>JAOUZG010047904.1:1938492-1990552 GCA_026289955.1 Argiope argentata
AAATTTAAAACTAAGCATATTTGCAAATTTTCTGAATAGAAGTGTGAAATTTTTTACTTATAAATGAAAATAAAAGAAAAATTGTAGTACGTCCCACTTCAAATTATGATAAACATACAAAAATTCATATTTTTTGAAATTTTTGTTCAATTGCCTACCTTATTTAATGAAATTTTGTAATTCGAAGTATGTCAGGATTCAGATTTTAAAAAAGAAAAAAGCTTGTTCCTAAGTGCAACGATGTAATGCTTTTTAGAAAAAAAGGTGACTTCAAAAACCTTACTGACATAGCTATGAAATTAGTTTTATCTTACGCCTAGATATTTAAACATTTATTATTGTAGTTTCAATTTCGGTCACAATAAAGGTTCAATTTACATGAATCTATACTTTTGGCACGAAATTCAGAGATGAAAAAAGAAGGGGAAAAAAGAATGAATAAAATATATAGTACAATATTTAATTTTTAGCTTTCTTTCATGCTCATAACTAGGTATCAAAATTGGTATTAAATCACTGGTAGCGCTTTTAAGAAAATTAGAAAGAAATTTACTACATGCTTACCAGCGAATAAAACCTTAGCACATGATGCTGTATCTGAGAACTAAACGTTTTAATTTGTACGTTTAGATACTGCATTTAAATATTGTTAATGGTACATTAGATTATATATAGTTAAATCTGACAGTAAATGATTTAAGAAATGAAGTAATGTATTTTAGATTTGAAGGAATTTCAGTAATTATCAAAACTTTCGATTTGAAAATATCTTTTTCCCCCCTGAGAATTAACCAGCAGCTGTTTTTGGAAATTTTAAATATGATTCTTATAATATATTTTAGCCGAAGCATTTATTATTTTGCAAAAAAGGATAACTTATTTGAACAGCTTTAACGTAATTTTTTTTGCTCATTTCAAGTATCCCTTTGTAGAATATATATTCATACAAGCATACATACATATTGAAAGAAATAAACATTATTGATATCCATTTAAATTTGAATTTAAAAAAATTTTTCCATGCATTTTTTTTCATTTTGTTAAATAAAATTAAAATTTAAGACATATAAAGATTAAATCCTCCTAAAACTAAAAATTATAATTCACTTTAATACATTAAATTTGTATTGTGTGCGTCAAAACTTTAATTTTTATAAATGTCTTCACTGTAGGAAAATTATGAACATGTTAATTCATAGAAAATTTTTAAAGCACATTTCTCGCATTCTATTTATCACTTTTATCACTCGTTTGAAACGTAGTAAGGGTCATTAGCATTTTTCTCGCGGAAGCCTTTTTTTCGTTATGAGATGGAGTATCATTTAACAGTGAATGATTACCATATGGTGCACATTGTAAAATCGCCAAATTTTATATACAAAGATAAAAGTTATAATGTGGTACCCTTTTTCAGGCTTGAGCGCAAATGACACCCTCTAATGAGTTAGCGCTAATAAGAGTGATCGCAAGTGACACAGAACCATATTTAATATCGCTGTTTAATATGCTAAAAACAATGCAAGAAAACTAATTCAACTCTCAAAGAATTGATTTAATTTTCAAAACTAAGCGGAATCTTAAAGTAATCTCAGTTCTAGTTGCTGGGGAATATCTAGCTTTTTTAAAAAAAATACATAGAACTCTTAAGATTTTTATAATTTATTTTTGAATGACTGTATTATGAATTAATATGTTTAAAAAATAAGTACACTTCTCAAAAGAATTAAAGGATATTGAGTTTGTAGACTCATCTAGAATCTAGAGAATTATTTGAATAATTGATACATTATGAACAGACGTATTAAGTTATATGAGATAAAAATGACATTTGTTTAGCAGAAAAAAATCATTTTAAAGAGCATTTGTGCACAAAAAGGGGAAAAACGTACTTTGTGCATCAGAGAAAAAGCTAAAAAAGTATTTCCTTAAAAGATAATCGTTTGGGTATGGTTTCCCTGGATGACCAGCAATTATTGAACCCATTTGAGGTATCGAGCCCATGAAGCTATTAAGCAAGGGTTGAGGTATACTGCCCCAATTCTGCAGAGGAGCTTTTTCTAGTACTTTAAAAGTTATGGAGGTGGCGTCCCTAATTCATCTGCATAGAATGTCCAAAATATGCTAGATTGAGTTCATGACCGGAGATCACGCTGGCCACTCCATTCGTATAATTCTGTACTTTAAAAGGAAATCATTCACCAAGTTAACATGATGTGACCTGCAATATTCGTGCATCAACAAGGAGTCATCCCCGGTTGCTGAAGCGTAAGGGACTACATTAGGTCTTAGGATATCATTCCTATATTGGCTATAAGTTGGAGCTGCATTTCGAATGATATGAAGATAGGTGCGCTTATCAATGGACCATCATTCCCCCCCCCCCACACCACCACCACCAAATCTCGCATTTTCGTGCACGAACGTAGGCTTCTTTCTACTGTCAGATAAAAGTACGCCTGTTATCAGGGAGAATAGAAAATCGGGAAGATGAAATAACATTGGGGATATCGTTTCTCCTTCAGTTCACATGATTTGCCTCTCACTCCCAGCAGACGTGATGGTGCCTTGCTGTTAACGTGGCACACACACCATCGGTCGTTGAGCATACAGATCTACAGCGTGAAGGCGGATTTGGACAGTATGTGTCGAAACTGCGGTGCCAGTAGCCGAGCGAAAGTGCTGTTGAAGAAGAGTGGCATTCATATTTCAGTTTCTCCGGGCTGTTAGCGTTAAATAACTACCCTCATTATGCATTGTTGCACTGTCACCTTCAACCAGCATTTCCAGTTTCCAAAATGTGGTTCTAGATCCTGGAAATCACAATTTGTGAAACTTCAATGGCTTCTGCAACTACAGCATGTTTTGGCCACCCTTCAACCGAACGCCAACTCTCTAAGCTTCTGATTCAGTTATATGACTTCAATGAGACATTGCAATTATTGAAAATATGTGCTTACTGAATTTTGAGGAATCTTTGCCACTTTGTATTACATTAAATTGAAGGCCAAATCAAAATCGCTGCTGCTAAAGCGTCGTCTTTGACGCCATACTCTAAATTTGCATTTCGCAAAGCTTGACAATATGAAAAATTTGCATTTGTAACTATCTTTTTCCGTTCTATATTAAGAAAATTCTTAAACTCTTATTTTGTACAAGACTCACAATATCCTTTAACTGTTTTGAGATGTATATATTAGAAGTTCGAATTCTAATGATTTAAATTCAGAATTCAACTCATAACCGTATCCCCCCAATAAAAAAAAACAAATGTAACTGAAATTATAATTTATTGAACCCATTATCTTATTCTTGATTTAATACGAATATCCGTTGAGGAGGTAAAATAGAAAATTCCCTGGAAAAATGCAGTTCATCATTCGGTAAAGCTACAATTTCACAGAATTTCATGTATGAGGTTGCGGTGAATTTTAAATACCAATCAAAAGGTTGGGAGAACAGAAATTCCAGAATCACAAGCCGATTTGAACTCCTATGGAACTGATTTCCATAATGAGAAAGCAATACTTGATAGAAGTTTAGATAACGAGACAAAACTTCTAATTTAATCCTTTTACCTCGACAGACATGTGTTGCCATATTCAAAGGCAGTGAGACCCACTAGCAAACATAAATAATGTTACGATAATGTTACTCAGAAATGTAGGTATACTTTGGTCATACATCAATATACGAAGGTTGGAGTGTTTGAAATCACAAAATTTTGTTTTCACGGCTTTTAGATGTACTGGAAAGTAGTTGTTAGGTCGAAATTTCTTCGGGCCATGGGTTTGCATCTAGAAACACTTCTAAAATTTCTCGCGCTTCTCTTCCGATGTGAGAAAATATTTCACCATGAAAATTAATCTCAGTAGAAATGTTATGTACTCAAAATATTGTCTACAGATTTCGAGATTTTCAAATGCCAAAAACATGACAGATTTTTTAATAAGAAATTATAAAATTAATTTTAGTTTGAAGATGCTAATGCAATGTTTTCAAAATATTGTATATCGTTCGTCTTTAGCTACCTGTTCATCCGCACCATAAAATATTATTTCATTTCAATTTTTTTATAAATAATTTTATCTTCAGGATCACCCCAAATTAAGAATCGAATTTTGACAAGAAATTGAGGGATGCGTTTTTTTTTTTAATCTTTACACATTTACATTTTTTTCGTCTATACGAATGGTGTCAATTCCCGTGACATCATGGAGCAGTTGAAATCGTAATTTTCCGGTTCTATCCATATCTAACTTTAAGGACCCGGAGTAAATACAATCCTTTCTTCAAAGTTTTCCGTAATGCAAGAAAATCATAAGATTAAAATGTTTTCTTCATTTAATAAAGCATTTATATGTGAAGAAAACGATGGAATATATTATTGGGAATTATATAAAAAAGCTTTTCATAAAAACTTTTCAAAATTTTAAAGCAATGTCAATACTGTAGCAACTGAATTTATATTATTACTTTATTTAATTTTAGAATGTAGTGAAAAAAACTGTACTGTTAATTTTTTTTCCAAATTAGCTACATAGAGTATCTAGTTTTGTTAGGAATCCTTCTCTGGATATTCGCAACCAGTATGGCAAGTATTTCAATTCTTGTAATGGCTTGTATGTTAACCTGAGTACATGTTCCCCTTAACAAATTATTTTAAGTAGAAAAGTCTTCAAAAATACGTACAAATAAATTATAACATTCTAAGGAATTATCTGGAAAATGTTAAAATTTTAAGAAAATCGCTCCTTTAATTTTTAATTCATTGAAATTCTATTAAAATTAAAATAAAATCGCTTCCAGTTACATTTTACCAACTTAGAAAATATATTTGTTACAAATTTCAAAACTTTAGATGAAATTATCTGTCTGGAGAGTTCTAGTACAAGTACATACGACTTTAATAAAAATATTGTTAAAAGGGAATCAAAATTTCATAAGTTATTTTCAAACTAGTTTTTATTAAGCGACTTGTCTCTCTTCTTAGACGGGGTGTTTAATGGAATAAAAGTTTTAGGAATGATTTGAAAAATCCATTAGCCAATAAGGGGAGTTACCTGAGAGAGCTGACGAAAATAATTTGTCAGAATAATCGTTATGTTAGGGGTCCTCCCTGAAGGGAAAAGGAATATCCTTCCCTTCGTTGCAAAATTAATAATTCTGCCCTTAAACTAATTATTTTTCTGAATTAAATAATAATAGATATTTGAATGCCAATATACGGCATTCTGATTGAATTACAAAAATGATGAAAGTAAAAGGTAAAAAATAAACATTCGTTCCGTAAGTTCACAAATCTCTCACGAAAGCGTACTTGCATAAGTGAGTTTGTGTTTTAGAAACGTGTTTTTCCCAGCCAATTGAAACTGGAATTTGACCCTGAATTAGGATTTCAATCATACAATCGCGTACCAAATTTTGTAAATTTAAGACATTGTGTTTTTACCCTTCCAATTATTGGATTTGGCTCAAAATTAAATAGGCATATACACTGTAAAATGAAATCTCTTTAACGAAATGTGTTAATCTTCCGTTCGTAGTATAATTAACTTATATCGCTCATTACAAAAATATTTCGAACGAAGGAAAGTAAATGCGTATAAAATGAACATAAAAATTAATATCATCATTGTTTTTACGAAACATTCGAAAGCGGCTTCTTGAAGAAATTATGTTTCTCACTTGAAATCCTTTAGAATCCTGAATAGTTAAAATATCCCTAGAATTAAAAAGCTTGTAGCTTGTATTGGGACATCAGTTATTGTAGGCTTCGGCCTGTTTATTATCTATTGTTATACGGAAAATTGATTAATAATAGAATTTACGCTTTAAATAAAACTATTAGTTACTTCAAAAAATAATTAATTAATCAGTGAAATAGTGACTTTTACAAGTATAATTCATGCATGCATACAAAATTATTAAATGTCACCCCATGGGTTTAACAGAGAATCATGCTTGTGTTCAGCATATGTATTTCTGACTTTTGGGTTATGCCAACCTTACGTACCAACAATTCGAAATTGTAATTTAAGAAAGAAATTCGTAACAAGATACATCTGAAACTCAATTTTTATGATGTTTTATTTTGTATAGAAAATCGTAAAAGAATCTATCAAATCCAGAATTTCAAGTAACGTTTTCATTTATAGCTGTTTTTGCATGTTTATCGTTCACTTTTCAAATTAACCCTCCAGGCGGCGACATTCAGAATGCAATACTTACTGAAAGCGGTGCGTCTGAATAACAGGTTTGTTCTTAAAAGTGTCAGGGTTTCGACAAAAGGATTGCTTTCCCCTTTTGCGGTTATTACAGCACAGCAGGGGTAGGCTGATTAGCCGATGTCATGTTGTGAGTGACAGCTGTTGCTTATCGCAGTCTTTCGATTTCTAAGAGCATGTTTCGTTCAGCCAACCGAAATAACATTGATTGAAAGCACAGAAAATATGATTGTGTTTTAGAGGATTTCTGATTATTTCATGAAACACAACATATAATTTAAATTAGAAATAAATTATGTTGTATTTAATATGATACGAATCTAATTTTTATGAATTGAAAGTGTTCGCCTATTTTTTTTATTTTAATATGTTTCGCAAAATTTTTAATCCCCTTGTAATATGAAATTATATTTCGAAATTAGATACAAGTGATTAAATTTTTGAAAAAAAAAGATTCTTTCAGCGCAGCGCATTTCCAGTATTCTAAAATGCGCTTTCAAAATATTAATTCTAAAAGCATGAGTATTACGCTCATCACTAAATTTATCAATCTTAGAAATAAAATTATGCAAATTGGTATAAATTCTTACGAATTTTTTTTTAAAAATGCATACATTCTTACGAATGACAAACTTAGAGGCTTCCTTTGTTTATCTCAAATAAAAGGATGGGTCCTGAATTGTTTTTTATTTATTAAATGACAAACTTAATTAATAAATGAAATCAAATTTATCTAATAAATAAATTACTTTTCCTATGTCAATCTCAATTTAAAAACATTTTAATCCATCATGACTGAAAAAGCTCTTTTTCAAGCATTAATAAAATGTTAAAATTTTACAGTTCCTTCAAAAATAACACAATAGAAATATATTTGGTACATTAAATGTGAATTGAAAATTTTCTTTATCAATGATACCAATTTTTTTGCCATATCATTTTCAAAATTTTATTTATTGAATTACAAATAAACCATATAGCTGAAGCGAAAGTTCTATAACTAGCATGTCACTAAATAAGATACAAAAAGTTCAAGATCTTAATTTTCTCAAAGAATGAATTTTCTTGGTGATATATTCAAATGTATAAATAAAATTATACACTGTATAAATTGTGTTGTAGTAATTTCAACTTTTATTGGGAATAAATGTTAAAATTTTATGTAATTTTAATTAATAAAAATTCTAATTAAAATTATTGATTATTTCATCCCGAGGTATTTATTTCCTGTTCCAAATTGTATACGGATAAAATGTGTTCACCCTAGGTCAAACAGTTTGATCTGGAGATCGCCAATACGAATACTCATCTTCACTATCAGTAAGGATGTTCACTATTTTAGTAGAAATGGTGGTAAGAGACCTGCGTGTCTGACACCCTTGTTCAAACAAGTTCGGTTTTTAAAAAATGAAAATGTAAGGCTAAAGTTTATTAAGAATAAAGAATTTCAAATTACTTAAAATGTGGTTATTTCTGAATTTTTTTCACTCCAGTGAACAAACTGGATAAATAAACTAAAATCACCTCTAGTTAACTCAAATTTTACAAACAAGACAAGAAGGTAATCTAAATGCCAGTTGCACGCATTAATTTTTTAATGCTAAGATATGAGATAAAATTAGACCAAGGAGTTAAAAAAATTGAGTTTAAAACAGAAAGTATAATAATTTAACTTTAATTAAATTAACTTAAAAATATTATAACTTTTAACTCATTCATTCATTTACTTTCACGAGCATTAAAATTTGCATATTAAATTACTCAATATTAAACGTATATAAAAATGTCACTTAACATTATGTTTAACATTCACAGAACCGCGTGTTGTATATATGAGACTGAACAGTGAAATAAGATTAATATCTCGATTAAAAAAATAGAACCTATAAAAACTGCGCTTATTTATCTTTGCAAAAAATATTAAAAACTAGAGAAAAATATAAAAACGATATCTCTACAATGCTTACATTTCTGTTTGTATTCGTCAAGGAATGTGAAATTCCATAACAAAAAAATTGCAAACTAGACAAATATTCAATTTTTATATATAAATAGTTACGTTATAAAAATATATGATTTAATAAAATGAATGTAAATCTTATCTTTCTAAAAAAAACTCACTTTTATTTATGGATTTTATACAAATAAAATATCTCCCCGTTTTTAATTACACTTATTAATGAAAAAAAATTTCATTCAAAGATGAAATATCTGGTTCGTTAAATAAAATTCTGCATATAAGTTCTGTGTCTTATTTAAAAAAAAATTTGCATAAGCAATCACAATTCGAAAATCCTTAAAAGTACGTTATAAATGAGAAAATTGCCAAATTTTTATTTTATATTTATTTTTTAGATTAAGTATTATTTCACCCTAAAAAGTTTTAAAATCTTAAGGATGAATTTATTAATAATAAAACTCATATATGTTCATTCTGGGAATATATTTTCATACGTTCAGTTTTATTCCTTTTATTTAAAACTTAATGTGGATTCGCATTTATTCTCAAAATCTCAGAAGTAAGGTTGAGAATGTAAACGAAATTTTAAAATGCTTAAAAGAACGCGACCAGGAAGACAGCATTCCTATTGTCCACTGATAACGATTGGCTTCTCCTTATCTCCTATTTCCTTCTCATTATCTCGCAGCTTGAGTTTGGGGGAAGCGAAAAACTGGACCCGTAAAAGTACGGGCAGTGACAGTTTTGGTTACGTGGCCAGAGCGGACAGTGGCTACAGCGGACAAGTAAGGGGAGCTGGGTGGGCAGAGCGAACATTCTTGCAACTATTGTGCAAATTCCCTAATCAGTCACATGTCATCTATTGTGTAGTTTCGAGGTTTGCACCTGCTGTAGAGATAGCCGATACTTTTGAGAGAGAAGGCCTTTCTCATTTTCTCAGTAGATGCGTGATCCTTATGAAGTGTGTATGTCATTTTATATCGTCGAAAAAATCTGTGATGCAACCCATAGACATTTCAACACAATTACTCTCCACAAAAAAAGGAAAAGAATGTTTAGTTGTAGATGATTACCCACACCACTTACACCGAAAAAATAAATTAGGAATGAGTCGGGTATGTGTGAAAGAAAAGACACATCGTTGTAAAAGAAATGCAAAGACACATTTTCAATACGAAGTACTGAAGAAAACTGAACATTCCTGCGTGCCCAACGTTGCTGATATCGAAGTTAAGAGGAAGTTGGAGAGTTGCAGAAAGAGAGCCCGGGAAGAAACATCAGTTCCCGTTCTCCAGATATTTCAAGAAGAACTTTCAGAATTATGTCAGAAAGGATATGATTTCGTAACTAAAATACCGACATACTCCAATGCCAAGACTGTTTAATGTAAGGAGAGGAGAAAGGCTTTGGGAGCTACCCAAAATCCCCAAAATGCTAACGACATTCAGTTTTCTAACGATGCACTTATACTTTTTAATGGAGAAAACTTTCTTCGTTTAGACTTTGAAAATGACCAAGATAACAGGATTTTAGTATTTGGAGGAGAAGAATCTCGATACCTTTTGGAAAATGGAAAGACCATTTTCTTAGATGGAACATTTAAAAGTTGTCCGAAACAATTTGCCCAAATATATACAATACACGTCGACTTAAGGAGTACAGCAACAGAGACCGACGATTATCCAGCACTTTTTGCATTTCTACCTGATAAGAGACAAGCAACATACATTGCAATGTTTCAGGAAATGAAACGTTGGTGCCCTAAGTGGAAGCCGGACATTATAAAATTGGATTTTGAAGCCGCAGCCATCAATAGTTGTATATTAGAATTTCCCAGTTCGACTATTTCCGGTTGTAACTTTCATTTTAATCAATGTTTGTGGCGTAAAATACAAGAAATGGGTCTAGTAAAGGAATATAAAGAGAACGAAGATATAAGAAATGTCTGTAGAATGGTTTCTGCATTAGCTTACTTGCCAATGGAACACATAGATGATGCTTGGAGCATTGTAGGGGAAAAAGCTTTTAGCATTGACAAACTTATCACATTCATTGAATATTTTGTCGAGCAGTGGATGGACAATCCAAATATGCCCATTAAAGCTTGGAATGTATATGGACAGCGTCATAGGACAAATAATTCTGTTGAAGGGTGGAATTCTAAATTAAATGCAATCACTAGCAGAAACCAGCCCAATGTCCACTTATTAGATAAAATACTAAAAGAAGAAACACAAGAAGTTTCTTTTAATTTGAAATCCAGAGAATTAGGCGACCCTGGAATAAAAAGGAAAAAAGCATATGTAAAATTGGATGAAAGAATTGAAAACACCATAAAAGAATTCGAAATATCAAACAATTTAGAAAAATGTCTAAAATCTTTAAGTTTTGTAACTAGGTTGGACTAAATCCAATGGTAAATGATATTTATTCCCTTATAATAAAGGTTAGTTAGTGTTTATTTACTTGTATTTATTTTTCTCTTATTTACTTGCATCTGTTTTATATATTTTACTTCTAGTATTTATTTTTACTTACCTTAATGAAACTAATTAATTTTATAGCAATTGCACCTGTTCTAATATTTATTTGACTCTAAAATACAGTTTTCCACAAAATCCGTGAAATTCGTTTATACCCTTCATTATACTGTTACTTACTATTAATTTTTAAACACTTCTCTGAAAATTATTTATTTTTATTACATTTCGCTATGTTTAAAATGTATTCGCACTATAATAGTTAATAGTTAAGTTAACAATTTAAAATAAATAATTAAACTTGATTGGCAAAAATGTATTTATCCTTGTAATTCGATAATCGAGTGCAAAAACAGAAAACTTCTGTAAAAAAACCGTTATCCTACGTGAAAGAGATTTATTTACTTATTTATATGCACCCTTTATCTGTTCTACGACGGGGGAAAATGTGTCCGCTCTAACCACGATGAGTTTCGAGGTATCCGCTCTGACCACGAAATCTTATGTGTCCGCTCTGGCCACGTCCGCTGTAGCCACACCACCGACAGTTTTAAGGGGATTTAAATTTCCGTCTTTTCACGGGGCTGCCACTTTGAAGGGAGAAGAGATTCCGTCTATTTGCGGGGTTGACGCTTGGAGGGTTAAAAGTTAATTATAATTATCAAAAGCTTTTTTAAAAAAAATCCTGAAACTTTTATTAAATACTAAGCTTTACAAAGAGTACAATATGGGAAAGAAAGACATAGTTTTATTCTTTGCCTACAAACCCTGGAGGAAAAATCTGAATAAAATACAACAAGAATGAAAACGTTTTAGATTTGAATGTGACGATTCAGTGTTGCAGCAGGGGGGAAATAAAATAGTTGGATACTTTTGTCCTAAAGGATTATTAAAACTGGGGAAATAGTTACTTGGCAAATTAATGATTCGATAATTTTTATTGCTATTATTTTTTAAAAAGTGTAATAAATATGTGTGTTTTCTTTTTCTTTTTACAATTTACCCAGGAAAAGCGCAAAATTCAATTTAGTTTTTGATCCAACTTCTATCTTATATTTTAAAAACAGAACTATTCAGAGATGCTGAATTCTCCTGAACATTCCATTTGTAACCCCATCTTAATGCAGGGTGCATTCTTTTTCATTATTAACAAGGATAAACATTTTTCGATTCAATAATTTTCTTTTCAATAATATTACTAATCCGATTTGCAAAATTTATTTATCTGGACAGGATTGATAAAAAAGAAAATTCAATCATCGTAAGCTTCTCCAGCCAGCATCTGAATTTTTCCAATATTTCTTCTTCTTAATTTTCAAATTAAATATTCATTTTATAGCTTATAAGATTTCATATGAATTACTATTTCAATTATAACACGTCGAATATCACTTACGAAGTGTCTAACGTTTTTTGCTTACCCTTTTTACATAGCTGGATAAATGGACAAATTATCAATAGACTGGTTTCGGCTCAAATTTGTTAGATTCAAAATTCGAGGAGAACTTCATGTATTTTGGAGCTCATCTGTTCTCGAACAAAAAAATGAACAGGCTTTCATAAGAATCGCCTTTGAATTTCGTAATATAATGTAGAATGCTGAAAGAAGAAAGGCCTTTATATCTACAAGCTATGTCCGAAATTCGACAGATGCATGCTATTTTTTCAGAAATAATTAATACTTAGACAGGCAGTCATAATTTCAGAAGTCCGGAAAATTTATTGAACTGATTTGTTTCACTTTTAAAAATGCAGCTTAACTCCAAATTATTCATATACTGTCTTTTGCATTTTTCTATTAAGAGATAATTTTTTACTTTCGTGTACCTCCAATGGTAACACACTATTTCAACAAATTGAGAACTTAATTGTATCAATTTTAATAACTTTCGGCTTCAAACAAATTTCTTCACCTTTTCTAAAAATTGCAATTAAAAAATGATAGCACTCATAGAATTTTATTCTTAATTAAGAACTAAGAAGAAATGGACAGAAATATTCACCGATTTCATCCCTATTCACATATGAATGCAAGTTCTCGAGAACTCATATGTAAAAAAAGGAATTAAATATGTATTAAAGTAAATATGAAAGTAATATGGAAAGTAAATATGTATTAAAAGCTCAAAGCCAATTTTTGAAAAAATAAAACTAAATGGTCTGTAAAATATGTTGAAAATGTAACTTCAATTTCGTTCCAGAATTTAAAATATAAGAAAATTATCAAAAAATATATTACTTTATAAAAAAATATCACTAATTATCTAAAATTTGCAAACATCTTAATGATTTAGTTATGGATTTTTACGAAGTTTTTGAAAAAGACTGACATATATTAAGATGATTAAATTGCTCACATTTTTTAATAAAATTTAAAATAAATTGATCAATAAGATATTTTTATTAAGTTAATCTCTTTTGATACTCTCCCTTTTGTAAACATTTTTTTAGATTTAACCTTTTCTGTTTATCAGTGGTTTTTTTTTTTTTTGAATTACATACACCGATTCAAAATAATTCATCATTTCTGACGGGAAATCCATACAAAATTTACTTTCTCGTTTTCGTTTTATGTTTTTCTGTTGTCTTTATTCTTATTTGCATTATAAAAGGAAGATGCCTCAAGAATATAACCAGAAATTAAGAAAAATCCAAAACATATCCTAGTTGCTTAAAAAACTCAAACTTGGAGGAAAAAGAAAAGAGGAGACTATTTATAGAAACCCAACCAATTTTGAAGACTTCTTCTAAGAATCGCAAAAGCACAATATTGATCTAATAAAAGTTATCAGATCAATACTGAGATAGATTCGTCAGCTGTGAGGATTTTTTTTCTTATTATTTACTTTCTCTCTTTTTAGAAAAAAGAAAATATTTTAACATTGCTTAATTTCAAATGAAATAAAACTCTGAAATAAAATTCTATCGCTTTTCTTATCCTAATCATGTTTACTGGACTCCGAATCAGCTGTTATCCGACGAATGAAACAAGAAACTGACGCTCGTACAAAAGAAAGGTCGATACTGCAGATAATTTAGAAATGACAATTTCCAACACACACTTACTGGTAGAAAATTCTTTAAATGAAAAGAATGACCTTTTATTTGATGCCTAGCTAGTTTTTCAAAATTAACGCCAGTCAGGCAATTCAAAATTACAATTTGTGTAACATTAACTTAATGGATTGTCCAGTAAAATTCTTAAACTTAGCGGACATGTAGCCGTTACTGTTTTCACAGTTCTATTCATAGTACTATACATTTCCTTGAATTTTTTTTTTAAATCTTATATCCATTCTGCCTCAGCTATATTTAAAAATGCACTGACTTTAAAATTTTATCAACATTACTAAATCTAAAGTTAAATATGTACAATCAAATTTCAAAATTTTTATTAAATGCATACCTTACTCTTAAACTTAAGGTGTCGAAATAAATAAAATATTTAGGTCTTATTAATCAACAAAGGGGAAAAAGCGAGGATACAATTTTTGTAGTCACAATGAAAACAAATTTTAGTTTTTACTTCAATAATAAAATATAATGCTGCAAAATTCGTTTTAAATATGTTTGCTGAATATTATTCGGATGATTTAAATTTGTAACAAAAATGAAACGATTTAAGTTTTTTTACATTAGTGATGCCTGTTGTTTTATGCATTCTTCAATAAGTATTAAATTAAAAAAATTTTAAAGTTTATTACATCAAATAAGTTATTTTGAAACTAAAAATGCACCATAGATACTTTTAAAATAATGTAAAAATCTTTTTTGAGTTATAATAGTTTCAGAAATAATTGCAGGAAATCAGCGAGTTCTTTAATTTTTAATTAACTAAAACTTCAAACGTCGTTAACACGTGTGTAATATAACTTTCAAAATACCAAATTTTATGGCCCAAGATGAAACGGTTTAACAGTTTAGCACCGAAAAGCGCGCAGAAACGCACATTCATCTTCATTATTAGTAGATATGTTGTTTCAGCCAATTGAAATACGATTGTAAAACTATGAAGTCCTAAGTTTTGCTTTTATAAAGGAATAAACATTGTTGACGCAATAGATTACTTGAACAAAATAAAATTGGTCTAAAATACCGCATTATAAATAAGGTAACATTCGAGACTTTCCATGAAGAAGTTACGGGGGAGGGAGGGATGAGTTCTGTTATTTTTTGTGACTTAATATAATAAATTCCAACATTAAAGTAGACTCCAACATTTCTGCTTCAATTTTGTTTTAAGCTAATGCTTTTATACTTAGAGTTTCGCTTGGAGAATATAAAAGAAATTTCCCAAGGTCATTTATCAGAATAAAAATATTAGAAGAGAACTATTACCACATTGAAATTTTTTTTAAAAAAAATCAGTAAAGATCACATTTTGATGATAGAATTATCAATATTTTCTGCAATAAAATGCATTTTCTTTGTTTTTTTAAAGATATCTCAAGATTCATAAAAATATAAACAGTGTCTTAAAACATCGCTTATTATCTTACTTGTTTATAAGAAGTATAGTTTTTTTTATTATTAAAAGCCGAAATAGAGAAAAATCATAAAAAATTATACTATCGATTTGAACACAAATGTATTTAACATTATTTTTTTTTGTTTCATCACCAGTTCGCACAGTGAGTGACAGGTGAAAACCGTGATTGTCCAATGGTAAACACTCGGATTTTGATCGGATTCGAAAAACTCAACTCAAAAAATTTAGTTCGAGAATCTATTATCGACCTTTTAACTTCTTCCACTTGAAATCTGAAAAGCTCGGATTTTGAGAATCAAGATCGCTTCCAGTTTCGACAATTGTGTCGATGTGATGCGAATAAGGCCACGGATTGTCAGTCATTTTTCGTCAAACTGCGACTCATATTTTGAAGAGAAAGATTTTTTCCTTTTAGCCTTAAAGTCGTGACGTCTGGGAAAGAGCGAGTTGGAAAAAATGTAACTATTTGGATCTGAATTAAACTTTGGTCTAAAAAATATCAAAACTATCTTTTAAATTAATGTATGATAAATATTTGATTCTGGGTTCATCATTCTTGTTCATAATTCGTGTTAAATATAAATACGTTGTAAAGGATTTTTTTAATGACAGTTATAAATGTTTGTGAGTTTCTGTATAGAATTGGTTGTATTCATAAAAAGTCCACAATGCTTAAAACGTTTTTGATATAAAAGAATTATAAAGTAAGAAGAAATGTAGCTGATGTTTTCTATAAACGTTTTACAAGAAGAAATATATCACTTTGAGACCTACGAAATGAGTGGAATTTCTTTATCATCTTAAACTGCATTTTTAATGTTTACTAAAGTTCAACAGATTTACACATATGATGAAATTTCTAATTTTTTCATACTGAATTCATTAGAATTGAATTAAAACGTTTTATTACAACTGTATATCATTAGAATTGTATTATAACAATTGTAATTTATTATAAAAGATTATGGGAAATTAAATGGGAATACTCCTAAAAAGATAATGGGAATTCTCTAATTGGAATGAAAAAAATCTTAATTTATCTAATTTTTATTAATTTCAGTAAATATATTTAAACATATGAACTAACAATTAAATGGTGCAGTATCTATATAAATTAATGCCATTTCCAGAAAAAAAATGTTTGTAGCATAATAGAACAATGAATTATAAAAGAAATTGATATTTTCGAAAGAAAATGACTTTTTAACTTTATGACAAATGAATAATAAAAAAAAATTTCATTCGACATTTTAATATTTTTAAATTGTCAATTTAAAATTTCAGAATCTTGAAAGCTGAAACTTCCAAGATATTTTGGTTGTTCACATCAGAATTTTATTAATTTATTTTCATTATTGACAGATTATTTTTTCTGACACAAAATTATACTCGTTTCTAAACAACACCTCATTACTTAAAATTCTTTCCTCTGAATGCATTTTTTAAAATTAAATTCAAGAAAGCAATGATTCGTGGATAAAGAACAAAAAATGCCCGAGCCTCTTCAGTTCTAAAATGATTATAAATGGTTTGTCTAAAACACTCCATCCGAGAATCCCCAACGGTTTGAATTTAGAAGTACTTAAAATGATTAAATTCTCCAAGACTCCTTTTTCAAGTAAGGATTTAAAGCTCGGAGTTTCCGGAATATTCGAAAACATTCAGAGATGTGCGTACAGTACGAAATAAAGAAACACGGGGGAAAAGAGTTCCCAATATTAAAATTTATGAGTTTTAACTTTTTTGAAGGATTTTATTTCAACTAATGAACCACGCAGCCTGTTTTGCAAGTGAACAATCATTTCTATTTCACACTACTCTCACCAAATCGAGAAAAAGAAAGTTTTCCCCTTTAATTTACAACTCTAATTGCACCTCACTATTCTCTATATTGAGATGAAAGAAGAAAGAGCAGAGATAATTCATTTATGTATGAAAAAGAACAGCAGTTAAATGAATGAAGTGCAGTTGCCTAGCAACGATGGATAATTTATATTTTAAAATGAATTGCCCGTGCCTTCTAAAATGTGAATTCATGTCCCAAATAGGTCGGACAAAATTATTCAGCCATATATTCGATGCTCATCATTAGGTAAAAAGATGAAACTGACGCTTTCTTTAATACTTTCAGCACTACCGGCAAGAAGTCCCGCCTATCAGGTACTTTTATTGATTTTTGATATTCGTCCTTTTATGAGCGTTCACCTAATTCCTCCTTAGCATTAAAAGTGTTAAGATTAACCTTTTTGATGGTACTAATTTAATTTTCATATTTTACGATTTAGTTGGAAGCATCTGAAAGACGATAGATTTTATCGTTAATGTTGAAAGTGTTAGATCGTGTACCTGCAATTCTTCGAGATCTAAACTATTGTCGATATCTAAACAAAAGCTATTTAATAATATTAAAGGAATTAAAGGTAAAATAATCACGAGCAAAATAAAGGTTTAAATTTTTCATCAATGATAAGAGTGCGAAAATACAAAAAATGAAACCATTCTGGAAAAACTATTTTACTAGCTAGCAGATGTAATAGAGATTAAAAATTTTTAATGGTGCTTTCTCAAAGGCGAAGAAGGGGATTCATTTTGTACAAAAACGTTTCTTCAACTATATTTTAAATTTGTAATGCTCTGAGTTTGAGAAATTACATTTATTTTTTAACTTTTTTTCATATTTTCAATATACTCTTTCCTCTCTTTAAATTAGCTTTATGCTCTGAAATATTTTAATCATGTTTAATGTCAGTTACAACACATTATTTTAATACTTGTTGAATTTAATTATCACTTGATCGATTCATTTATTTGCATTTTAATTCAATGCCGTGACGCCATTTGGGGCTATTTTAAAATTAATTAGATTTCGAAAAATCATAAGTATTACATTGTAGAAAACTGTAACAGGAAACTTTAGTACAACTCTAAAGGATGTTAGAAAGATTCATTAAAATTCATCAAACTAAATTCATAAAATCTATTTCAACATCAAAGTATATTTTAGAACAAATAATCATGCTTGTTAAAAAATGAAAAAACTAACTATTTACATTCCATAAATATTAAAGAAGCTAAAATGTGATCTTTTCAAAATAAAGTAAAGGCGAATCAGTGCTTCTGTTTAAAAAGTGAATTCATTAAACATGAAATAGAAAGTAATAAAGTTTTAATATTTATATCCTCTTATCACATTTATATTTTCTTTTTCTGATTTTTAGTTCGTTTTCCATATTCTCATTCTAAATTTATTAATCTTTTGGATGGCAAATTAAATAACACCCACATTCCTTATTTCAGCTTCATTTTTTTCTCTTACCTCTCCATTTAATCAGTTGCTTGACTTTTTTCTCTTCTAAATAGCTAAAAGAAAATCGCCGACAGGCTTTTACCGAAATCGAGTGACAAAATCAAACAAACCCTCCTGTCTCAGAGTAAAGAAAGGAATAATAATAAAAACAGAATCGATTGAACCCCGAGCTCATTTGAAGAGTTCTTTTGCGAATCATAAAAGTGCTATATTGAATAAAACTCGGAAGAAGTATCAATAAGAAAACGATGAAAAAAGTCTCCAATATTTTGCTTTTCTCAAATGGGAATGGCAGAGTATCATAAAAAATTGCTCAAATATTTAGCTTGTTATAAAATGATACAGCTTTTGATTTAATGCAAGGATATATTTTATCAGAACTTTTTTACTTCATTTGTGAATTACAGAAATGATAACAGAATGAGATTTGAAGCCGATTTTTCACTCCCTGCAGCAGGTTTTTACTGTGTCGTATATTAATAATTTAAGAATTCAATCTATTAAATTCTTTAATGAATAATTAGTTAATCTACTGGTGTCTTTTTTAATTAAATTTTGATTTTATGTACGTTGTTCATACTAGATATTTTTTATTGATTTTAAGAAAAAATTGTCTTTATGATTTCATAAGATATAAATCTATACAATCAAATAGTTAAGAAAACAAATACCTAGCCTCTTTTTTTTCAACCACTGAATCGATTTCGTCAGCTTTCATTTCAAATGAAGACTCTTTCTCTCTAGAAAAGTCGTTCCGGATTTCTTTCGAATGAAACATTCTTTGACAGATGAGTCAACAATGGAATCATTTTGGTATTTAATTTAATCTCTAACCGAACAGAATGTCGCATATTTATTCAATAATTATAATTGTGCAACTCCGGAGTCGCATTTGGCTCTTTGGCTCCTTAAGTGCAGCTCTAATTTCGCATTAATAAATATTCATTAAGTATGAAATTTAGTTTTATTTAGTATAATAAAAGTTTACTAAACAAGCAGATTTAGCTCCCATTTTTTAAAATTGTTGTAATGTTTGACTGAAAATTTTGCTGACCACTGTTCTAGGGGGTCGTAAATAACTAAAAACCAAAAATCAGTTTATGATCCTTATCTGAAAAAAATATTAAAACTTGGAAAAAAAATGAAACCTCGAAATTGTAAGGAATTTCATATTCTTTAATTTGATATATGCAGTGCGAAAACTAGGAAGATTTTAAGATATTCTAAGAAAAGTTAAGATGTGTACCAAAAAAAAATCGCTGAAACATTGGTACCGATGTTAGCAGAAGGTATTGTTAAATGCGAAAGATAAGTGAAGAGAAGTGATAGTTGGCATTAAGGAGATGAAAAATTACAATAATACATAAGGTATCAGAAGACGTTTATTCGGTGAAAAACACAAAAAAGAGACGTCGAAATGACAACGAACCTGGTGAAGGCACTATTATGCGAGGATTAGGAACATGGTATTCGAAAAAAAAATATTTCCCGTATGAAAATTTTTCCAGCGTTCGAGAAAAATAAAATCAGCTAGCAAATATTCATTAATGAGTGTTTCAGAATTGATGGCCTTTAACTCCATTCGCAAACAATTCAAATATCTCTAATGTAACTGAAATGGGCTGGTGCTACACCATGCATTAACGAAATGTGTCAGAATGCTATTGTCGGTATTGCCTGCATTAAATACGGAGGAATGTTCTTTAAGAAAACAAGGTATTTTGTGCTGATGTAGTGTTCGGGCCTAAGATACGATCCCAATAGATGGCCCCCGCCGATGTTAATATCAAACTTGTGTGTTACGTTCGATGAGATATTGCTGTAGGAATTTTTTAATGACCAGATATGTGCATTGCACGTGTTTGAGGCGTAAAGAGAGGCTTATCTGAGAATAAAACTCTTAAAGAAAAGTGTATATCTCCCTGTGTGGCATCAATATATATATATATATATATATATATATATATATATATATATATATATATATACTGAAGTGACAAAAGTCATGGGATGACTGTTACTATCGTGTCAGTCCTCCTTTTGCCCGGCGAATGCAGCCACCACCAGCTTGAACAGTGCCTTGCTGACAGTTTGGGTCCATGGCTTCGTGGGATCTGCGCCACAGTCGAACTCTACCATCAGCTCGTAACAACTGAAATCGTTACTCATCTGACCACGCCACGGTTTTCCACTGGTCTAGGGAGCAGTCGATATGCTCACGAGCCCAGGAGAGTCGATGCAGGCGATGTCTTGCTGTCAGTAAAGGCACTCGATTCGGTCTTCTGCTGCCATAGCCCAAGAAAGACAAATTTCGGCGCACAGTCTATCGTACACGTCCCACATTGATTCCTGCAGTTATTTGACGAAGTGTTGCGTGTCTTTTAACATTGACCAGTCTACACAGACGTCGGCTGCCTCAGTCATTAAGTGCAGGTGGTCGCCCACTGCGCTGTCCATGATGGGATGGGATGCATGAAATCTCATACTCTCGGCACACTCTTGATACTCTAGATCTCGGAATGGTGAATTCACTAACGGTATCCGCAATGGAATGACCCATGCGTCTAGCTCCAACTAACATTCCACGTTCAAAGTCTGTTAATTCTCGTAGCGCCGCCTTAAATCACGAAAAACCTGTTCACATGAATAACTTGAACACAAATGAAAGCTCTGGAAAACGAACTGCGCATTTATACTTTTCGCTGCGATACTACTGCCATCTGTATATTTGCATATTGCTATCCCATGACTTTTGTCACTTCAGTGTATATATATATATACACACACACTTGGTATGGAAATACTACTTATTAATTGTTACCAAATTACAAGAATCAAAGGTAAGCAAAATTGTAGTTGAAGGTTTCAGGCCGCTTCGATGTACGTTTTTACAGTTGTACTTAATTCAATGCCTCACAAATAAATTAATGGATTTGTATTTAACTATTAAAATAATCCGGAAACATTTCGCCATGCTCATTTAACTAAAAGTAAGAATATGTAATAATTTTTTTAGAAATAAACGTTAAAAAGAGATTATGGAGCGCGAAAATAGTCTTTAGATATTTTTGGAATGTATTGAAGTTCAGAAATTTCAAAAATAATCTGGCGAAAATTGGTCTTAATTTGCATTCAATCTCAAAGAAATTACTTGCTTAGTGATATACAGTTTATTTTTGTATTCTTTTTTTAAACTTTTATAAAATTTAATTTGATTTATATACTATAAAGATACTGCACTGATCTGTAGTTCTTAACTTCCTTAACTTCTGAAGGAATGTGGTGTATGAATGTTATAGTCAGTTCGACCGATAACGAATATTTTTTTTACTCTTCTGCACATTCTGCGAAAAAATGCAACAATTATTAATGAATTCATAACTTCTGAAATCGAAATCTACTTGTTTTTTTTTGTTAATCTTCTATCTTAAAAATTCAACGTATACGACGTCTTTCTTGAGGGCAACTGGCACTTAAAAGTTTCTAAATACAACTGTCATAACTGAGTTGTTTTACTTTCCCGCATACAAACTACAGGAAAAGTAAGGTAATAATTTTTAAAAAATTGAATTTGAGATCGTTTCTCGCCTCCCTGAGTTCTAAAAACACATTTTAAAAAATGTGCATCCCTCCATCTGCAAATAAATAAATAAAAAGACTCCGAAAAGCTTTGAACTTGACAAATGAAATTCAGCAAACAATCTTATTTATCAATATTCAAGAAAAGTTGCGCTGAATCCATACATAAATTTTAAGCCTAACAGATCTATAGATGACTGGCAAAATACAACAAGGTGTTGGACGTCTGTCGGTATATACTTTCAGAAAAAAGTATAAACACGAGTTCTCAAAAACGCAATGTCATAAATGTACTAAATTTAGTATGTGATTAACTGCAAGTGTAGTTCAATGTGAAGTTTTTCTTTCAATCGGTTGGAAAAAACGTGTCTAAAACTCAAATTCATATAAATTGGGTAACAGACGAAAAAGTTTTGAGAAGACGATTTCAGCAGGATATGATTAAAACATGACCAATTTTCTTCCATTTCTGTGCATAAAATTTGCTTATTTGTGGTCTCTTCACTTGCTTTTACATTTTTGCCATTTTAGAAAAAAAGCCAGCTAATCAGTGCTACTGAAGTGTTAGCTGTAATTAAAGAACAGCTTTCAACTGGAATAAATTTTTGGTCATCCATATGCAGTTGTTAACTTTTTCTATTTAAAAGAAAGCAGGAAAGGAATTTCCATGCATTTGAAGTGATAACCTACAGATGAATACATAACGATATAATCCACTCAATCATATTTTATTTGATTTTTTTCCTTCTTATTGCTGAAGAGTGAATCCTTTTTGGGCAATAAAATTATACTCTAATTTGCTTTAGAGAACAAAAACTTTCCAATCTTTTATAATCATATTAATCATTTTCCAATCCTCATCATTCGAAATAATATTTTATGAAATTAATGTCCAGTACAATATGTTGAGTATTGATAAAAGATGTTTCCAAGACCATTTCGTTGAAAAGTATATAGCAGTTTCCCCATATAACTAGATTAGAGAGATTATGAAAAGTCATAAAGTATTAAATAGTTTCTTTCAAAGTCTTCTTTTATTTCTTGCTGATATCTGAAAAGTTCTTTCTATTCAAATCTGAAAAATAATTAAAACTTGTAGTGCGTCTGAAAGTACTGTCAAAATTAAATAATTTAGTTACAAAATTGCTGTAATTAATTGCAAACTTTACAGATTCTGCATTATAGTAAGGGTTCTGAAAAACAGAAACCGTCTTGAAAGTGACCGAAATTTGTTATACATTCCACTTTTACCGATTTATTTATGATTAGTTCATCTTAAGCAGATATCGGCTCAATATAACTCAACAATTTGAATGTTATTGAAACTGAGCATAAATTAGAGGTTCATTTTCTGTCTCTATACAGGGAACATGTTTTAAGTGATTTAAATTTTTTACTAAGGTCTTTCAAAATAAGGATTTAAAACTCTTCATTTCCGAAATGTATTCAGAAATATTAACTATATCTATGCGTAGAAACAAGTTAAGAAACTGGAAGAAATGAGCCAAATATTAAAATTTATGAGTTCTGCGTTCTCAAAGATTATACCTACATTAATGAACGAACACCGTCTTTCTTTGAATGCCACCCTTTTCGAGCAAATTGGAATTTTGCCTTCTCTCTTCCAACCGCCGAAGAAAAAGAAACTGTTTGCTTTTAATTTACGACTCCATATTACAGTTCACTAACTCCAGTTTTGAGTTCAAAAGAATTGGTCTGAAAACGAGTTGTGATAATTCACTTAAATACGAAAACGAACTGCGGTGAAATGAATGGAATGCGGTTTCCTAGCAACGAGGGTTACTTTATATTTGAAAAAGAATTGTTGAAGCTTCTCAGATAGGTATTTATGTTTTGTTCGGCTTATGTAAAATTTTAAGCACGTTTTACTCGATTTCAATTCTGAGGATCATTACTTAGTAATGATATGGTAGAATTTTGTTTAAACCTTCCTTTAAACTTCTCCTTTCAAAACACTATTCGATAATCGGCACTACTTTTCAACTCAAAAAATAACGTTTCAAGCAAAAGATAACGTATCAAGCAGTGCATATAAAATGTGAAATTTCATTGATATTTTAAAAGGGTGTTTTTCTGTTTACTAAAAATGCAATTCAAATAGATAAAAATTCAAAAAAATCTTCTTCCTACATGATTATTCATGTATAATTATGCTCCTTTGTTTAACACTATTTGAATTTTAGAAGCGATTCTTCAATGAGTTATGAACTCATTAGAGCATTCACAGTAATCATCAATTAATTTATTTATATCAATCTTCCTTTTCATATAAATAACATTAACTGATAATAAATTTGATAGGCAGAGAATCTTCAGAATATGTTGTCCTCGCAATAATGAACTAAAATGTATTCGATATTTTAAAAATCAAAATAATAAAATTCAAGTTTTTAAATATCTTTTTCTTTATGCTAGGAGAAACTAAATTTATTTTATTGAAAAAATTGAAGTTGAAACAGATTAATAATCGAAAGGATTAAAACCTTTAAGTAATTAATATTTATCATAAGCAATAATTTTCTTTCCAAAAAGTTGTAATAATTTCAGAAGAAAGAATTTCCTGATCGTCCATTAGAAATTGAAAAATATTATAAATGTAAATAAAATTTCAATTTGTTTGTTATCTTCTTATAGCGACTTAACGCTTTTTGATGCTTCTTTTTAGGGTCATAGTTTTATGCGAATTTTTATTCTTTGTATTTCTTCATAAGCGAATACGAAGAAAGGAGAAAATATGATAATCTTCAAAAAAATCGAAATTGAGATTTCAATTTCATGTTTTATAAACCTTTTTAAGTTTAAACAAAGGTCATATTTTTGGAAAACATCTTCCTCTCTGTCTATGACAAAGGTAACTAGAAGGCTGAAATTTGGTATGCGATTTTGACTCTAAATTTGTCTGATTTTTATCGCATTTTCTAAAGAGGAAACCCGTTCGATTCGGCGTTTGAATATACGCTAGTTCGATAACTACAAAACGAAAATAGTTAGATTGATAAAATCCGCATATTAAATATTTAGACTATTATATAAATACCCATTAAATATGGAGGAAAATCCAGCAAGGACTTCACCATATGTGAGTCTTTTCTCTCAAAAACATATAAACGCTAATACTCAAAAACGCAATGACTTAAACGCATCGAATTTGGTATGCGATTTAATTAATTGTGAATAATGTATATAAACACAAATTAAACTTTCGTATACTGTTAACGGTATACTCTAAACTAATAGCCAAAAGATTTATTTAGACATAAGTTACAGTTAGTAACAAAGCTGAATTCTATCGAAAAGTTAATGTTTTGAAATTATTGTAGTCTATTAAAAAGGAAGACGTTCTCTGAAATGAACACTCATTAGATCACCCCCGTTGATTTCTCAAATCAAATTATGGTAATTAAATTAAAAAACACATTCTAGGTATAGTTCGATTTTTATGTTACTGGCTCCAAAAAAGTGAAGTTTAAATAGAAACGAATAAATAGTATTCTTTTTAAATGTATTTCTTTTTTTTTATTTGAAAACTAGTATAATGTTTCTTTGAAATTTGTATTAAATTTCACTTCAATGAGTTACATGAAAAAATATCCTCTTTTATAATCCCCATTTTTAGAAGTCTATTATACACAAAACGTCCTTGAGCGTTCAAATATACAAACTCTCCTGTCTTTTCAGAATCGCGTGAAATAAAATAACTGGAAGAAATTATTCCATTGTTGCGAATTCTTTTTAAAAGATAAAATGTGTCTGACGCTGTTCTCCTTGTTGATCCTCCTTTCTAGTTCCCTTTCCAAACAACTGAAAAAGAGACATTTGCTTTTAATTAATATTTCCTGTTATAGCTCAGTGTCCTCCCCTTATATTGGAAAGGAAAAGACTCGCGATAATTCTCTTAGATACTGAAAGAACTCGACTACAATTTATGAAACTTGGTTGCCTAGCAACGGTTGAAATTTGTATTTGAAGAGAATCTTCCGTTTTTTCCAAATATGAATTTATTTTAAACGAATTGGAATGCTGAAATCAAAACATATTTTACTTATCTTATCGCCTATACTGTTTCCTTGAATAAAATTTTTTGTTGCTTTCTTAAAGGCGTTGGTTTTTTAGGGAATTTTCAGAATCAATTTGGGACGGAATATTGCTTTTTAAAATGTTGGCTTTGAAAAGCGTTTAGTAAATCATAATAAATTAGTTGCCGAAAGCAAATTATATTGCATGACATAATTTCACAGAAGAATTCTAAATATACTTTATACGTGTTTTAAAATCCAATTATTTTTTTAATAGTACATTGGGAATCCTAACTGATGAAGTATTAACTAGCATAATTTCTCCCTCCAGACTTTTCTATATTTTTCAGACAGAAAACTTAGTTAATATTTTTATTTGGAAAATATATTAAATATTATGTTTGTATGTAATATTTTACATATGAAAAATAACACAGGTTTTTAAAAGAAATTCTGAATTGTCGTGAAAACTTAAATTCCCCACTGAACTTCTAGGACAGCAAATGGAGAGTTTTCAGCGAGCTGGAGTTTTTTACAACCGTCATTGCCAGTTTTTGCATGGCAGATTTCTAGAGATCAGACGAGCGAATTTGTACAAGTCAGAAAGTCGACAATAGTATCAATTTTAGAACGATTCTGAGCTATCTTAAAATCAACCTTTGAAAATACTGAGAATGCTAGAAAGTCCACCATTCACTTGCAGTCAATTATTCATCGATTCCCTGAGTTGTGTTCAAAGAGAGCCGGCACTATTCCCCGGACTAGTACCTCTACAAGCATTTGGATTGTTAGTGTCAATTTTTGAGTTGTACTGGATCCGGATACACATTTATACCCAAGATATGGCAATTCAGAATCGTACAGACTGAGCAACTAATTAGTTGGAGTTGGAATTGAATCCAAAATCAGTTCTATGACAAATCCAAATCCATTAGAGAGTGCGTTTTTTTTTATCATTCCGGACCAACGAATAGGTTCCATTATTCTTAATTCGAATGCTGGGCTTCCACTATATTTTCAAGTACCACCCTCATCAATAGAGAATACAGTTGTTTCACAAACTGCCATGCAAACTGTTTCACAGTACTGCAAGCCTACAGCTAGTATAAATTACGTCCAGTTGGCCACAACAAATCCTGTCGATTCTGCTACGTTCAGTGGTAGCGCGGTGTTTGGCTGTACACAAGAAGTAAATATTACGTTGACTGATTTCCCAAGGTTGTACTTCTTTTCCCCCACTCCAATTCCATCGTTTTCGTCCCACTTATGCAAAAATATATAATAACCATCTCAAAGATGGCTCTATTTTCATTGAATCTTACTTTCTGGATTGATTTCTAAAACATTTTGACGATCTTAAAAATGTTTTTTAAGGGAGGCATATTATTGTTGTATATTATTGCAAATTCTAGAGTTAAAGTAAAGTAAAGAATATAAAGAACAATTTTTGAAAATCAATTCCTACTTGGGTTAACAAAGAATTTTTTTATTTTTATAACTTTTTTTGAGTAATTACAATTAATATAAATATGTATATAAATATGACAGAACCACAATATTAAGCGGCAAAAAAGAAAGCGAATTAACTGGCAATTTTACATTCTCCTTTCTATATATGGTGTTCAAACTCGCAGCCCAAGGTATGCGAATTCTACCCCACACCTATCAAATTATCCCGTCTTAACAATTACAAGTACTATAAGTAATTGATCGAAAAATTGTACTAGCTCTGAATTTTCACCACCAATTGAGGATTCAAAACCAATTGTGCCAACACAAAAAGTAATAATTTTCTACACTAGCTGGGGACCCCAATATAGATTAGAAATTTCTAATTTTCTTTATTCTGCAATATTTTAATTTGAAAGTACTTCAAAATGAATCCAAAAAATTGATTAATCAATCATGTTTAGTTTTAAATGCATCAATAATTATGAAGATATACAGAATCATTTAAAATAATCGACTAAAAGCATGTTAAGTCTAACCTCATTAGTGTTGTAAAAAAAAACTGAATTCGTTGCTTATTTAAAGGCGGGAAAATGAAAACTTTTCGTGTGAAATTTAATTTTTAATCAATTAATAAAAATTAATGAATTAATAATAATTATAAACTGTATTAAAATCAAATGTTATGACATCAATGTGAAAATTTGATGTTACCAAAAGTTAATCTTACAACCTGACATGCCTCACATTGATGCTGTGAGACAAACGTTCCTCCCGTTGTCATGGCGTTGAAGCTTGGAGAGAAGGCTTTCATCTACGATAGCCTCACTTGACTAGGATTCAGAATTATGATGACTTTCTGAATATAACCTTAGTATTGTTAGGATACATGATGTTAAAATAACTAAAGGGCCTTGAAGGATTTAAATCAGTCGGAGTAGTCTGCCCAAAGCTTTTTCTCATATTCTCATAATTAAGGCATTTTGTATTCAACCGTTGTCCTTAATTTTGTATTCAACCTTATTCCTTAAATCTTTGTTCCAAATTTTATCCATCTAATTCTCGTGTTGTCGTAACGTTAATATACACTGAAGTGACAAGTCATGGGATAGCAATATGCAATTATACAGATGGCAGTAGTATCGCAGCGAAAAAGTATAAATGCGCAGTTCGTTTTCCAGAGCTTTCATTTGTGTTCAAGTTATTCATGTGAACAGGTTTTTCGTGATTTATGGCGGCGCGACAAGAATTAACAGACTTTGAACGTGGAATGTTAGTACGTACCCAGACAACGATGGGATTTTTACGGCCGGGGATTTTATGTCACCTGGCCAGAACTGTTCGCGATTGGTTTGAAGAACATTCCGGTCAGTTTCAGCTCATTATCTGGCCACCTAGATAGCCCGATATGAATCCCATCGAGCATTTATGGGACATCATCGAAAGGTCCGTTCGTGCCCAAACTCCTGCACCATCCACACTTTCACAATTATGGACGTCTATACAGACAGTATGGCTCAATATTCCTGCAGAGGACTTCCAACGACTTTTGGACTCCATGACACGTCGAGTTGTTGCACTTCGCCAGGCAAAAGGAGGACCGACCCGATATTAACAGTCATCCCATGATTTTTGTCACTTCAGTGTATATTCGAGCAGTCAGAGTTTTTCAGGGTAGATTTTGCTGACAATTTTATTGATATCTATGAATTTGGTGTAAAAATCATTTACGAAAATTCATCTGACCTATTTCAAAGGGTTTTTTAATTATGTTCATAGAAATAAGACGGAGAGACAGACATCTTCCAGAAATGTTTTTTTTTAATTCGGGAAAGTTTAAAATGTGGAAACTCGGGAAAATATCTAGTTCTAATTTTCTAGTGATTGCAATAATTTTCTTACTTTTCATATTGAAGAAATTAAAATATATTTGACTCTAGCAGACAACGCCAATGTATTGTTAAAAGATGGCGAGAACTTTTTTTTGGGGACTGGAGTGTCACAAACACATACTTTAAGTTTCGACCATGTTAATAAGGAGAAACTGAAAAAAGCCAATTTTTATGATATCAATAAGAAGGATTGTATTCGAATTTCTTAAACTGAACGACTCATAATAGGATATTGAAATTCATAATTGGTAAACACAGCCTGCAGTGTGATATATACAAACTTATAATGTTTATAAATTCCGTGAGGAATTCTTATCTCAAAAAGTTCTATATAAAAAACCCACCTAATTTATTTGTGATCCGAATGAGGGTTTTATAGCCCATGAAATCTTGAAACTTGGTGGGAATTGTGCTGAAATCCTCAAGGGATAAGAAAAATGAGTCTGAAACAATACATCTATTATGTGAATTAGCATATTTTTTACTTGCAGAAATCAAAATTTTTATGCACATTGAGCTCTGTTTATGGATATTTTCAATTAATTTTTGTTGAATAAAATTTCAACTGATTATTGCTATAAAATATGTAAACAACTTAAAAAATTCAGTAAGTCTTTTAATTGTATGCGTTGCTAATCAATATTTTTTTTGTAAAATGAAACTTTTGATCATCTGTGCATTCTACTTCTGTTGGTGCTTTTTTGAAATTTGTGAGTTTATTCTTCTCCCGGATTTCTCTTTTCAGATGGGAAAAGTTTTCAATTGAGTTTCGTGAATGCGAGCCATTTTTTCACCAGAATGCGGGTATTGTTAAAATAGACAGAAAATTCGATGCTATAATTTTATTTAAAAATTACATAAAGTTAGGCTAATGCATTTGATGTTGAATCGGAAGTAACTTCCTCTCACGCGAGAATGAATTAAGGCGTTATTTCTTCAGTCTGTTCATATTTAAATAAAAGCTTTTAAAAAGGTTAGCCTTTTAAAATAGAAAATAAAATCGGACAAGTTATTTTGCTCCTCTACATGTAGGCAAATTCTTTTAAACCTTGACACAAATTAAGTCGGGAAAATAGAAATGACCGAAGTTCCTCATCTCGATATATCGTCCTCCCTATGATTATACAATGTTATTTTATAATCAAATTATTAATATTATTAATTAACATTTTTTCAAAATACTTTATTCATTAGAACTTCTCCAAATAAAATTAAGTTTAAAATTTTCTTGCTGAATGTTCATTTTATGTAAAAAATATATTCGAAATTTTTTTTCCGACAAATTACACAAAATAATTGTGTTCACATTCCCGCGTCAAAACCAAAGAGATACCTGCATATTAAGATAAAATATTTCATTTCTTAAATAAAGTAGTGATTTTTAAAATATTATATTCAATTTTTAAGCTGATTAAGAAATAATCAGTTTTTTTTTTATTTTTATGAAAGAAAAGTATTACAAGGTAAATATTTTAAAGTTTAAGTTAAATACCTTAAATGGATATCGAATTAGCAATCTAAACTTTACTGCAATGAAAGATTTATTCAATATATGAATCCATATTCTTATTTATAGTTTTAAATATTAATATATATTTAATGAGAGTATTTAATAAGAATTCTAAATACGTTAGGACATTTAAAATAAATATTTAAATATTAAATTTCATATTATTTATTTTGATTTTCAAAATGTAGGAGTTATGCAAATGTATCTATTATAAAGATCTCTTCATACGGGATATTGATTTTTCTTAATTTGAAGTAAAAAATTGTTGTTCCAAAATATCATTTCTTTAAATCGACGTATTTCGGGTTGTTGCAAGATTTGATAGCTATCTGTAATGCCGAGGGAAAATGTAAATGCTTTTTTTGGCATCTTGTTAAGTTTTTTGAGATATCGCATTCACACACCCACAAATGAGTAGCCACGAGTATTTCAAGATTTCATCTGATATTAATTCACATTCTTTATACAAATATCTTATGCTAAATTCATTTCCGTTAGTCTTGTGAGTCATCACGATCGTATCCATTTCAGCTGACCAATGAATTTTCGACACGAGAATGTTTAAAGACTGCAGTTCTGACTTAATTGCAACAAGCGCGGACGTTCTGTCTAGAATTTCCAGATACGTAGCTACTTCTAGCGCAGTCGATTCTCAATACAGATGAGTTTCTCAAGTTTTCACTAAAAATTTTAAATAAAAATGAATTAGAATTTTAGTGATTCTTCATCAATTTCAGATCTTTTTACTAAACAGAAAACCTTTTTTAACTCATTTTAAAACTTAAAAACTAAATTCAATGGCTCTAATATCAGTTTCGTACATTTTTATCACTTATTCTTATATATTTTCAAATATACTTTTGCGGATATTTTACGATAATGGTTTCAACGTTTCAATTGTTGGGACCCCCTACGTCATACCTACGCATATTGTAACGACATTAAGAACTACTTTGTGTGCACGTTATGCCGTTATAAATTTAAAAAATAAATATGAATTGATTAGTGCAACACAAACATTGTCGTGACAAGATATTCGAATACTGCATCGAAATTCCTTTAAATTCATGTAATTGCTTCCTCATTTTCAGACATTTTAGTTCATGTGTCTAAAATTAGTATGAAGTATCCTTATACTATTCTAATAATGTTTCATAGCGAATTAAAGTTTATTATTTATTTCTATAAAAGCATCTCTGGATATTTTTTGGATTAACTGAATTTTTGGGATAACTGAATGATAGAAATTAATCAAATTCTTCACGTCGAATTAATGAACTATTGCTGTCATATTTCTAAACATCATAAGCAAAGAAGAAGAAAAAATATACTCATTTTGGGTTTAAAACGATTCATTTCAGTGATAATGTGCCTCAAGTTGATATATTTTTTAATTTATTGGTAAAAATGTTTACATATGTGTGTGCTTTTCTGAGCCATGAAAGCTTTTCTCAGATTATAAGTATATACTGGAACAATTTATTATTATTATTTTATTTTACTTTCTTTCATTCGAAATATTTCGAATTATTTTGAATGAAGAATAGTTTTCTCTCATTCGGAGAATTATAATCGTAAAAAATCGTTTCAAAATTTTCCGGAAACATCATATTTTAAATCTACCGGAATTTTAAAAAAAACATATTTTTATTATTACGTCTCTCTATCTATGACAAAGATAACTCTAAATGTTTAAGGCTGGACGGATAAAATTTGATCTTTCAAACAAATTTTTAGATTTCTATCGGATTTTGTGTATATTCTTCTCGGAGGAAATCTATCCAGCTGTTCAAATATAAGTTAATGCTAATACTACTAAACTAAGATTTCAAAAATTATTTTAAGATTTTGTACAGAAATTTAATATCTACAGAGTAGACACTATCAAATTTTGTGCGAAATCCAACAAGGGTTTGTTCCTTTGTCTCTCTGTACTCTCAGAAACAGGTAACAAGATAACTCAGAGATTTAAATATGTTAATTGCAATTGCAGTTACGTATAAAAGTTAGGTTTCAATCTTCTTATATACAGCCGACCACCCCACCACCATTGAATGTAGCAGCATTCACAGGATTTGTTTTAGCCCTTTTTTTTCTTCTTCAGTATATTAGGAAAAACGTGCCTGTAGCACAAATTCTAGTTTCGAATATTATTAACTTCTTAACAAGGATTACGTGATAAGGATTACGCTATAGTTTTATTAAGAATGCTAAATTCAAGTCAAAAGTTAATATTTTCTGACTATTGTACGCCAATGCCCTGCAAAGCCTTAGCACTTTAACAAGGGAGCTTGCGAGAAAACTTTGGTAATACTGGTTTCCCCAAATGGTTTTCCCTCTGGCTCCCCCAAACGTTCTCGCATTATTTGCAGACGGTTCATAAACATAAAGAGAGAGAGTGCTGCATACTTTCTTTACTTGTTAATTCGGTAAAAAAGAGGATAACGCAAGATGAAATATTTAAATTAGGTTTTAAGGAAATACAAAGTTTTGATGGCACAATAATGTGGTCGTCATTGCAATGTATATCACAGAAATGCTCTTCTTGCTCCAAGGTCCGTGAAGATGTGCTGCTAACACTAATATCATAGACCATATCTGTACATAGCATGTTACGTGTGTATGTAATGTTTAACTTATTTAGCGCTTTCGTTATACCATTGCAACGTTTTAAATCTTTGTTGTATTATTTGTGTCTATGTGTGAGTGACCTTTCCTTTTTTTAGTTCTTTGATAACGAGTCCAAAAAAAAACAACTTTTTAATGACAAAACTCCCCTTCCTCTAGCAAAATGTACTTGTTTCTATGTGTCTGGCTTACATTAAAAAAAAGTCAATCATATATTTGGATACAATACTTAATTTGAAAATATATACTAAATTAATGTTTGATTTCGAAGGAAATGGAAAGAAAACACGAAGACATACGAAGTTGATTAGAATTCCAGACTTAGAAAAAGAAGGTATGTCTAAATATTAATCCATACTGTATTTATATCTGTTAAAACGATCAAAGCATAACTTTTTTCAAAAATTTCATTGAATGTATACATTGAAATTTTATACGATAGATTACTGAAGGAAAAAATATGTTTTTAAATATTCTCATTTTCAAAATTGGAATTATTAAAAAAATGGCATATAAATACTTAGACAATACTATTTCTATTTAAATTATTCTGTTTTGATGTATAAAAATGATTGAGCTTAGTAAAAATGACCCCTGTTGTTAATCTTTTTTTAAAATCACTATACAGAATAAAATTCAAGTTTTTGAATTTCTTGGTTGATCACAAATGCCCTTTTGAAAATATTCCTTAACCTGAACAATAGTTTACTTTCTAAATAAATAAAATCAATGAATTCATAACACCCCATTTGCAAATATTGGTTTAAATCCTCCGTTGCCATTAACTAGGCAGAAATATTCGTAGTATTCTGGCAAAGGGATGACAAGGAAGAGAAGCTTTCAACAATAAAATTTATGAGTTCAATATTTTTTTAAATCACATTTCTAGGTTCTGGCACTAATGCTAACGCTTGAACCTTACTCATCAGAAGCAGACAATTCCTAAAAACTCTCCTCTAAAACAAAAACAGAAACCATTTTACCTTTAATGAACAGATCCAATTCTTTCACTTTAAGTTGGAAGGAAAAAAAGAAGCTCAATAATTCATTTTAATGTGGAGGAAAAATTAAACTAAAACGTACAAAAATATGCTGCTGAGTCACTGTGTGCAATACTTTGAAAATAACTGTTCTCAATACGGAAATTTTAATTTTGCCTCGTTTATGTTGAATTTTAAAAACCGTTTTATTCTACACTAATTTTGATATATTGTTTGCAACAATAACACTGATAGTTTATTAAAAGCGAGAGTTTCTTCCAAAGTTTAAATAAGATTTTTGAAGATAACACTGATTTAAAAATGCAAACATTCTAAAGTTCTTTCGATAATACTCAGCGCATTCACCAAATTTATTCCCTTAGCTTAGTAATGAAAATGGTTGTAATAAAGTGAGTTGAGTATAGGTAGGAAAAAGTAATTATACGTCCCTCAGTTTGGCAAAGTAAAATATCTTCATGTAAAAAATTAAAGGTTAACGTTTCTAAAGTGGTAAGAAATTCGATATTAATGTAAAATTCGGGATATGAACTATTAACCATAAAAAGATAATGCGTGCGTATAAACGTTAAGCTAAAAAAATAAAGGAAATTCGAACATATGTTCCAATTACCATTTTATAATAATTTTTAGATGAGCTCGTCTACAGTTTCATTACTTTAAAAATTATGGTAATTGTTTTAATTAAAAATATGGTAACTAAAAATATAGCAAAGTCACAAATAAAAATCGTTTAATATTGTCGTAACAAATATAAATATGAGAATAGCGAAAGTAACGAAAAGTGAAATTTCCTTTAGGTATTGTAAATAGAAGATATTGGAGGTTTTTAAGATAGTGAAAAACTTTTTGATACAGTATGGAAATGCTTTTGTACGATAATATGCTCTGAATTTATTAAGAAAAAACTATAAAATGTCACTTCATCCTAATATTTTTATTTAAAAAACTAATTAACATTTCGAGTTATCCCTTTTTAAATGAGCACTTATTAACGAAGAATTGGCTAAGTACCAAATAAGAAAACTCTTGATTCAAAATCTATCCTATAAGGTTGTTTTTATCACCTACGACATATGAATCCATAATCAAATAATATTAATAGCCTATTAACATTATTCGGGTGACAATATATAAATACTGAATTTTTTATTTAAATTTCTGATTAGTAGCCAAAAATATTCATTCATTGAAATCATTTGATAATGTAATAGGAATAGTCTGGAAATGTAATTAAACAAAAAGGCAAAATTATTTTTAATATTAATTTTTATGTGGAATCACAAACGTTTAAGCTAAAAGTAGTATTTTCGTCATTTATAAATCAGTACTTAAAGAAATCTCAATTTTTTTTCTTTTTGAAGACATTCACTTGCGTCTTTTCGTTGCCATTGCAATAATATGAATAAATTCAAATAAATAAATGCAACCGTTTCTTTCGATTTTCACAGCATTAGGATTTATGAATTTAAATTTTTGAGCAATAAAACGTGCATTAATATACGACTAATGTCACCGCAATTTTTTTCCAAGCCCATCTATGGGACTTAAACTATTTTCTTGGTATTTATATTTCTAATTTTCACCCGTTATACTTTTCACTGAGTTAAAGCGGAGGCCTGACAATTCGTTTAAATATGGAAAAGAGTTACAGCTAAAGTAATAAGATGCAGTTTCCTGGCAAAGGTGGGAATTTATATTTAAAAAACAAACGTTCATTTTTAACAAACACGATTTTATGTTCTTGGTAGTTTATGCAGAATTTATTAGCAAAAATTATTCAGCAAAAATAATTCTACAATTTTTTAAAAAACCTCTTTTTTTTAAATTTATGTTAATGCGAATGCAGCTTTAAAATATAAACTCTGTAAGCCATGTAATAAATTATTTTGAGAAGCATTCAAGGTCTAGATGAAGGTGTTGTACTTTGATTAAGATATTCTCTGGGACTTTTCACCGAGTCGAAAAGAAACAAATTAAAGGATGTTTGAACATTTATACAAGAAATTCATCATGAATTGAGGTTTATGATTGGCATTTATTTCATTTTTAGAATTTGCTGATTTAACTGACAATATATATTTTGCTTTTGACATGCTTAGTCAAATAGATTATATATATACACACAAAAAAATTGTATAATTTGATTATTCAAATCGTATTTTGTTTTTAAAATATTTGATATTTTAGAAATAAAGGAATCGTTATTAAATGATCCACAAAGTTATTCCACAAAAAAAGACCGAATGCTTAACATACCATTAATAAAGTCTATAAATACATATTTACGATTGTATTTTATTTTAATATTAAAAGCAAACCAAAAATATAAAACAAGAGAATTGACGGCAAATAAAAACATCTTAAATAGCCTCGCAACACACTGAAGTGCGAAGTTGTGAAGAGTATTGCAGTAAAATACATTTAAAAATGCATGAAAATTAAAAACAAATTTTATTAAATAAAACTTCTTTCTCCAAAAATATTCTGATTTTCCAATTTAAAGACGTGAATAGATTATTTATTTTTAACAGCATATTCAGAAGCGATTGAAAAAAATTTACTTTCCCGATTAATTTTTGAAAAATAAAGAAAAACATTCTTAGAGAAGATCTATTATAAAACATGTTACTAAATTTTGAATGAGTTTTGTTTCGCGCATAACGAATCTAGCCAGTGAGCATTATCATGTTATTACATTGAAGGAGTTTCTTTTTGAAATAGGAAGCGTTCATCTATTACATACTTCAAAAGTTTATAATAAATTCCTTAGTCTATAATAGATGATGTATGATGAGGAATATTGAATAACCCTTATTTATTCCAAGTTTCAAAATTACTTTTTTAAAACTTTAACTTTTGTAGGAATGATATTATAATTTATGGACAATCATCCTGCCTTGCAAAATATTTCAATTCGTGATATTTAAATATACGAACATACAATATCAGTTGTTCTACATGACAACATGCAAAAGGGAAATTAAATTTTTTAAGACGTTAAATGTCCAAATTCATTTTCGATAAAAGACTTGAATGTATTTTTTTTAAAACAAATGAATTACCTAAAGTATGCACTTGATTTTAAAAATTTACAGATTTTCTCGATCCTTTCTGTTTATAAACGCAGTGCCAAACTATAGAATAAATCTTTGTATCAGGAAGGTTAAGATTTTGATAAAGGATAAGAATTTCCTCTCACCAAAGCAACATAAAACGTTCAGAACTGAATGTAATCGTGAACTGGAATCTTCTTGCCATGCACAAAGGCTTCGGCTGTTTATGAAATCCAGAGATGATTCCTTCCTACCAAAGTGATGGAGGGGGGTGTTGAGGTGACGCGATATTAGGTACTTTTTATCGTGACATAAAACTCTTAAAAATGCCGTTCCTCGAGACCTGGAGATAGGAGAGAATTCTTCGCAACTCGACTGTCATTATAAAAATAATGCTCCCCAGAAATGACGAAATCAAATATTAGGTTTAGCAGCTTCTTTAGTTTGCTGAAGTGTAGATTTAAATCGGATAGAGATTCGAAAATCGTAATTATTTTGAAATCATAATTTTCTCTCCAGTAACTAGTATTCGGTATTGTGTTCCTTAAATAATTCAATAAATTTACCTGTTTAAAATAGATCTTTCATTCCATTAATTTTAAATTATTTCCTAATGTATTCTAATTTTTTAAGATTACTTTACTTTATGACTGTCGTGGCTGAAAGATTTTACTAATCAAACACTAACAACTCCTTGAAATTTCTTGTAATATGGATACAAAATACTTTTAGTAATATCGCCATTTCTACAAATTTTTCTTCAAGAGCTGACAATTTTCGTGAATGAAAGATGACTAGGAAGCATTCGGGACAATTTTAGCTTAAAACTGCTAAAACTGTGTCAGAAATTTCTATCTCTGAAGATGTTTAAGTCCAGCAGCTGTTCTGTTCACTTCTTGGAGAAATGAACTTGCCAGGCATACATTTTGTCATAAATTCGTTTGAAATGGGATGTAAAGATCACATACCGAATATCAGCAGTCTATTTTAACTGTGCTTTTCAGTTGTCTCATTCGTAGAGTGACATAATACAGTTAATTATAAAAAGGTTTTTTAGTAGTGTGTTTTTGTTTAAGCGAAATCTGAAAAGTAAAAATTCATTAAAACTTCGAGTTTGAATGTTTTAATGATGACATTATATTTATTTATTTCATATATGAAAAAGTTAAAATGGCAAGTTTCAGCTTTTTTAAGCATATATAAGAAACGAAGGATTCCTGGCATTTTTAGAATGAGTTTATATTTGCATATGATAAAAATTAAATGCCAAGATTTCTTTTTCACCGAAACTATTTTAATACTAAAATGTTTTATAAGTTTACATACTATTTGTAATATGCATAATGAAATGAAAAATTCTTAAATTCTCTGTAAAGAAATTTTTTTGAAAATACCTGAGAATGTACACTATTTGGAAGAAACCAGAAAGCTAAATTCATCTGGAATCAGTATTGTTTACCATTATTTAAACGAATGTATAGATGTCTCAAAATTGCGAAAGAATCTAAAAGTTGAAAATAATCTTTCAAGTACAATACTCATTGACCCAGAACATCTTTAAAATATTTAAAAAAATGATGCTGAAAATTAATTCTTTTTTTGCCAAAAAATATAAAGTTTAAAAGTTTTTGCCTTCCTTTTGTTATGGTAAGCACATATGAAGGAATATATAGAATTAGAGAAGCCTTTTTTTCAAAGTGTTGACCTGCTTCTCTTACAAGACTCCAAATGTTGAGAAAGTTGAGAAAGAAGGTCAGAAATGGATCACCTGTGTCTTAGGGCCAATCGACTCGAAGAGAATGCCACTTTGGAGAATTTGTCAGTAATAAGCAATAAAAAAAGCAATCGCCCACAATAAATCATCTTGATACTGCCTCTTTTAATGTGGCTGGGTGGTCGTTTGTACACAAGAAGAAGTATTGATAATATGCGCTTATAGATAAATAATTAAGACTTATCTTATTGTTTCAAGTTGAAACCCTGTTATTTAAATTGTCGAACTTTGTATACTGTTTACAGAAATAAGATAGGAATTTTGATTTTTTTATAGATACAATTTTATGAGAAGTCTACCTTAAAGGTAGACCTCTCATAAAATCATAAATAACACGGATAATAAACTAAATAGCTGGTTAATCTAAATTTTCGTAACCGCATTGTTTTTATATTTCTCTGAAATTAGAATTAAAACAATATTATTATCTTTAAAAAAAGGTAAGTTATCAGATCGTTAATGAATTAATGAAAATAATGTGAATTTCGGAGTAACAACATAATCTGTTGTTGGTAATCAGGTATAAAAATATTTTTAAAAACCACCAAAATTCAGCAAATGTTAGAATGACTATTAAATTATTATCATTAAAAATATTTTTTTGTATTCAAAAATGTGCAAAATTCACTTTTGTGAGATAATATTTCCAGAAATTACAGTGGAAATGCCGAAATTTAGCTTATTTAACTAACTGAAAATTCAAAATAATTGCACCGACTTCCACATCCAAGGTTCTGAATTTAGCTATTTCAACTCAAATTGTCCGCACTGCAGAGGCGTTTTTTCATTTTATTTCAATGGCATATTTTGAACATATTTTAAAAAGAATAAGAACGAAATAAACCATTCTAATTGGTTTAGTTTTGTGGTGACGTCATCGTGGAAAATCAAGACCTGGAAAAGTCGCGTAATTTCGTCATATAAGTCGCAAATTTGTTCACGTAAATTTGGCGTCAAGATAAGTTCGCGAATTTTTATCTCTGTCAAACTGTTCGATCTGCATTTTTCGGATAATGCGAGCGCAATCGCATTGTTTTCTCTTGTACTAGTAAGAGTCATCTCCAGATTTCACTACTGTTATTTCAAATCAAGTTTCTCTGCTTCGCACTTGGATCTTGCTGACTTAAATGGGTGCGGTGTTTGAACGTGGGAGGGCTTCTTGCGGGCAGTTAAGACATGGTGGAAGTAATGAATAAAGTTTGGAATTTGGTCAAGTTTTTATCTTATTCTTTCGGAGTTAGTCAACTTTAAAACTGGCGAATTCAACAGGGTATCCCAAAATACTTCTAGCTGGCTTTCTGTGTAGCTTATTTTTGTCTTACGGAAAGATAGTAAGAAATTAAACCGAAATTTTCTTTACGTAAGTATATTTTTGTCTTTCATTTTTTTAATGGATGACCCTACCTACCAACTCCTCAATACTTTTGGGGAGACTCTATTTCATGCATCCTCCCATTTTACGAAGCTGCAACAACTAATAGTTTCATTTAGGGATTATTAAAAAAATAGGTGTAATTTTCTGTGTTAATATATTTTTCTTCAATTTTCTTTAAAATGTTGACCTCATATTAATATGCACAAAATAATTAAAAATTAATGATGTTTATTATTTACTTTATTATCATGAGCTCTTTATATTTATTTAAATGACATTTTAAGAAATGGCATAAAAAATATAAAAATAATATCAGTGTTAGTTTAAAATTGAGTTTTCTTTTTTAAGGTTTTATACAAGAAGATGTTACAGGGTTAATTAATTAGATATAATTCTTTCAATGTGTTAAATTGTTTTATAAACTGAAAAAGCTTTAAACAAGTTATTTCTGTCTTAATAGATCGACAATAATTTCAGTGTTGTTAGAAAATATTAAATCATTTCTTTTTTTTATTGTGAATTAGAGTACCATTACAGATATTCAATTTATGTAAGTGCAAGTTACATATAAATTTAATATCTGTAGCTTCTGTAGAAAAAATATTTTTAATTAGTTGTAAGTTACTTATTGTTAATCATTCACCAGACGGCATGGCTTCTGCGGAATAAAAAAGAAAAGGAAATATGTCGAGGAAAGAAGATTATTCAATGAAAAATGGACAGAAAACTATTTTTTTTCTTCTTAAAGTGAAAGGTGAGACAGTCTGCCTCATTTGTAGTGCTTCAATACATGTGTTCAAAGAATTTAATTTGAGAAGGCATTATGCGAAAAAACATGCTTCCAACTTCGATGCATATTAAGGAATGTGCCGCAAAGACCAAATAACGGCATTGAAAAAATATCTTTTGTCTCAAAAGTAGTTTTTCAGCAACATTGCAGTTCAGACAAAGTCTGTTGTGGAGGCTACTTATGTAGTCGCCAATTTAATCGCCAAAAAAATCAAAATCATTTTCTGATGGGAAGTTTATTAAGGAATGCGTGGAAAATGTTCCAGTTATAATTTTCCCAGACAGGAGAGTAGGTTTTACGAAAATTAGTTTGCCTCATCAAACATTTAGCAGCAGAATTGAGGATCTCGGGACATTTATGAAAAGCATTTCAAAAGTAAAGTATGTGGGTTCAAATTTTACTTTTTGGGTATAGATGAAAGTACTGACGTTACTGATACATCTCAATGTGACATTTTTATTAGAGGTATTAATGACGAATACAATATTACAGAAGAAATGCTCTCATTCGTGCCGCTGAAAGACACTACACAATCGAGAGATTTATATGAAGCATTACAAAAAACTTTAGTCCGATTTCTTGTTCCCTTTCAAACATATCTGGTGTAATTACGGATGGCGCCCCAGCTATGATAGGTTAAAAAGGACGTAAAATAAATAGAAAACGATGCCATTGCTGTTGAAAATGCCATTGTTGGATGAAGTACCATTGCATATTACACCAGGAAAATTTATGTTGAAATGCTTTAAAAATGGATCATGTTATGCAAATCGTCGACAAAACTCTGAATTTTATTGGAGTTCGAGGATTGATTCATCACCAGTTCCAGGAATTTCTCAAAGAATTTGGCGAAGAGTAGAGCAGTATCGCATATTTTGCAGAAGTAAGATGGCTCAGCCGAGGACAAATGTTAAAGTGATTTTACGTCTTTCTTGATGAAATCAAATCTTTTATGAAATCGAATTGAAAATCTGTGCCAGAATTCGATGATAAAAACTGGCTTGTAGATTTAGCATTTTTGGTAGATTTGACTGCTCATTTGAATGAGTTAAACACGCGTCTTCAGAGGAAAAACCAACTTATTAGTGATATGTTTCATTCCAAGTAAAACTGAAATTATGGCAGGCTCAATTAAAATCAAACAACCTTTTACATTTTCAAACTTTGTCCAACCATATTCCTGAAAATGGTGAAAAATTTGCTGCCTTACTTTCCGAATTGATACAGGAGTTTGAAAAGAGATTTCAAGACTTTCGGAAAACTAATATCAATTTTTTGTATTTTTTTACTCCATTTACAGCCGGTATAATAACTTTTCAAATGGAATGCATAGAGTTACAATCTGGCAACCAACTGAAAGATAAATTTGATCACGTCTCTTTAATTGACTTTTATAAATCATATCTATCAAGAAATCCCGTCCTACACGATCACACGTTATTTATGTCCTCATTGTCCGGACGTACCTACATGTGTGAGCAACTACTTTCAAGAATGAAGCCTATTAAGTGTAAAGCTAGAACTAAATTAACGGATGAACACCTTGTGGAGTGCCTAAGAATTGCAACTACTTCAATCGACCCCGTTATTGACAAATTAGTTTCACAACTGCAAAGCCAAACATCGTATTAGTTTTGTGGTGTGTCTCGTATGTTTAGTTTTTGGAATTAAAAAATGCTAATAAACTTTGGAAATAATTAAATATACAATTTATTTTATTTGTTTATTTATTTTTGCTTCTGAACTATGGTATTATACTTCTGGCCGAAAGCTCTACCACATCCTCCAATGTGACCCAATAGAAACAAAAACGTTGAACACCCCTGATTTAAGTAGTCATTGGTCAATAAATGACTATGAAAATGCTGTCTTCACACCTAAAAAAAGACTGTAAACGCTTCAACATGATACAAAAATAAACTTAATATAAATTTTGCTAACATCAGCTAAAAATGAAAAGCCTAGAATTTAGCTTTCATCCTTTTCATTAAAATGTGGAATGCAATATTTGTTGTACAGTGTTATAATACAAGAAAGCATAGAGAAAACCAATCTACTTATCTAAGGACATATCAGCCAATTATTATATTGGTGTTCTTTGTGACTCGATCAACAATTATGTAATAAACTTTTATAAGTAGAACCAAACAGTAAAAATGACTTGCTTTTATCTCTGAATTTTTAGAGACTTTCTTTTATTCAATTCTACCGCAATGAAAGTGATTCATTTTATGCATCATTTATCAAGGTCGTCTACATTCTCTGCCTTCTTATTTCTCTGAAAGCAGTCCAATCTATTTACAAGACGGGAAACTATTAGTGATATCGAAAATCAATAATTTAGATAATTATTTTTTTATTCCAAAATAAAAAAAAGCTGAACAATGACTCTCAGCGGCACGTAACAGTTTATAAGAAGGACCTGTTAATCATTTAAATATTGTAATTTCGTGAAAATGAATTCCTATATTCCTGCTCTCAAAATATTATTCGTGAAAGTTATGGCTGAGGGATGCGGTAATTTGAAGTAAGAATTATTGGTAGCAACTGATTAATACATTGCTAGTTATGCTCCTTTTCTTAAAATTTAATCTGAAGAAATTTCTTTACATATTGGAAATTTTTGTGGTTAGTTTGCAATATGAGCCTTATTCGCTCCAAGTTTGGATTATAGTAATGCGTACCAAGGTGGTTGCCAATTCTGCCATAAACACAGAAAGTTGCCTCCCTATGCCTATGTGCTGAATTTTTGTTCATTTTTAATCCATTTTATAACATGTCTTAAATATTAGATTTTTATGTGAGCAGATCATTTCTTTTTCAACCCTCTCATGTCCGTACATCGTATGGCACATAATTATTACCTCATTAGTTTGCAAACTAAAATTAAATAATCTTGATTTGCTACCATTCAATAAAAATAAATTGCACATAATCCATAAATTCGAATTGTTCTGTGCAATACTTGAATCTGCTGGACAGTGCATTTCCCAATGGAAGGCGATTTCTTCTTAAGCAGTAATAAAGCGAAACAATTTAAGTATTAAATAGGATACGAGAAAGGAAGTATAGCGAAAACCACCTCCATGCTCATAACAATGCTAAGGACATTAATAAAAATGGCTAAAAAATAGCATCCTTTCCCGGCCCTCTTGATCGAATGGATTATCGACTTTTTACGCCATTAAATGAGTAACAAGGAATATATATATTATTCCATATCACCTTGTTATTCGATAGGACAGAAAAATATAAATTCAGTTGAAACAATTTTTCAGAAATTAAAAAATGCAAATATTCGAAATAAAAGTGGCATTGAAAATCCCACAATGATGTCGATCATTGGCAAAAGCAAATGATTGAATGTTTTGATAGACGAATTTGAATTCTGTCATAAGATTTCAAAACGGATCTTATAGCAAATTGAATATAAAAATATTATTAAAAGTAAAAGGGAAATTGAACTGGTAACATTCACCAGCTGGAGTGGTATTTCCAAAACTGTCCAGCATTTTCTTTAATAAAGGCGTTAATATCTTGTATAGTATTTATGTACAATATTTATGAAATAAGAAACTTGGTGGAAACTCTGCATTTTTACTAAATCCAAAGTTATAACCTTGGCAATATTTCATTTTTGGAATTAATTCTTAGTAGGAAGTTATCAAGTTCAAATTGTGTTTTCTAAACTGATCGAAGCAAAAATTTGCCACATAACTGCACCTGTAGTCACAAAATTATGTAAAAAAATTGGAGTATTTAAATTGCTGCTTTTTTGAGCTATCACGTTTAACACATAATGAACTTGTAATTTACATAATGAACACATAATGAACTTGTTGGATTTGGCTTTAAATTCAATATATATCAATGTACAAAAGCTTCATCATCTTTCTCTCTTTGTTTAAACAAACTGATTTTTGTCATTTTCCTGAGATAACTTCCAAAAATATTATTGTTGTGTAAAATTATTGAAAATAGATTTTACGCTATTTCAAATTTGAAAATAATCCTTTTAAATGCCACAAAATTATTTAGAGAACGAATTTTTAATAAACCTTGAAATTAAAAAAATGTTTAGTTTTATTTCTACATCATTTCAGTGAAGTTCAAACTGTTTTTATTGTTTTCTCAAATACTCAATAGCCTAAATTTTCGGTATTTTTGAAAGCTAAAGAATAGAGCTTCTGTTTAGCTTCTCTGAAGGTTACAACACAAATAAAAAGGTAAAGACGTGGTGTCTCGAAATCTGCATGGCAGGTGAACTGCACATTTACTGTTTAATAGCATTGCGATATTTTGATGTCTGTCTCCATTAGAAAGATTCATGTAAGAGCTCAATTAAGATAATAAAATTAAGTTGATTTTAACATCGGACATTTTGGAGTAACCATGAACACAAAGTTATAAAAATGATTGATTTGAAATCACACAATTCCTGGATGGTAGACGAATAGTAAGAAATAAGACCAATTTCTTATTAGATTTCTTATACCGTAAGAAATAAGACCCGAACGCTAGTATTTTATTTGTACAAATTACTTTTATTAGGCGCAGAGAGAATGCTGTTTTTTAAAATCATTTTTCGTTCACCGAATAACTTTGGCCGACACAAAACCGAGACTGGCCAGACGGAAGACATTACCGCTCCCTTCACAGGTTCCCGAATCGCCTCTCCAAATACCCGTAAGAAATCCCTTCGCTTTCACAGCTATGTACTAACTGCCGCAAAACTCAAAAAGAAACATTCCGCCCTCCCGGAACCACATGCAGAATCCTAACTATTTCCCGATAAGGAAGGACGATGCTCTCGCGAAGAGAGCTCTTTCCATTTTTGATCAACGCCTCTTCTGCTGAGTAATCTCGGCACATCTTTCCCTTGAAATTGCTTTCGCGGAGGGGAAAGCGCTTGGAAACTATTTTTCGTGGCATTCTTCGTTATGTTTGGATGGTATCAGGGCGGGGGCTTTGTCTGTCCACGAATGGAATGGGGGAAATATGGCGATCACGTATGTCTTTGGTTCTGTGGTAACGCACGAAGTTCATTGGTGTGCACTGTTACAAAATATTTAAAAATGCAACGTGGATTGCAGACTTCGCGTTCAAAGACAAACCAAGCAATGGCGACCATCCAAGTCTCGACGATAGCGTCGCACTTCTATTGAATCTCTTTCTTAGAGTCTGTGAAGGGTGCAATCGGACATGACAGCGCTTCTCAACGGACTTTATCAACTCTTCCTTAAGTATTTTGAGGGAGTTGGGAATATTTCCTCGAATCTCATGATACATTTTATTCGATACAACTGTATGAAATTTTTATACAGAAATATTTACAAATATTATGCGTCTGTTCGACTTATTCTCATTTTTCACGAGCACATTTTTTTAAATCTTTTAGAGATATTTATCTTAAAATATCATAGATTTTTAGTGGAATAGGATGGGGTACTTAAAATTATATGACATTAATCATTTGTCAAAATTTTTATTTGTAGTTAATTTTTTTGAAAATAAAAATTCAATAATTACTAAACATGTTCCTATGTTTCTCTAATTTTAATGTGATTTATCAGAATTATATTTCCTGAATTTAATGATTTATGGTTATGAACTTGAAATAACGTATTCAATTGAAGCGCGTATTCAATTTTCCATTTGAAACCAATAGTTGAAGAAACAAATATTTTTCGATTGTCTCATCACTAATGGAAATCATTTGTTTTATTTGTCCTAAATTTTCAATCGGATGTAAAATTTTACTTTCGAAACTATCCGCTTGATTTAGAAGTCGAATTTCGGCATTTTTCAATTGTTGTGAACTTTCTAATTCTCTTTTTGCTGCACGAGCTTAGGAAATTCAGAACATATTTTTATGTCAACTCTGGAGTAATTTCGGTGTGACATCGTTTCAACCATGTGACTTTCTCAAAGTACAATTTTTATCAACAAAATATGCAATAAATAAGGAAAATTAGGAATGTATTGACAATTCATACTCTCATTTTCGTACATACTTTTGCTTTCAGGTTAATTGTTTTTTTATTCATCCATGAATGTTTGAAGTGCATTATATTTCTAAAAAGACATTCTGAGCATTTTTCATTAATTCAGAATAAATTAAATGCATAAAATAATTCATATTTTCTAAAATTCGTATATTCCCAGTCATTGTCATAAGCCATGATAATCCTACGAGGAACATCGACAGGCATGAAAGAGATGTCGATAATTTCTATGACTATTTCAAAGGGATGCGTAAAGAAATTGCCTAACGATATTTTATCTTATTTTTAATTCAAATATCCCAGGTATAAGCAGAAAATTATAATATAATTATTTGATTTTATATGCTTTATGTACATAAGTTTTATTTATTTCTCAAGTATTTATAATATAGGTATAAAAGGATTATTGCAGATTTTAAGATAGTAAAATAAAATACATCTCGTGTATTTTGTACTTTGTCCTCCATTTGTCTCTGAAATCTATCTTTTTTATTATTATCATAAAATCGTTTCATCTGTGTTTTTTTTTCTCCTTCTTCAATTTCCAGATATTCTTTGCTATCTATTTTAATACTATCTATCATTTACCGTAACGGCTGATATGAGAATGATTTTACGGCTTCGGTAAAGATTTATAAGCTCTCTTCTGACCTTGAATTTTTAAGTATTTAAAGTTTGATTGTGCAGAAACTAATTCATGATCTTTCTCTCTTTTTTTCGTTGTTTATTTTTTCCATTTCATTTGCCTCCAAATGAATTTTAAGCAATATTACTAAGTTCTGACCATTTTCAGAATTACGATTAACTCAAAAAAATGTTTTAATGATTCATTGGAAATTTCAGAAACCTTTAATCACAATGAACCGAAAGTTTCGAAATTCAATTTATTTAAAACTAAATTATGATGAATAATTCAGTTCCAGAATCATGATATAAATTTCACTTCATTAGCTCCTTATGAAGGAATTGAAAATTGCCCCTATGAGTGAGACAGGGAGAGATAAGGGACGACGTGGGAAAGATTGTTTCAAATTAAAAAAAAAAAACTTGTAGTCACCATTTCACAATAAATAACCTTTTCCTTTCTTTTTTTAAGTTTTGCGCCTAATTTTCGTAAATGGACTTTCGCCATACATGGTCACCGACAGCAGGATGAACTTCTGGAGTTTCTTAGGAACACATTGGGAATCTGTCTGGATAAAGTACGAGCCCAATCAATCACATCGTTGGTTTAACAATATCTATAGTTAGTTTGGCATGAGAAACTGTAGAACAGTATGCTCTCAGAAGGAATTTTTAATTATTTCATCACAATTGTAATATAAGGTCCAGGATTTTTACATTTGACAACAGATTCGGAAGAAAAAAGAGGGAATCAAATCAATTATATACTAAAGAATTTAAGAGTTCAAATTGGAAATTTTTAAGGACTAAAATTAATTTCGCATAGGAATTTAGCGTTAGTATTTTTCCAGATTACACAAACACATTCATTTCGTGCTTTAAATCAGTCAATTCCTAAAACCTATTTTCTTCTTACGATTTTATATACTATATAATCTCATTCTTTCCTGAATACATAATTCTGAACGCAGTTGTTCGCAAAAAACAAAGACATCTGTTCTTCTTCTCTCTATCTCCACTGCAATAAGAGGAAATAAAAAAATAGTTTTCCGAACTAAGATATTTGATCCCATTTTAAACGAGATCACTTCAAAAGACGACGGTTTTGCAATAATGCGAATAAAACATTTCTCTTTTCCAACATGCAATTTATTTCCTATTTCTCTCCGCTATTTTACAGAAATAACCTTCTTTTACTTGTGGAATTCTCCTACCTTCCCCCCCCCCCTTTTATTTCTTGCGTTCGTGAAAAATCTAGTTTTGAAATGTTTTATTATTATTTCTAGCTAAGAATGCTATGACAGTGATTGTGCGATTCTGAAAAACGATTTGAAGAACTTTGTTTCATCTCTCCAGCAAAAGAAATGCTCAAACATTTTGTTCGTTTAAAGTAATCGATTCTCTGAAAACTTTGTTCTTTTAATTTCTTAAGTTTGATTATCCTCATTTTTTCTTTTATTTTTATGTTCATTTTTGTATCTTTTTACTTTTTTCGAAATGGGACAATACACATGTTTACAATTTCAGGATAAAACATGTCTTCTTTATTAGTTAATTAAATATAACTCTTTAATGTAGGTGAGAAATATTCAGAACATATTATTTAATTAACACTTTTTAATTAATTTTAATAAACACTTTTAATGCTTAAATACTTTTTTATAAATCGGTTGATATTTGATTTTACATCCATTTTGGGAAGTTACACTGATTTTTTATTAGCATTTATATACGTTTTGATATGGTTTTACACCTTTACAAATGATTTTCCCGAATTCCCTTCTTTGACAGAATTTTCCTATGAAAAACCTCATAGATTAAAATCTAATGTATATTTTTGTTCCAATTTAGTACACTAATTTCTCAGTATGTTCTTCAGTTTCTTAGAGAATAAATAATGTATTCTCTAGAAAATAAATAATGTAATGTAGAGAATAAATAATGTATAAATAATGTATAAATACTCTAGGTTGTTTCTAGGCTTCATAGTGCAAAAGAAATGAAAGATTTCGTGTCATTCTGCAACCGAACCCAATATTTAAATATATTGAGATATGTAGTTGAACTTGTAGTGCAAGAAACATATTTCTAAGCTGTTTACCAAAGTTTAAGCAAATTATTTCATAAACCTACTTATTAAAATACTTGTGCCTTATACCTATTTTTAATAACAAAAAATGATTGCATTTAAATGGAGAATTTAGGTTTGATACATTTATCAATCTCTTTTTATAAAAAAAATCAAAAATATAACTATTTTAGAGTTTTTCTGAATCTGTCCTAACGTAGGTATATACCTTAATATTTAAAGCTCCCTTATTTAAGAAGAAACCGTCGTAGAAAGCAAATGAAATGTTACGGCGATGTGCGCAACTAAAGAACTGTAGAGCACTCCCTCTTATTTTGTCTGAAAGTAAGTTGCGGGAGATTTTACTATGGGAGAGTTGCGGATCAATCTTGAGACGTGAGCAGAAAGGAGCATTTTATCCTCTGGATTTGTTGTTATCCAAAAACTAGCACACCATTGTCCACGTTAGATCTCAACTGTCAAGCAAAGCGTTTTGGGTGTGTAAAGTTAATTTTTAAAGAAAATATGTAAAGAACTATGATCATTGTAAATATGCACACATCAAGAAATTCACTTATTCTCCTCTTATTCCCAATCCTCTGCTGCGTCAGATATCATCATTTCGATTCCATACACGAACCCACGCCTCCCACCAACAGATATTTTCTTTTAATTCATCGTTTTCAATAATGCTTAGAGCATTCATACTTCTTTGCCTCAATAAACTTATTCGGCTCCAAGCGAATCTGAGATACGCTAGCGTGAAGCGTATTTGAGGATTTCGAAATTGTGACGTCACCGTTATGTAGTTCATTAAAGATTTTAATAAATATATTATATATCAGTGTATTTATTGTAACTAAAGTATTAATTATTCAATTGATTTCATTTACAAAACCAACATGGAAAAATTGTCTTGGATACTGACACCGCGCCACAAATTGATTAAAAGTATGCAACTTTCCTTAGTTTCTTTCGGTTTTTATACAATACATTTTATACATACATTAATATATACTCATTTTACCTGCTAGTGAAATCATATTTCCTTCGAAGAGTTAATAATGACTTTTGTGCCTCCTGAATTGCGAAAAACGCCTCGTAACAACGCTATATATTTGTTTTATATTTGAAATAATTCAACCATTCAATCTCAATGTTTTCTTCCAAGTATTTTTTTCCGAGGGAGCTCAAAGCATTTGTACCTTCAAAAAACTAGTTTTTCAATTTTAACCTAATAAAATAGGTTCGAAAGCTTAAACATTATTCTTTAACAATGAATCTAACTATGATAAACGAGTAGAGTAGTTGCTTTTTTAGAGAAACACATTTCCCATTTCCCACGTTTCCCATTTTTCAGGCAACTTTTTCATTGCAATCGTATGAAATTATGTACAACGATATTTACAACAATAGGCATCTGTTAAATATGCTTTCAAATTTTCAGTACATTGACGGGTCTATTTCTTGAATGGCCCTGCAAAATAGACGCTTAATTGGAAAAATACGAAAAATATGTTTCCTGAAAGACAATACGATGTAGTATGCTGCATACAAATAAAAAAAAATCATTTTCTAAAACTGAATTTTTAGCGAAAATTTAACGAAGAGGCGAAATTTCGTTTTAATATTTATCTACGTCAAAACTTTTCAAGATAGCTTAATCACTTTTTTTACATTAAATTGGATAAATTTTTCAAAATCATGTGAAAGATTGTAAAAATTTGATAAAAATTTACAATCTAAATATATATTTATATCAATGTCCTGATATATATATATATATATATATATATATATATATATATATATATA
>JAOUZG010047904.1:1993694-2010756 GCA_026289955.1 Argiope argentata
GTTTACATTCTCAACCTTACTTCTGAGATTTTGAGAATAAATGCGAATCCACATTAAGTTTTAAATAAAAGGAATAAAACTGAACGTATGAAAATATATTCCCAGAATGAACATATATGAGTTTTATTATTAATAAATTCATCCTTAAGATTTTAAAACTTTTTAGGGTGAAATAATACTTAATCTAAAAAATAAATATAAAATAAAAATTTGGCAATTTTCTCATTTATAACGTACTTTTAAGGATTTTCGAATTGTGATTGCTTATGCAAATTTTTTTTTAAATAAGACACAGAACTTATATGCAGAATTTTATTTAACGAACCAGATATTTCATCTTTGAATGAAATTTTTTTTCATTAATAAGTGTAATTAAAAACGGGGAGATATTTTATTTGTATAAAATCCATAAATAAAAGTGAGTTTTTTTTAGAAAGATAAGATTTACATTCATTTTATTAAATCATATATTTTTATAACGTAACTATTTATATATAAAAATTGAATATTTGTCTAGTTTGCAATTTTTTTGTTATGGAATTTCACATTCCTTGACGAATACAAACAGAAATGTAAGCATTGTAGAGATATCGTTTTTATATTTTTCTCTAGTTTTTAATATTTTTTGCAAAGATAAATAAGCGCAGTTTTTATAGGTTCTATTTTTTTAATCGAGATATTAATCTTATTTCACTGTTCAGTCTCATATATACAACACGCGGTTCTGTGAATGTTAAACATAATGTTAAGTGACATTTTTATATACGTTTAATATTGAGTAATTTAATATGCAAATTTTAATGCTCGTGAAAGTAAATGAATGAATGAGTTAAAAGTTATAATATTTTTAAGTTAATTTAATTAAAGTTAAATTATTATACTTTCTGTTTTAAACTCAATTTTTTTAACTCCTTGGTCTAATTTTATCTCATATCTTAGCATTAAAAAATTAATGCGTGCAACTGGCATTTAGATTACCTTCTTGTCTTGTTTGTAAAATTTGAGTTAACTAGAGGTGATTTTAGTTTATTTATCCAGTTTGTTCACTGGAGTGAAAAAAATTCAGAAATACCCACATTTTAAGTAATTTGAAATTCTTTATTCTTAATAAACTTTAGCCTTACATTTTCATTTTTTTAAACAGAACTTGTTTGAACAAGGGTGTCAGACACGCAGGTCTCTTACCACCATTTCTACTAAAATAGTGAACATCCTTACTGATAGTGAAGATGAGTATTCGTATTGGCGATCTCCAGATCAAACTGTTTGACCTAGGGCGAACACATTTTATCCGCATATAATTTGATTCTGGGAATAATCACCTCGGGATAAAATTATCAATAATTTTAAATAGAATTTTTATTAGTTAAAATTACATAAAATTTTATCGTTTCTTCGCAATAAAAGTTGAAATTACTACAACACAATTTATACAGTGTACAATTTTATTTGTACATTTGAATATATTACCAAGAAAATTCATTCTTTGAGATAAAAATAAGTTCTTGTATCTTATTTAGTGACATGCTAGGTATAGATCTTTCGCTTCAGCTACATGGTTTATTTGTATTTCAATAAATAAAGTTTGGAAAATGATATGGCAAAAAAATTCGTATCATTGATAAAGAAAATTTTGAATTCACATTTAATGTACCAAATATATTTCTACTGTGTTATTTTCGAATGAACTGTAAAATTTTAACATTTTATTAACCCTTGAAAAATAGCTTTTTTAGTCATGATGGATTAAAATATTTTTTTAAATTGAGATTGACATAGGAAAAGTAATTTATTTATTAGATAAATTTGATCTCATTAATTAATTACGCTTGCCATTTAATAATTAAAAAACAATTCAAGACACATCCTTTTATTTAAGATACACTAAGGAAACCTCTAAATTTTTGTCATTCGTGAGAATTTATAATTTTTTTTTAACATTCGTAAAAATTTATGGCCCTTTGTATAACTTTATTCAAAGATTGATGAATTTAGTAATGAGCGTTATACTCATGCCTTTAGAATTAATATTTTAAAAGCGCATTTTAGAATACTAAAGTACATTGAAAATGCGCTGACAGAATTTTTTTTTCAAGAATTAAATCACTTGTATGTAATTTCGAAAAATAATTTCACATTACGTGGGGATTAAAAAATTTTTAGAAACATATTACAATAAAAAAATAATACGCGAACTTTCATTTCATAAAAAATTGATTCTTATCATATTAAATACAAAATTTATTTCTAATTTAAATTCTATGCAGTGTTTCATGAAATAATCAAAATAATCATAAATAATCCTCTAAAATACAATAATATTTTCTGCGTTTCCAATCGATGTTATTCCGATCGGCTGAAAGAAACATGGTCTTAGAAGTCGAAAGACAGTGATAAGCAACAGTTTTCACTCACAACATGACATCCACTAATCAGCCTATCCCCCCTTCCCCCGTAGTGGTGAAATAATCACAAAAGGGGAAAGCAATCCTTTTGTCCAAACCCTGACACTTTTAAGAAAAAACCTGTTATTCAGACGCGCCACTTTCGGTTAGTATTGCTTTCTGAATGTCGCCGACAGGAGGGTTAAAGACGTACTTTGAGGTGAAACGTTTTGGGACAATCAATCAGATGTTTTTCTGATAACTTTTCTAGCATTTTTCTTGACAAGCCAAGTTAAATCAAATTAGTTCTCAAACCATTTGGAATCTAAACGAGCCCTTTTTCTTTTCCTTTCCATTTTTTTTACCTTAATCAAAACAATAATTGTTTTTAAGGTTTCTAATCGTGGGAATAAATACGAAGAACCCTTGGAAATGTTTCTGTTTTTTGAAGTTTTACTTTATGTGCTTAATTTTTTAAATTTCTGTATTCAATTTCTTAAGAATATTTAGAACCCTTAGCTCTAAATATCAATAATTAGTTACCTCTTTAAAGCTTTGGGAACCTAAATGCACATTTTAGTTTCTTTGTTTTGCGTATTAGGAGATAAAAACTAACAAACTTGATAAGTAAATTAAAATCACATTTATTCTCAAAATCTCAAAAGTAACGGCTGAGAACAAAATTTTAAAATGCTGAAAAGAACGCGACCAGGAAAATAACATTCCTATAGTCCACTGATAACGATTGACTTCTCCTTATCTCACATTCCCTTCTCATTATCTCGCAGCTTGAGTTTGAGGGAAGCGAAAAAATTTATGTAGCTTGCTCCAAAGTCAGTTCATCAAGCGGCTTAATAATTTTAGCACCAGAAAAAAAATCCCCCAAAAATATTGTATACAAAGAAGTTCTTGCTTAAACGTAGATATAACAATAAAATGTGGATGGCTTGCGTTTGCAAAGAAAAGCAATACTTTAAAAGTATTGTTAAGGACAGTTAAGGATCGGTTAAGGAAAGTGTGTGTATATATATAAGGAGTCCAGGGGGGCCCTAAACCTCCCAAAATTAGATAAAGTTATAAGTAATAAATAATTATTATAGTGGATTTTCGTAACTAGATGCACCAAGCACTGTTAGCCCCTGCTAATTCCATTACCCGAGCAATGCCGGGTACGGGAATGCTAATAATTTATAATAATGTAAAACTTTTATATAGGAATAAAATACTATAAATTTAAAATTTTTATTTCTTTGATTATAATCTCTCAATTTCGAGTGTATTATATGCAATACAAAGGTTAAATAGTTTGGAGACGCCTGAAGAATTAATTTTATATTTGAACTCATCATTTTTTGCTATCAGATATAAAAAAAGAGCAAATTGCGGATTTAAGGAAAAGAAGGAACACTTCATTTTGAAGAAGTTCAGTTTTATTTACATTTTCCAACAGCGGTGGAATGATTATAGCGTCCTTTATCTTTCCTCAAACTGTGCGAAATAACACGTTTTCATTCACCATCAAATTAGATGTTTTTATGCCTTGTTCAGAGCATATGCAACCTACGAGCTCATAAATAGCTCTGCTATCACTTCCGGAATATTTGAGGTCGATAATTGCTCCCACTACACGAAGCGGAGGGTCACATGAAATCCTAACCAGCTCGCCTACGCGAATATTTCGATTTGTATTTGCTTTGCTTAAGTGATGATCCATGGCAATAGAAATAAACACCGTGTCTTTCACCTATTAAAACTTCGATAGTTTTACAGCCGATGATTGTTTTTAATCATCAGAAGTGGCTTCCCCAAAACTTTATCTCTAGTAAAAATGCAGCCTCAAAAAAATTGGTGATTTCGGGTAAATCAGAGAACGCTTTTGTGTGCCGTTGGCCTATAATAATTTCGTAATTATTATAGGCCAATCCGGCCAAAGGTTAACCTTTGGCGGGAATTTTGTTTATTATACTAAATTTATCGCATTACCTTTGAAAGGTTTTTTTAAAAAAAATGTTTAAGTCTGCGTTTTTCATCGCGTTTACATGCTTCTGAAAGTACCAATTCGCAGACGGTCAATCCCTTCTTCGATTTTGCTAGCAGTTGATAGATGTGTACGCTACAGATGTTATAGCTGAGTACAGAACTTTATCCATCTAACTCACTTCACTTTGCACCCGTACAGACAGACTTTTTCTTCAATATTTTACAAAAATATACAAATTTGGTGTAAAGATTGTATATCAAATTCCGCCCATTTAAGGCTTTTTTCTGTTATATTTGTCATCGATAGACAGATGAACATGCTTTTTTTTAACTCGAAGATTTGTAAAACGTGAAGATTCATCAAAATCTCATTCGAATTTTCTGAAGATACAAAGATTCATCTACACTTTGTATAAGAAAATGTCAGGAGCATATAAATTGGACTCAAATATCGAATCAAGATTTCTCCCTTTTGCTTAATGTAAAAATGCTTTTCAGGGTCAAACTATAACAGTGTTCTGGAATTTATCTTTTAAGCATTAAATGAAACATTGTAAAATTATCCTAATTCATTCCACTTTCGAATATATATTGAATTTGTAGTTCTTAGGTAATGACAAGTCTTTAAATTTCATGATATTTGAAGATGGTTGATTTTTTTAAGATATCTTACTTGCGATTTTTTTTCTATTCTATCACCACACTAAGTCAGGTAGCTGTAGGTCTATTGCATAGTCTGGAAAGAAAATAAACTTTTAAAAATTAAAAAAAATATTCTTTTTTTATTTTCAATTTTAGTGATAAAATTGTTTTAATAAGTCCGATAGAATGAAGTAAAACACTCCTTTCCGAAACCAGATACGCGGAAAGTAGTGTTACATATTCTCGCAAATATATTTCAAAAGAAACAGACACGTAGTTTTCAAAACATATTTGTATTGTGTGTCATTTCGCGCACCACAAGTAAAACTTGCCTCAGCAAATGGTTTCTTCCACTTTATCTTCTCTGAAATCCATTTATGGTTAGTCGTAAAAATTGTTCTTTTCCACTCGTGTTTCTTTTTTTATATTCTAATTTTTCTTCTTGTTTGTTAAGAAATGAATTTTAATTTTTTTCAATTATAAATTTGATAATGATTTAATATTACGAATAAATTTAAAGATTTTTTTTATATGTAGAAAAAAATTCTACGAAGAAAACTATTTTTTGTTCTAAAGCAAACGAGTATAGAGGAACACAAATATTTTAGTTGCGTAAAATTCATATGAAATTATACTTTATGAGAATTTTATATTTCGTTGTTAGTGAAACAATTTAACGAATTTAAATGAAGTTTGTTTTAGTGATATAGTGTTAGTTTATAAAAATACATTTCGCACAATAATATTTAAATTATATTTATGATGTGTTTACAAAATATATTTCTTTATGTTTTATAATTATATCATCATTAATTTTAATAGATTAGAAACTATTCATTGACGATTAAATTAATAATAATGCTCAGTTTTTCATTAACAGCGTCGAAATTCAATATCGATATCTTTTATGTAGATTGACTATTTAAACGCCTTATTTCCTATTTAACCCTTTGCACTTCATAAAATAATGATGTAAAGTTATTCACCTAATACAAAGATTTATTTATTGTTAGGAAAAATAAATATACATAATTCTTTTGGGTCGAATTTCTGTTTAAAATTAATCTACATTTCTTAACCATTTGGTAGGCGTTTTTAACTGTTAAATTTGAAAAATAAATAAATAAAACGTCAAAATGATGCTCAATCTTGAATTGTCAATCAGAGGCACCATTGGAGTGCAGAGGGTTAAATTATTGAATTAAATCTTTAAAAAAAGGTTTAGCTTTCAATAATTCAATGAAGATCGTTTTTTAAGCATTACTATAGGTCGTTAATTAAAAGAATTCAGTTGAAAAGTTAAGAGAAATTTTAACTTCTAAGCATCGTAGGTTTAACAACTTGCAGTTCACGGAGTTGTGCTAGTTCTATGAAGCTTTCATTCCCTTTTGTTCATTTGTTTTTAATTGCTATTGAGATGAGAAAATGGCTGTTGGTATGCGGTATATCCAGAATTTTGAGGTTAGAAAATCAGACCCCCAGTGACTGATTCTAATCGAAAGCTGAATTTTCAGATAAATGCATTTTGATATGCCTCACGACCTTATGTTTCGGTTTTCGAAGTGCATTCAAAGGGAGGAGAGAATACTTGTAGAGAGATAGAATACTGGCGAGAGAATACTTGTACGTTACAAATGTATTGTGATTTATAAATACAAATTACAATATAGCTATTGTTTCAGATCCCCTAAGAAAGCGGGTCGAATGAAGTTGAATTCATTGATTTTGAGAAGACAGAAGCATCTGCCTAGTATCCCATTCAGATTTATCACTACTGGTCAAATGCGGACATCCTTTGATTTTAAGTATTTAATTAAAGTTTGATGATTTAACGTAGTTCATTGAATTTTTCGTTTCTTTTCTTAATTTCATACTTCCTCTCACCGTTTTTATTTTCTGTTACCTCTCTTTTGCTTTGCGTCTCGATGTATTTTCGTATTAAAATTGAATCATGATCGGAAAGAGTTAATAAAATATTACGTATCGATGGAACCATTAAAAGACGTTTAAACTTGTAAATATTTATTTATTTAAAAACTCACATTGCAGAAGACTGAGGTAAATCTTTAATTGCGTAAGGTCATGTTTATGCTATAATTAAAGTAAACAATAAAGAACTTCTGAATAAAGTCAGTACCGAGCATTTTTCCCAGCAAGATTCAATCGAAATAGAAAGAGAGAGATATGAAATAAAAACATGTTTAGATCTTTCATCTGTCGATTTATTTACAGAGTACTTGTTATCATTTGTCGTCAAAAAATAATTAGAAAGTAAGCTTAAATTTTAAAAATCACTCTTTATCAAATATATAGGAAAAGTGATATAGCCAAGATATGATAGAATTCCTTTGTAGCAACTTTATTTTCGACTCAACAATTGATTGGACGAAGATGATAAGCTTGAAAATAAACGAAGTCGATATTGATAAAAAAATATTTGTCAAACAAGCATTAGCAGATCTCTATCAAAAGAGAATGTAAATTATTTTAAGGCTTTATGCTATTAGAAATTGTGTTCCTTTATTATACAAAATTGCCCTACGGTTAAAAATTTTTTTCTCCTAGATGTGCTGAATATTACTTTACCAATTTTGAAAGCTGAAGAAAATTATTTCTCATGCTGTAAAGTTCAAACAATAAAAGGGTTAATCAAATCATCTGGACAGTTTTTAGTAAGTATATTTAAGAGTAATAATTTCATGGCATCATAACTCGATTACAGAAGTAAAATTGTAAGATGCCGCATTAAAAAAACAACTTTGTAAAAAAAATCACAAGTGCTTGTTCTCCGGCTTGGCTTATTGTGAGAGCAAAACAAGATCCTTCTTTGTTTGTTCAGTTACGTCTGAGCGAAGAAGTGCCTGATCGCCGATTCGGAGTATAGCGTTCAAAAAAAAAGTTACCAGGTTTTGATTACAGAAAAGGCTCCCATGCATTTATTTTGACTGTAAGCTTTAAATCAGTAAATTAAGAATTTTGAAATTAATTTTATCTTTAAACGTGATCTTTTTTAGTAGTTGCAAAATCTCAAAATTCCGTAGTAAGGATATATTTTATCACAAAATCTGAGAATTTTCGTTTTTTAAACGAAACCTACTTTAATAGAATGGATAAAAAAATTCTTTTCGAATGCAGTACTTCAAGCACTTTTAAACAAAATCTGCAAAAATGATGCCGAAACACGACTTTAACATTAATGCAAATAAAACATTATTCTATTGGAACGTATAAATTATTTTTCATTTATTTTATTTCCTTTTCATCATTTTATGGTAATAAATTTATTTTTATTTTTTCTTGAATGCCATTGAAAATAACAGTGGAATTGTGAGAAACAGTTTAAAAAACATTATGATACGCATTATTATTTACTTTTTTGTTGAAAATCGATCGACAATTTAGAGCAACCGACGAACGTCTTCTTCCTTTCGATTTATCGATTTAAAAGAAACCTGGATTTATGTTGCTGTTCTATTTTTAAGATTATTATCTTTTTTTTTTTGAAATTCAAAATAATCAAATTCAAAAAAGTTAAGCTTAAGATAATGAAGGATTTTGCAGATTTTTTTTTCTCTGATTTGTTCTGCCTTAATTTTAAATCGTATATTTTAGCGCAATATCATATTTTTAAGAAAACTGATCACAAAAATAAGGAAGATTTGAACACATTTGCTTCGGAATCACTTACATAAAGTTTGAGAGCTATAATTTAAAGAATTTTAAGAGAAGTTTAATATTATCTAGTGGCTTTTCGTTTTACTTCATAAAATGAAATCTAGAGGCATCTATTGTTTGCATCATTTTTTACAGTCTGTGTTCCTATATATTCTTCTGCTCTAAGTGAAAAATAGAAAATGGAAGTTTTTGATTTTACAAACCAAGAACTCCCACCCACGCTTTCTCCGGCTCCTAAAAATGATACTTCCATCTGGAAAATAAAAAGACGTTTTCTCGTAGTTTCTTAAAATTGAGCCAGTGTAAGGACTCTTCAAATCCTCTTTGAAGAGAGAAGATTAGGATCATTATCTTGGCAAGAAAGCCCACTATTTCCGGAAGTCTCCAAAAATTCCTCTTTAGAAAAAAGAAGGTAGACAAGAATTCGAAATAGCTCCCATTTCTTCTAAAATTCGATGATTCATCTGTAAAACTGGTCGAACGAAAAGGTGCTTTTAATGCTTTTGTGTATTTTTTCCCCTTTTCCGTGTCCCAACTTTTCGATATTGAGGAAGGGTATAAAAGAAACGAAATCTACAAAAGTCAAGGGAAGATCAAAATCCAAAATTCTTCAGATTTAAAATTTTCTAAGACAGACGTTCTACTTCATCCTCTTCTCTCTTTCACTCAGCTTCTCTTTCCCTTCCCTATTTTGTATCGGAGAGCTTGTCTTGCCCCACTGTTTTTACGCTCCAACGGCTTAAGAAAATTTGAAGGAGGAACTTAAAAATGCTCTTCACTGAAAGATCATGCTCTTCACAGAATCTAGAACCTAGAGGAATTTTTAGTTATAATATCCACATTGAAACTGATCCTTTATTTAGAACACTATTTACTATCTTTTAAAAATTTCAAATGGATTATTTGGCAATAATTTGCATTGGGGAATCTTAAAGGGAAGCAGACGTAATTGAGATAAAAAATTCTTTTGTAAAATAAAATAAAATAATCTTTTTCATCTTTTTTTCTCATAAAATTAATTAAATTTTATAGGCTAGATAGATTTGTTTATTTTTCATTATTTTTATATCGTTTAAAATATATTCTCAAGATATTTCATTTTTTTCGCAACTTCAATGAATCTGATATCAATAAATATTCAGCATCACTCTCAGTCAAATCCAGATCTGTCTAATGCAATTTCTTTTTTTTGCATTCCATTTTTATGCCTTATTATAACAAACAATAATTATGTAGGATTGAATCAGTCTTTTTTCGTTCATTTTAAGCGCTATATCATTGTTCAATATTACTTGAGGAATTTAGACTTTTTCAATGATCGTAATTTGTATGTTAAGTTATTCAAGATATTTATCTCCGTTTGTATGCGAATGAGCGAAATTCTTTCCCAATAATGATGCTTTACAAGAAACAAGAACTTTCAATGAAATGTAGATTAGATTTTGTATGCATATTTCCGGATAAAACCCCGGATTATACCATGCAACACTTTATCAGTATTACAAAAAGCGAAAAAAAATCTATACATATAAAGCGTTTGTCTATACGCATAATTCACACAACAAAAATTCCGAAACAGTAAACATAACACGCCATTCTTGAATCCATTAGAAACTTTTAAAATCAATACGTTCATGTACTATTTAATTAAATAAAAAAATTAAGGATAAATTAAGGTATTTTCAAAGTGTTTCGTTAATGGCTTCTACAACAAGCATCACATGAATGGTATTGAAATACCGTCTTAAAGAACACACAATTACGCTTTTAGTTAAACTAGCTGAACTGTAATTAACAACTATTCAATTTAATTCCCAATTTTTTCAATGATCGTAATTAGTATGTTAATTCATTCAAGATATTTATCTCCTTTTGTATCGAACAGGAATAGTTTTGTAAATAAACACAAGGAAATGTTTGCTTTGAATCCCGGTTAGGCACAGACACAGCACAAAGAAGAGAATAGTATTTCAAGTAACGGCATTAAAAATAATTGCATGAAGGATCTTTTGATGACAGTCCTGCTATGACCGACAGACAAGGGGGGGACTTTAAATTGTACAAATATTTTTGCTATATAAAAATCAAATATAGTATAGTGAATGGACATTCTTCAAGTTTTTCTTACAAATATTCTGAATTATAAGAAAAGTATTATTGAAGATTTCATGACCTTTTACTATCATGGATCCGTGTTCATGTGCAAGAAGCTCTATTTTCATTTAAGGGTTGTTATAAACGAAAAGGAACTGATGATATGATATTTTTAATTGTTTTATTTATTTACCTCCGAGATGTCACACTTGTCGTGTTTAGTAAAAGTTAGCATTATAATTTATTAATGAAAAAACTTAACATATGCGCTATCATAACTCCACAGTTTTTTTTAATTTTAATTTTAAAAAATTAAGGAAATGGGTTGATTTTTATTCTATAAGATTTAGTGTGAAAATACTACATTACGATATCTATTATAGATACAAGGGGTGGAAATATTTTAATCCCGAGGAACTCCGTATAAATCAGCTGGTCTTATATAAAAAAATAATTTTAAAAAATATTTATAATTCAAAATCAAACATAAATTCAAAAGTACGATAAGACATCTTAGATTCAAACCAGGCATGTCATAATTCTTTTTTATACAAAATTCTTAAATAACGTTTTGAAAAACAAAGATTTTTTTTGCTTTTGTTATTTATTATTAATTTTGGCTTGGTTGAATAGAACAGTCATAAATCCAAAAAGTAAAAGAATGAAGTCATTCTAATCCATTTCCCTTAATTTTCTTACCTCGTAGAAAATTATTTTTTCTTTTTACGTTACAAAAATCACCAACCGAATCCCAAATAAGTAGCAAGACATATCCAACTTCCGGTCACTACTGGGATGTCACGCCTTTCTGTAATCATTGTTCATCGCAGATCCTCTGATCGGCAAGCACGGCGCGGAAGCCAATTTGAAACCGAATTTACTGACTTCCGGTGGCAACCTAAGTAGATTCGTCAGGCACCATTTAGATATCCGCTCGAATAACGAAAGAGAACGAGCTTCAGTGCCAGAATCCAGGCAAATCCTGTCAAGGCTAATCAATAAGTGCCAGAATCACGAATGAATGAGTCTCTCTAGTTAACACATGATCAACAATTCGGGTCTGCTTATTACACCATCTGTTGCAGGCGAAGAGTAAATTGATGCGAGAGAAAATAGATGGTGACGAGACATTTGTTTAAAGCAGGGAAGAATGTTCAACGTTCTGAAACTTAAAATGTATCCGAAATTATGATTTATCAGAATTTTTTATCTTCTGAAATTTTGATTTATTTTTATGTTGCCCTCTCTCACTCGAAAAAGAAATTTCTTACATGTTTAATATTTTCTAAGAAAAAATTACATCTTTTTAAACTATTATAATGCTAAAAATCACTTTATCATTTGAAATGTTTATTGAATAAAAAACCGCCATTCGCCATAAATCTATACTAATGATGAAAAAATGTGTGAGGGGATTCTATAAATCAAACCGTTTAATCTACAACCACTAATTTGAAATATTCAACCTTACAGGAAAGAGAAATGTGAGTCTCATATCGATTTTTTGCAAGGATTTTGATTAATTAAAAATTAAACGTTGTCTTTTCAAATTCTTTCATAGTTCAAAAAATAATATTGCAAAAAAACGTAGGCTGAAGTTAATCTGGAATTAAGTCATTTAGAATCAAGATATTTAGCAACATTGCAAAATCAAATTATAGAAATTAGTATAGAAACTCAGAAATAATTTTTAGTTATTCTTCTTTTCAAGATTAAACTTTTGATTCACAGGGAGATGAGAAAAGAAATTTTACTTCGTGTTCCCTAAAGGCATTGAACTTGTAAATAACTTACGTTATTCAACTGTTTCACGTTAGAGTATTTCGTCGTTTCCTGCAAAAATGCTAATTCGCAAAATTATTCTGATTTCTAAGACATGAATTGAAATATCTCGCCACAGGCCATAGAGCCATTCGTAAAATAGTGAAAGCCTACCCAGATTGCCTCCATCATTCTTCTATCTGAAGAATCGATCTTGGGTGAGTGCTCCTGATTTTCTTCTGGATTTTTATTAGAATAAAGCATACTCAAAGAATAGATTACGATTTTTAACAAATCATTTTTTTCTTTCTTTCTTAGATTAAATTATCAATGAGTAGATGTGCAAGAAAGCCTATTTAAGAAATTTTAAGTAAAATTTAAGCATCAATCCTAAATTTTATATATTTTAGATTTAGTTGGATATAAGGATATGGAATATGGGAGATATAATCTGGTCTATTTGTAAATGACAACCAAATGCAGAGACAAATATCTGCTACTCACAGAGTAATGATAAAATTGTTCTATCCTATAATATTTTATGCTAGGATATAAATTATATATTATACTCGTTAGAAGTAATAATTGTTTTAAGCATGATTTTATATTTTTCTTCAAATTCAAGTGTTATCACTCAAAGAATCTAAATTATTGAATCTGAGTTAAATATGTATTCTTTCTAACGCATCAATAAGAGAGCGTTCTTTGGACACATTTTAATAATCTGTTTTACAAATAATAGAAGCCGTATCTCTCAAAGTCGATATCAAAAAATCAGTTTTATGATAACTTTCCTCTTGCGACACAAATGTAGACTTCTTTCCTTTCAAATATTTTCACTTTTAAATAATTCTAGGTTAATTCATCTATCCATCCCATTAAAATATCTCATTTAATCTAGTTCTACACAAATTATTAATTATTCATAAAGAATAGATTTTTTAAAAAACAATTAAAGTTATCACGTTTATAATTATCTATTATTTTATTTTATATCGTTCATTTATTCTTCGAAATATCTCACTCAGTATCGCAGTTTGGCCGGTGTTGGCCCTCGCGCCAGAAGAAAAGGAATGAATCCATCAGTTTCATTCAGTATCTGATGATTAGTACAGAAGAATTCTTCAAAACAAATTTAAAATTTGATTATCACGAAATTTAAAATATATTTAATTTCATTTTTTTAAACTTTTAATTCAAATTTTAGAATAAAGTAAAATTTCAATTTAGGTCGATTCATTTTTTATCTATTAAATATTTGTATCCAGGTCATGTGTCACTTGCTCTGGCTCAAATTGAAATTAGAAATAAAAATTTAGATTATTTCTCTGTTGCCAAATGACAGCACGAGGCCAGAAAGGATTAAAAGTCTACTGCGTGTCTAAAATTGTGTATCCAGTTCTCCGAAAAGAAAAAAAATTCTTTTTTTTTATTTTTACCTTTATTATTTATTTCGAAAATGCATGGAATAATAAAATTCCTTTGTTTTTTCCTTTCTTTCTTTTAATCGAGATAAATAAATATAATGACAGTACGTTCTATTTCTAGTTCAAACTTCAAATTGATTTTTTCAATTTGAAATGAATGAATTGAATGAAAAAAGACATTGATTTTGTTTCCTGCCATTCAAGGAGCGAAAAAGAATTATTATTTTAATCATTTATAATTGCTGCGGTTTATTTTTCTTTCTGAAGAAATATAAAATCTTTATACGCTTGCAAGTAAATTTGTTCGACAAATAATAAAATAAAATCAAATATTTCTACTAATACATTATTAATCTAATTATTCCAGAAGCATGAGTATTATGTATATATACATTGAATTCATCTATTATAATTAGTTATATAATGTCAGTCGAGCTTCTTTCAAATCAAACTGAACTTTTTGTAATTTCAATTCAACTTTTTTTTATTCAAGGGAATTCTTTTATTTTTTTTTATTTCAAGGGAAAACACAAATAGATAAGTAAATTCATGTGATTTACGGATATTTCAGATATTTACTTATGAAAAATGTAATGAAATATTTTTAGCTGAAAATAAAAATAATAAGATACAAAAATATTCAGATGACAATATAAATAATAAATATCTGAAATTCTTTCCAAAACAAGTTCACCTCCAATTCGTTTTTAAAAGCTCCTCCACGTCAGTAGCATCACTGTCTTTTAACTATTGTCAAATAAAAAAAGTCTCCTTGCAAAGTCATTCACAAAATCTCTTCTGGGAAACGTTTTCTCCAGAGTACTTAATTTCGTTCGAGGAATTAAAACCAGAGTGGAGAAGAAGCGTTCTTCCGATTTTCAGAAGTGGAGGTTGTTCTTGAGAAGTTTAATCCGATTTTCTTTTACAGACAGTTTTCGAGCTCTCGGACATGAAAACAAACAAGTTGCCCATTTCCTGCAACGGTTGGCTTTCTTCCTAAACAATAAAAAAATTGAGAGAAAAGAAACAGCTGAAACCTTTTAATTGCACCTTTTAACCACCTTAACCTTTTAATTTCCTCTTTCTGCTTTTCTTACAGAAGTAATTAAAAATCCTTTATTATTTTTTGACCTATTTAAAGAATGTGCAGTTGATTAAGAAAAAAAAATTCTTGTTTATAATCCGAAACAAATTAATTGAAAAATTGTTTTGAATTTGATTCACCCATTTTGTCGGCACATGGCTTGACCAATTGTATGTCATTATGCAAGGCCCGGCTTTGTTGATTTGATATCCCTCTAAGATGCAATATTAGGGCTATTTTGAGAAGGGCTTCTTGATGTTGAATAGCTTTTAGAAGAGAAGAAGAGTGTCTGAGCTGACAGCCCATTTCAAAGTTCCCACGTCTTACTAAACAGGAAGGCATATTTCCTAAAAGGTCAGACTTAATATGCATCAGGAAATAGACACGACAGATATTTTGTCGAATTGGATTTTGATAGAAACTCTCAGGGTTCAAAACAAAGATCTAAGCATTAGGTCACCACTTTTACTATTTCATTATTACGTAACACATCATTGCGCACAGATCACGTATTTCGCATAAATCGAATAATTTTCGCAAATCATATGAAAAAAATGGGGGGGGGGGAAGAGGGACAATAATGTTTATTAGTTACATAGCAATAGGATGATCAATATTAAAACTTATGGTAAAGTGAAGCAAAACATAATAAGGTTTCAGTAAATTGAATTATTCTTGGATATATAATAGTTAATTAAAATATTTTAGGTTTATTTCTAGAAAACAGTTAGAATAAAAAAATTAAAGAATGCATTTGCATTTCTACATCGTTTAGAAATGCAAACATTTAGCGTTTGAGTGAAATGTACCTTATTTACACACTAGGTTTTCTCAGATTTTGATACATTTTTAAAAACATTTTCAAGTATACTTTACAGCAATGTTTTCGATGCTTTAATTAATTAGTTTAAAACTCATATACATTTCAACTATATAAGTACTCTTTTGTATGTGCTAACGTGTTGCTCTGATTAAGAATAAACTTTTAAAATTAATACTGAGGCAGACAAATTAAATCTAAATTATTATGCTACACTGTTTCAAAATGGAAAGTCGAATATATTGTTTTAAATTTTACTGATTGCATTTGATTTTTAATTACAAATTTTAGCCTCTCTGAGGTATTCCTAGATTTCTGTAGAGTGGTTAAAATTTATCTTTGATAAGTAGAAGTTTCTTTATCCTTCTAGAGACGATTTGGATATTTTCTGATGATCTGATACATGTAATTACATGAACTCAAGAAAGAAGAAATGGTGCAGGAGTTTCGGCACGAACGGACCTTTCGATGATGTCCCATAAATGCTCGATGGGATTCATATCGGGCGATCTAGGTGGCCAGATCATGCGCTGGAATTGTCCGGAATGTTCTTCAAACCAATCGCGAACAGTTCTGACCCGGTGACATGGCGCATTGTCATCCATAAAAATCCCATCGTTGTGTGGGTACGTGAAGTCCATGAATGGCTGCAAGTGATCTGCAAGCAGCTGAACATATCCATTTCCAGTCAATGATCAGTTCAGTTGCACCAGAGGACCGAGTAAATGCAATGTAAAAACAGCACACACCATTATGCACCCACCACCAGCTTGAACAGTGCCTCCTGACAGTTTGGGTCCATGGCTTCGTGGGCTCTGCGCCACACTCGAACTCTACCATCAGCTCGTAACAACTGAAATCGTGACTCATCTGACCACGCCACGGTTGTCCACTGGTCTAGGGACCAGTCGATATGCTCACGAGCCCAGGAGAGTCGCTGCAGGCGATGTCGTACTGTCTGTAAAGGCACTCGAGTCGGTCTTCTGCTGTCATAGCCCAAGGAAGACAAATTTCACCGCACAGTCCTATCGGACACGTCCCTCGTACGTCCAACATTGATTCCTGCAGTTATTTGACAAAGTGTTGCGTGTCTATTAACATTGACCATTCTACACAGACGTCGGCGGTCGCGGTCGTTAAGTGCAGGTGGTCGCCCACTGCGCTGTCCATGATGGGATGGGATGCCTGAAATTTC
>JAOUZG010047904.1:2010766-2049560 GCA_026289955.1 Argiope argentata
GGGGGCGGGGATTAAACTGAATTCGTTACTTATTTAGCGATGGAGAAATGAAGCCAAATTTTTGTAGAGAAAGTTAGTTTTTAATTTATTAATAAAAAAATTAATGAATTAATATTTGAATAAAAAAACTGTATTAACGTCAAATGTCATCCACTACAAGTTTTAAAAAAGCTGTTTGAACTTGATTGGATTAATAAAATGTATTTTATTAACGATGAAAAATTTGAACAAGATATATATAGGGGGAGTGTGAGCTAACAGCAGGAATTGAAAAAAAAATGCTGAAAAAAAGCAAATCGTACCTATCCACAACGCTTGATACTTAATTTTCATTATTTATCAAAAAGATCTCCAAGAGGCAAAGGAAAAAAAAGAAATTAATTAACTTGATTTTGTAATTCATGCATCTTAAGACCAAATAGGGGACGGTAAGTATTTACTGCACAATGATAACACTGTAAAAAAGCGTTTTTTTTTTCCTTTTGGAAATGGAAAATTATTGAGAGTAGACGACCATTTATGACGTATCAATTGACCAAAAGATTTAATAGGAAATAAAAATTGTCAGAATTGGTCGAATGGTTAGAGTTGGTGGAGTAGCAAAAGGCTTTGAAAATAATTTTAAATTTCCGCCGTATGATACATTAAGCAAATATACAAAGAAAAAATTTATATATTTTTAATATTTCTCTTAAAATGGGAAGATGATAAGGGGCAGTGGATTATTGATGATATTATATATAATATCATCAATAATCGACTCTCCCTTATCACCTTCCAATGTATATCCTTCCGAATAACTTGTAAAATAACATTAGAAAGCAGGATAAGAACTGAATATGTGTTATTATTTTTTATTAAACATGATAACATATATTGACAAATTCAGTTTTTTAGAAACGTTAACATATTTGGAGAAATTCGCTAAACAAGTAATTATTTATATAATTGGCTTAAAAATAAACAGTTGTTTCTCAAATTACAGTTCAATGTAGCATATTGGATATTGTTTAATCCCTTTTTTAAAACACTTTAAATCCCTGAATCTTTTTTTAATATTTTCCGAATTCTATAGCCAGAATTAAAAAGGCAGAGAAATCATTAGAAATCATTTCAGCTAAAGAACCTGAGCATTTTTTAATTTCTTTCTTTCTCGTAAGTCAATATATTGCAATTTTCTTTAATTAATTGTAATTAAGTTAGATGTAATCTTGTGTCAAACATTAGAGGAAACTAGTTGCTGGAAATGTAAAAATCATGTATGCGTATGTAAAAATCGTGTATACGTATACATGATATTTCAAAACGGAAGCATCTTGATAAATTATACGTGTCATACAAAGTTATCAAAATGTAGATTTGTATTAAATTTTTTTAATATAATGTGTCAAAGTATTGATTATCCATGAGTCAGTCTTTCCATGAGTGTTTGAACAATTATTTGAAAATTCAAAAAAAGATAAATGAAGTTTGGTACGTTGCTTTGACATCTTTACTGCAAAAATATCGAATTTTCACTCCAATCTAAAAGATACAAAATTCATAATTGTTTCTATTCAAATTTATTAAAAAATACGGATAGCGCTACGCTGCTTAAGCATATGCATACGAGAAAATAAGGAAATTAATACTACCATTGATCTTTATCATGATTGTAAATTCTTAGATTACTTTTAATAATAATAATAATAAAATCTTGATAAAAATTGTTTTCAAATTTGGGTCCGACAACTTTTAAGATATATCTACACCAAAGTGTGGAGTTTAAGACTTTTCTTCCATAAGAAATACCTGCCAAAATCTGAGTAAAGTAATGTAAATTCTTTTATTTGATTTGAGTAAATAACAGGTTGTGATTTCAAGCCATAGCTAGGAACTATAAAACTTTTCAATATTCATAAATAGTTTATAGATAACTCAACATTGAAATCTTTATTTGCATCATTTTCCATTAGTAGGTTCTTAAAAATATGTCATTAAAAATCGTGCTGCTTTGTGTACAAGAATTATCAAAAGTTTTGTAATTTATCCATTCAGATTTTAGCTTCTAATGAAAAAGCCTCTTTAGCATAGCAAAAAAAATTGCTTCAAACAGCTGTAAAATAAATACAGAATTTTTGTATTTTTTAAAAACATTTATAGATCTACCATTTTATCTAAGAAATGTATCTTCTTTGATAAACTATTTAAAAAAAATAAGTTAAGATAGTTTACAGAGTTAAAACATTTAAAATGTTATCAGCTAAAATTTTTCAAACATTTAATTAATTGATTTTTTTTTTGCTATTTCTTTAATCTACATCAAGGTATAAATACAAGGTATAATACAAAGTATTAAATTTTAAAAAAAATGCTTTTATTGTTTCTTTTATGAATTTGAAAGATTTTTTCATTCCCTTGATTATAAAACTTTAAAAAGTAGTTGCAGTATAAAGGATCGAACACATAATTCCATGCTTTTACACTATATAAATCTGAAAAGACAAACAATATAACAGTACACTTTATTATATTCTTCAAAATTTAGGCTACTTTAAAACTCAAAAATCAATTGCATCTGTTTTCTTTAAGCGAAGAAAAATAATTAGACGTAGAGATTAGAGTAGAAAGCATAAATTTGAATTTTAAAAATAGTTTAAATATAAATGCGAAATATATTTAATTTATTAACTATATATTGATAGCAATTTTTCGAATATATTCCTTCTGAGTTTCTAATTCTTCAATGCGATGTTTAATCACAAGAGAGCATAAAACTGCATTCTGAATAAAAATTCAATGAAACTTTAAAACAAAATTTCGTTCAAATAAGCTTTATCCAAGAAATACTATTGAAACTAAATACAAAATAAATCTAAGTACACACAGACGGTTACGGAACACACAATCTGTGAAAACTTTCTGGCCCTGTTTTATTCACTAAGATCACGTTCCTCTCTTACGTCGTCACCATTCATAATGACATTTGTCTAAAGGGCTCCTCGAGCCCTCAGTTCCTTTGGTCATCCTTAAATGGTCGTAAAACATCCATTGTGTTGACTTCCCTCCGATCCATCAAGATGTCCAAACTTGTTGGAGGAAAGAAATACGTTAAAATGCATCGCCAACGCTTGGGGAACAGACAACCCCCTACGTTATTTTCCTTGCACAGCGAAAGAGTGTCGTCTCTTAGCCTACGTTAAAATACGTGCAGCGCTCTTGCGGCTACGTCGAAATACGTGTGTAACCCTTAGAGGGTTAAGGCAATGGTGTGAATTTTTAACAATATTCTAAAACGAATTGCCGACATAAAAAGTAAGAATGTTTTTCAAAATTTCACCAGTTCATGGGAAAATCATGATTCGCCATAATAATTCTGTAATATAAAGACAATTACTTTAAACATATAACCGAAATATTCATAAATTCTATAGATTTTCGTTACAATCTCATTTGACAAAAGGGTAGACATGGGATTTTTATAAAAAAACCGCTTCCTGTTACTTCTTGAAATATAAGGTGACCATAAATTAACTTTCCATTTTAGAGATATCTGCAGCCGAAGTAATGAACAAAAGGTAACTAAATTTCATTTGCATTATGGGAATGGTATGGGAACATGAAAAAAAAATCGTCTATTTAACTGATTTTGGCATTTTTGTTACTTCCTTCTATTTCCTTCTGTTCCTTCTGCTCAAAATTTACCGCAGATGCTTCCAAAAAATAAAGATACTTTACGGCAATTCTGCATATATTACAAGAAATGATAAAAAGTGCAGTAATAATGTCTGCATGTTTTTAGAATAGAATCCTTAACTCATTCTTACTTACTGCCTGGATACTGGTCAAACACATATCAAAGGATAGACAGCGATCTCCCACGACATTGGCCGAGTCACCCGTCGGAAGGAATCCCGATGGTCGTCCGACGAATTTGCAGTTCATTTCCGGACTTTTATTATCATGGGCGACATTAAACCAACCATTTTCAAATGAATTTTTGCAATGGGAGACCGAATATCAAAATAATATTTAAGAGTATCGTATTTTTAAATTTTTTTCAAACGAATGAAAATAAGAAATATTTTAAGAAGTTTACTTTTCATGTTTTCTTATGAATATTTTTGTTTGTTATTTCTGTTAATAAATATTAAATTCCATAATAAAATTCTGTAATTCATTGATAAAATAAAATTTTAGATTATTTTTATTTTAACTCTTCTTTGACTTTCTTAACTATATAGCATGTGTTTTACTACAATCTCACCTTATAAATTTTCAAATTACATCTTTTTTTACTGCTATTTAAGAATAAAAGGCAAATATTAAAATTATCTGAAATAATTTTAAAGTTGATCATTTGCACATCTTATTTCTTATAATATAATTTTATATCTCTATATAAGATTTCTTTCCTTCGTTTATATTGCTTATTTATTTTCATTATTTAATGCAGGGGATCATAGTTTCAATTGTATAAAACACAAATTCCAGTTTTAACATATTCTGAACATCCCTCCCTTTTTTTAATGCATTGGTTAAATTTTTTTAAAAACATATGTTTCTTCAATAGGCAACATTTTTAAAAGCAAAAATTAATAAGTCACTTTAAATATCTATTCTCGATCTATGTTTATTAAGGTTTGGTTTCATGGTGAAAGAACCAAATTTGATCCGTGATAAACTCTGAATATTATACTAAAATTCCATACACAAAAAGGAAACACTCCTTTCATTTGTACGAAATTCCTTATGTTTACTATTAACTTATGTTGAAGAAACTTTATACCTCATTATAAATGTTAGTGTCTGCTAGTGTCCAATATACAACATTTTACAAGACAAGTTAATAATTTGTTTCAAATGTCTAATATTTTTTTGATTTATGATCAGCCTGATTTGGTTTTGTAGCACAAGATCCGAATTTGGACTATGGTCAACTCTAACATTTCACGAAAATTCCATACCAAAAATGTAATACCATTTTAAAATTTTTTCAGACAAATGTTTTTTTTTGAAAAACAAAAAAGCTATCATTTATCATTTTCTATTTTTTGGAGATAAGGAAAAACAATTATTTATAAAGACCTTTATTAAATAAAATTTTACAAATACAAAGAAAGTTATAAATTTACTCAAATTTTTTGACTGAATTTTCAGTAAGACGTGTTTGTAATAATGACGTAAAAAGTAGTTATTTGTCTGAGTAGGTAAAACAACTTCGCAACCAACATGGGTATTAGATTTTGATCTATCTGTAAATACTTCTATGTATGAATTATAACTGCTGCGATAATCTATAGGATAATAGGCACTGTTGTGGATTCGTCGAATCCAGTAAACGGGTTCAATGAAAAATTTGGAGCATCCCAAAGAGGGAAAGAAAAACAATTAATATGTTGAATCGTAGCCTCATGAAGCTCCGAACCATTCAGCAAAGTTTTAACTCTCTCAATAAAGGAAAGAATTTGAGAGGGACGTGCATCATAAAGTCTCTGAAAACAACTTGGAATAGACAAGTGGCTTACGTGATGTTTCGGAATTGATTTTATGCGGAAATAATATTGTGCTATTAATTTCCGCCTTTGAAGATCCAAACGCATAAAATGCATTGATGTACGGAAAGCACCAAACCAAATTCTCAACTCGGAAAGATACACTGTATCAAGCCTGAGGAAAACAGAAGGGTGAGCAGAACCATACACCATACAACCGTAATCAATACGGGATAATATAACGGCTTGGTATATTCGAAAAAGGGAAGGACGATCGGGCCTCCAAGAAGTATTTGACAGTACTTTTAGGATATTAAGAGATTTTTCACATTTCCTCCGCAGATGAAGAATGTGGAAGGAAAGTGAGTTTCCTGTCAAAGATCACTCCCAAAAATCGCACGTCATTATCAACTAGAATGACATTTCCTTGAATGCTAATTATAGGATCAGGACGCATGTTTCGCTTCCGGCAGAAATGCCCGCAACGACTCTTTTCTGGAGAAAGGGTGTGCCCCTTTTTTTTCACACCAGGAAACTAGTTTGTTAACAGCATTCTGTAATTGGCGTTCAATCAAGCGCATATTACAGCCTTGAGCAGAAATCTGAAAATCATCAACGTACAGTGACCCTTGCACAGATGGAGGAAGTTGGCTCAGAATTTCACTCAAGTGTGTGATAAAAAGTGTAACGCTGAGGACACTTCCCTGTGGGACACCCTCAGCTTGGATAAAAGGATTGGAATAAAAATTACCAACCCGTACACGAAATATACGAGTAATCAAAAAATTTTGAATAAAAACTGGGAGATTTCCTCTAAAATCCAAATTTAAAAGTGTTTGAAGAATATCGTATCGCCACGTACGATCGTAAGCCTTTTCAATATCGAAGAAGATGGAAACGAGATGATTTCTGCGAACAAACGCATTACGAGTTTGTGTCTCAAGAAGAACTAAGTTGTCAAATGTTGAGCGTCCTCGTCGGAAGGCACTCTGTAACAGAAACAAAAGTCCATGTTTCTCTAACTCAAAAATTAATCGGGCATTGACCATACGTTCAAGCGTTTTGCATATACAATTCATTAGAGTGATTGGCCTGTAGCTCAAAGCGTTGTCAGGATCCTTTCCTGGCATAAGGATTGGAATTACTATTGCCTCTTGCCATTGAGAGGAAAATTTTTGCTCAAACCAGATTCGATTAAAATTTTTTAACAAATTAGGAAGAGAAGCCTCGTCTAAATGGCAAAGCATACTGTAAGTGATTCCATCAGAACCAGGGCTAATTTCAAGCACTTGATACAAGGCTTTCTTCAGCTATAACAGCTTAAAAGCGTTATTATAAAGAAGAGATCTGATTGTATTAAAATTTAACTTGTTTTTTTTCGCTCTATTCTTAATCCCTAAAAATTTGGGACTATACGAATCAATGGCTGAAACTTTTTTCATATGCTTGCTCGAGAAAGTTGGCAACTTCTATCTCTGAGGAATAAATTACATTTCCCGATTTCAACACAGGAAATGAAAATTCCGGATATATTCCATTAGCTGCCTTCACTTTCTTCCATAGTAGTTTACTAGAGGTAGAGTATTTGATGGATGATACATATTTAAGCCAAGATTCTCTCTGGCTACGCCGGCGAATGCAACGAGCATAAGCCTTGGCTCTCTTAAATGCAACAAGATTTTCCGTTGTTGGGCATCGACGAAATTTGTTCCAAAGCTGTTTTTGTTTCCTGTAACTTTCGTGACAAGCCTTGTTTCACCATGTTTTACGGAATTTCCGTAGACGGGGTGAGCTTTTATGGATACTTTTATTTGCGGCTTTCATAATGTAATCAAGAACAAGTTGTACTGATTTTGTGATATCAGCTGTGTTAATCATCCTTTCAGTAATTTGGGCCAGTTGAGAGAAATCAGCCCAATTCTCATACTGGAAAAGGAAGCGAGGTACACTTTGCATTGTTGCACCACCATCAGCATGAGATATTATTACAGTAAAATGATCACTTTCATGTAAGCCATTCTCAACTGTAAAATTAAGCAACGGAAAAAGCACTGTGGAACATATGACCAGATCTAAGCTGTGAAAGGTACATGAGGGCTCGTGGAAATAAGTTTTTTCTTCATTATTCAGGAGACAGAGAGCATTATTAATAATGAACTGCTCCATCTGCCGTCTACGAGAATTTGTACTATGCTAACCCCACAATGCCCTATGGCCGTTGAAATCACCAAGTAAGATAAATGGTGCTGGAAGTTGCTCTACTAAACCGTCAAGATCTTTTTGACTAATTGAATCATTAGGTCTTAAATAAACACAGCAGACAGTTATTAATGTTCGTACATGTACTTGAATCACTACAGCCTGCAATTTAGTAAGGATTGTTAGAGGTGTGCAGTGAAAAGAATTGGAGGACAGAATGCAAACACTTCCAGAATTATGCGAATCACTATCCGAATCTTTCCGAATTATAATCCGCAAATTAAAAAGCAAATTTGGCTTCAAGAAAGTTTCTTGAAGTCAGAAGCAAGTTGGATGAAATTGGTTAAGAATGGTCCTAATTTCATTTAGTTTGGACCGAGTGTCACGACAGTTCCAAGAAAGGAAATGACCCGTCAAGAAAATGTTGCATGAGAGGTTTTAGGAACATTGTTAAGAGTTGTCGACAAATCGCAACTCATTTGTATTTCATCCTCCTCTTCGGATGGATGTAGTGAGATGAGTTCGGAACTTTTGGGCACGCCACTAAAAATGGACGATAGATCCTTTGGACTATACCCTGATTCGCAAGTCCGAGAGCGACAGAATTATTTAAACTTGATGCTTTCATTTTTTGGGAAAGCTGTTTTTCTTTAACGCCACGTTTTGAAAGCTGAAGTTTCAGAGATTTATTAGATTTCCGCTTACGTTGAGCTATCTCATGTTGTCCAGTTTCAGGAGCATTAATTTAGGATTTTTCAGTATCAGAATCTGATTTCACTGGAGGCTTACTTTCGTTGACAGTTTTAATACAATAAGAACAAGAGCAATTTGCACAAAATGGTTTTTGCAAAACAGAAGCATATGTTATACCAGGAATCTGTGTTTGGACGTTGACTTTACGCCTGGATTTCTTTTTTCTTTAAATTTAAATTTCTTTAAATTTTTCTTTAAATTTTCTTTAAATTTCACAGTTAAAATCTGTTTCTCCATTAGCCAACGAAGACAGGATCTAGAAAAGAAAGAGTGGTTGCCATTGCAATTTAGACATTTTTCTTCAGCGGAACACTGCTGACTTTTGTGGCCTTTCACTGCACATCGGGCGCAAGTTAGAGTCAGGTGGCAGTTGGATTTTGAGTGGCCAAATCGTTGGCACTAAAAACACTGGAGAGGATTAGGTATATAAGGTCTCACGGCCAGTCTCATATAGCCAACTTTTACCCTTTCTGGCAATTTAGGTCTATTAAATGTCAAAATAAAGTGTATTGTAAGAAGAAGTTGTCCATCCCGCCGAATTGTTATACGGCGTACATGCGTCACTCCTTCGGGTTTCAGTTCTGCTGTAATTTTTTCCACGGTGTCGTTAAAAAGCTCGCCACATGTTATAACATTTTTTGAAGAATTGAGCACCGAATGAGCGCTTACACTTACAATTATAGATGCTAATGTAGTTAATTTAATTATTTGCTGAGCTTGCTTGTGACTACCGACTTCAACAAGCAAGTCTTTAGAGCGAAGTTTCTTAGTTGATACAACTTCCCCAAGTGCAAGTGTCATTGTTTTTTTACTAAAAATGGTGGGACATTGTTAAAGGCTTCATTGCTTTCAGAAATGCATTTAATAACAAAAAATTTATCATACGGTTTTTCAAAAAGATTTGTATTCTTCCGGTACCCACTGAAGAGAGATTTTTTTTTTGGCCGCATACGGTATGAACAAGGTTTCAGGATTGACGGCACCGCCCACCACGGAGCCCAACAAGGGATGGCAGCCACCGGCACTAGATATCCCAGCCTCGATACTTACCATAGTGCTAATCGATATCTATACTCTCGGAGTTACCCCCGAGGACATTGACCACCTTTAACGCCAAGCCCAAGGAGTAACCCCTTCGCTTGTCCCTATCAAACTAGTCACTCAGGTGACTAGGTACCAGCCGATTGACACACCGGGGACCACAGTGGACCTCCCGTCTAATGGGTCGCCACCATAGAGCTGGTATATAAATAGAGGGTGTCAGTCGTATCTTTCTTGTCTCAATACTTGTACGCATCATAATACGCGTGTTGTGTGTGGAATCTGAGAATAAAAGTACCATTTTTGGCGACGTATCCCAAATCTCGGCAAACACAAAATATGTCGCGTAATCTTTTGCTTTCCCGCCATTGTAATTTTCGGTCGATTTTCATTTCCTGGAAAGTTTTTTTTTTCTTTTTTTGTTTAGAAATTATTATAATAAGCAAAAACAAGTAAACTGATTTTGAAGATAATTTTTCGTTTTCAAAACATAAATATCTTAATTTGTTGACTTAAATCATGTTAAATCATTTGCTTGCTTTTTTTTGCATTAGTTAAAAGTAATTATTTTCTTCTTTAAATAAATATCTTATTTCTTTTATTTACCTAAAAACATCTTTGTATTTTACATTATATGTTCAAATACTTTCTGTCATCATCGCAAGCAAATTTAAAATAATACCTTTATAAAAACAGATTATAAAAGTGACATAAGTCTTTTCCCCCTTCATAATACTGTGCTTATTCATATATCAATTACTATCCATGTTATTAGAGAGAGAGAAATGATAAAATCTTAAATTATGTATTATAAACGTCTTTTACGATTTTATTTATTATTGCAATTATTTTTTTAAATTTGAAACCGGTTGGAAATCTTTTCTAATATCAATTATCTGTTGATTCTTTGCATAAAAAGAAATGCCCGAAAATATTTTTATTGTGTCCCAATAAAAAGATTAAAAGAATTGTTCAGAGATTACTTATTATTTTCGAAAGTGAGAAAATCCTTAATCATCATAATTCTACATAATTATTATTCTGTAGATTGTTCATTTTAGTAATTTTAGTGAATGGAGGTAAACAAAACTTCTTAAAAAGGAATTTAACTTCAGTCAAAGCTACTTTGTTATTGATGTAAATCTAATTTTAGGTCGTTGATTTTAATAAAAATAAAAATTATCTTAATTTTAATTAATAAAAATTAACCTTAGTTAACAATTGTAAATATATTCTTGTGTATTAGTTTTATAAGCATCTGGATGTGTATCATATTTAAATAAATTTCTTTGAAGATAAAATTCACAATTCTTGTCCAATCGATCTTTATTGAAATCAACTTTTGATGAAAGCAATTAAGCAATTCTATTCATTACTCCAGTTTCTTTACAGAATAAAAATTACAAAAAAAGTAGTTTTGGACATGGATGAGCAACAAAATGTATATCAGATAGCAAAATCTTGACTCTTATTTTGTTAGGGTTTTACATGATTTGGAAAATGCTATATAATTCTAAATTATATTAGCATTAGACAAAAACATGTATTATCAAATTAAAGTTCAAGAAAGTTAAGTTTTTTAAAAAATACAGAGTATTTGGTGTGACTATCAACTCATTTTCAGTGGCTAAATAAAGCTTATGATTCAGTTAAGAACATCTTTCTTATAATAAAATGAACCACAAATTATCTCACCAAATAATTGTTAAATGAAACATAAAGAAAATAATATTTTATTTTAAATTACAATTTCTCTATGTAATTCAAATATTTTCATTTAAACTTGGAGCATTAATTAGAACAACAATCAAGAGCTGCCCTGAAAAAATAAATAGATTTCAACTATCCTGGCCTAACAATTACGATTACTATAAATAATTGATCAAAAGTTATATTAGCATTGAATTTTCAACGCCAATTGATGATTCATAGCCAATTGTGACACCGCAAAAAGCTATAATTTCCCACACTAGTTGGAAACACCAATACAAATTAGAAATTTCTAATTTCCTTTATTCTACATTATTTGAATTCGAAAGTACTTCAAAATGAATCAGAAACTTTGATTAATTAACCATGTTTAATTTTAAATACATCGAACATTATGAAAATAAACAGAATCGTTTGAAATAATCGGCCGATAACATGTTAAGCCTAACCCCAACACTGTTGGAAAAAAACAAACTGAATTCGTTATTTATTTGGCGACAGGGAAACGAAGATTTTTGGCGAGAAAGTTAGTTTTTAATTAATTAACCAACTTTATGAATTATTATTTGAAAAATCTGAATTAAAATCAAATGTAATCCACAACAAGTTGTAAAAAAATTAGTTGAACATGATTGGATGAATAAAAAGTATGTTTATGTAATTATCTTTATATAAACTCTTGTATTGGCGAGAAAAAATCCCGCCAATCTTTCAACCACCCGCTTGCAACACATTCGAGCTTAAAATAAAGCAAGTAGCAAAATATAATGCAGTTCTATCAGCTTAAATGAACCTTAATGACAAATTAAATAAATTAAATACAATAAGTAAACCAAACTATGAAATATTATCCAGTTATAACAACAAAATCACTGAGTGACCATGGGTATGAAATTTTAAAATGAATTAAAATGGATATAAAAAGAATATGTTTTATTTTATATACCAGTGAAATGACAGAGAACTATCCGTAGAAGCTTTTTCTTTGCATCCAATTGCACAGCAATTGTTAATCGGGGCTTAAATAAGCTTTAAAATTGAATAGTTAAAAGCAAGAAAAGATCTCCCATTGAAATATAATGGGGAATGGATAATGCGGTTACAGTGAATACAAATTCTATACACACAGCACGTGTTTCTATCTTGTCTCACGGCTTAGTAGGGTTGCACTCCCTCTATTAGTATACCAGCTCTATGGTCGCCACGCACGACCAACACGTGGGATTTTTGGCTGTCCATGAGAAGCAAGAAAAAAACAGAGCAGCGACAGCTTCTCATGGAGAGCTCCCTCGCTTGATATCAAGGGAAAGAAGGATCAAGCAGGCAGAAAAAGGCGTAGGAGAGAATAAACATAAAATAAGTAAAGATCCCAGGGAACCTCGGGATTGGGTCACCCGTACTCACCTAAAGAAGGTGAGCCCCTGAGGGGTTAAAAATATATGAAATTTCGTACTCACCTAAAGAAGGTGAGCCCCTGAGGGGTTAAAAATATATGAAATTTCTAGCTTGGATATTTTTAACACATTTCTTAAGATGTTAAAAATGCAATGTAAAAAAAGATTCTTTTTAAAATTTTCGTTTATCTTGGGGAATGATTTCCACAATCGACTTTTCGTTATTTCTTTCAACAGCAAATGAAAAAGCAAAATATTTTAAATTTCTCAAGAATCAACGATTTAACGATTCTTTTCAGTATTGATTTAAAGAATCGTTGAACACATTTTACAAATTTAAAATTTGTTTTTATTACTAAAGTAAAGTTAAATCTATTTCTACTTTTTTAGCGTAGTGGGTTCGGATTGAATGGACTTTACTTGATGAGAGCGCAAACAAATTTATTTACAGGTATTTACAGGAGGACTTGATAAAGGAAAACTTCAGATAAAAAAATCCAGCAGTCGACAGTCCCTAACAGCGTAAATACAAGCCTTATACAAAATAAACACAGACTGCAAAACAGATATCGTATAGCCCAACAAACGGCGAGCTCAATTATAAAGCGTTAACAGAAAAAGTAAACACCGCTCACTAGTAACAAACGAGAAAAGTAATCAGTTCGTAGAAAGAGTCGCTACTCTTTCGAGAGGAATTTCTAAATTCTGGCAACCCGTCTCTTATATAAACAGGTTAGAGAGCGTCCAGAAGCACGCTGGGCTTCGAAAAACGCCGTGAATGATCTAGGCGCTACTAAAATATTCTTTTCTCCAAATTAACTCGGCTGACGCCAAGTCTTCATCAACCGTAGCCAACGCTCTCTCCTTCGGCGTCCTTTCGCGGCACTCGAGAGCTTGTAAAATTATTTTTGCTTGGATTCGTATGTCTTTTCAGGATGAATTTTATTATATTTTTTTATTTGGAAATTGAGTATCGCCTTTTTTTTTATATAATTTTCTTTGGATTATTTAATTTTATATATTTTAGTGCACCGTTTGGGAATGGCATTTAGCAGCTGACATGCAATTCTATATCATCAGTCCTTTATTCATGATGCTATTAATAAGATATGTAATGCGTATAATAATTTTTTTATTTAAAATTTACAGTTAATATAATCTATTCAAAACAGTTGGACAATAATGATTTAGAGCATAGATTACAGTTGTAGAAATTTTCGTTTGTTGCTTTAATATTGCCAACGTAAAACTAACTAACATCAAACAATGAATTTTTTTTCAGTTTTAATTTCTTCCGAAAAAGAAAAATTTTACAGCAAAAACATTGTTCGTATTATGCATGTTACTAAAATGACAAAATATATGTATTAATGAAAATTAGCCTTTTAGGATTGCGATTTCCTTGGAACCACAGTAATAATGCAGGATATCACTAATTTTATATCGTTTAACATCCAGAAGATATGTTTGGATTTCTTGATCTTTAAAATGAATCTTATAATATTATCTGAAACTAAACTCGATTTTAGGATGAAATACAATCTCAAATATTTGTTTCAAATCCCTTATTTGATTATCCAGAATTGTCCAGAATAATTTCTGTATTCATAAGTTTGCAATATCGATTATCAACTGGTAAAGCTTCTTCAATCCTTTAATTCCTTGTAAAACATTGCTAATCTGAATATCATCAACATATTTTACGTTCGATTAATATGCGTTTACGTCATATTTTGATTAAAGTTAGAAGTCCAGTTAAATTACAAAGTTTGATAAAAAAAAAGTTTAACAAAAGAATTTTTTATTATTTCAAAATAAATTCTTCATCAATCCATTCAGAGAAAAAACTCTTGATTCAAAATTACAGTTAATTTATGCTTTCAGTGCCGTGTAAACAAGTTGTGCTGATGGTTCGAATGCTGGTTGGTTGGGATTTTCTGGCGCAAGAGCCATGTCTGGCCATGCTGCGCCAAACTTATGGTAGATAAACAGGTTCACGGTTTAAAACATATGGTTTTAAACGATGAAAACACAACATTTTTAAAACATTGAAAATTTTAAAATTGGAATTTATAAAATTTTTAAAATACATTTTGTCAGCACTTAGACAGAGAAATTTTAAATTAAATAAGCATCTAAAGAATTAAATCCTGGGCATTGAAAAAATATAGTAGAAGAGGTAAAAACAATATGGATATATTTGTAAAACACTGTTAGTAAATGATGTGTAGTAAAATTAGAAACCGCTCTTTTATATTAAAAAGCAAAAGAAAAGAAAAAGCTATAAATTCTTGTATTTCATAGGAATAATATATTTATGCTTTTCTTTTTTATGTTTGGTACATGGTGGAGGAGTAAAAACTTGTTGTGGCTCTTCCAAGTCTTCAGACTTATCATATTCCAAAATATCTCCTTCTGATGCAGTGGAAGTGCTCATCTCTGCATTAAAATCAGATTCTCGAGATTTTTGCACCCTCTTTCCTCTAAAAGAATGAACAGTTATAGATTGTGGTGCAGTGCCGGTAGAAGGAAGAGATAGAGTTTGAGCCGAGATAACTGGCTTAGTATTCAATGGTAGTTTCCCATTTGATACAGTATTTTGTGCTAAAACTGTTGTGGGATTTTGACGAGTTGAAATAATGTAAAAATTTGACATTTTTTCAGTATTGGTAACAAGTTTTGTTTTGGTCGGAGATGTCTTTTTAAACTTTTTAACGTTAGTCACAAGTTAAAACCTATTTAGGTCTGGTAAAACAGAAATATCTTCAGGAACTGGTACAGCAGATAATGAGGGAGTATTTGATAAGTTAATTTGATTAGATGTTATTGTAACAGATTCAGAAGAATTTGAACTGATACAAGCTGAGATATCGGCTAAATCTCATTGAGTAGATATGGTAGCAGATACCTTTTTTACAACGGAGGTGTAAGTATTTCCTGAATTAGGCATTTTCTACTTAACGATTTTACGGGCTTCCTGATAAGAAATATTGTTTTTTATTTTTGTTGATATTATTTCTATTTCCTGTTTCCAGACAAGGCAGTTTCGAGAGAAAGATATGTGATAACCCTCACAGTTGTCGCACTTCTCTTTACCAGTGCAGTTAGTACTGTCATGATTGACTTGTGCATAACGGGCGCATGTCATTGTTCCGCGGCAAGATGATTTTGAATGTCTGAATCTCTGGCACTGGAAGCACCTTAAGGGATTTGGCACATATTGTCTAACTGATAAGCGCATATATCCGTCTTTAATATATTCTGGCAAAGTAGAGAAATTGAAAGTTAATACCAGATGCTTAGTATTGAGGAGCTGGCCATGTCTTCGTATTGTAATACGCCGTACATGGGTCACTCCCTGACATTTTAGCTTTTCAGTAATTTTTTTTCTATTGGTTCTGGTTCTTTGGGGGGCGCAATATCCCTATTTGGCTAAACTACACCATGCATATTTTTCTATTGGAACATTGAAGAGTTCACCACAAGATACAACACCTTTTGATAAATTTAATGATGGATGGAGACTGAGACAGGTATCGTTGATAAAGTTTTCAGATTTACAATTTGTTTCACTTGTTTTGGAGAATTTACTTCGACAAGTAGGCCACCAGATCGAAGTTTCTTCGTAGATTTTACCTCACCAATATTTCCAGATATTGTCTTTTCCACAAAAATGGGGACACACCATGAAATGATTCTTTGTTTTCTGATTTTCTTTGAATAAGAAAGAATGTTGAAAAATTATGTACAGTTGAAACATTGTGTTGCCCACTGAAGGAAGAACTCTTAGATTTGCCCATATGATATTAAACAAGCTTCAGGTCCGACGGCACCGCCCACCACGGAGCCCAACAAGGGAAGGCAACTACTATCTCTGGCCATTCACAGCCTCGGCTCTTACCTTGATGCTAGCTGGAACCTATACGCTCGAAGTTACCCCCGGGGACAGTGACCTCCCTTAACACCAAGCCCAAGGAGTAACCCCTTCGCTTGATCCCTAGCAACTCGAGTTGATAGCTACCAGCCGATTGATGCAACGGGGACCACAATGCACCATCCTTCTAAAAGGTCGCCAAGCACGGCCAACACGTGGGATTTTTGGCTGTCCATGAAAAGCAAGAAGCAAACAGAGCGGCGACAGTTTCTCATGGTGAGCTCCCTCGCTTGCCTTCGAGGGTTGGTTGGTTTGTGAGGTTTAATGGCACAAGGGCCAAGTTTGGCCATGCTGTGCCAAAAGTTTGATTAAATAGAACATTGATACTAAAATACTCCATATTTTAAAAAATATATATATCATGAAATTTTTTAAAACAGATTCATGAAAAAAAATCAAATATAAAATATTTAAGAGATCTAAATATGGTTTTTTAGATCGAGTGAAAGTCTCAGAAAAAAAACATTATGACAAAACAACAGCAAGCACATCGAAGTGTGCTCAAAAAAACACTTCGCCCTGAGAAATGATGAAAAAATAAAAGACAAATACTATAATGGTATAAATGGAATCCAATGTAAACAAGAATTCTCAAGCTTCGCGAAAAGAAATTGCAGAGGAAAAAATTCATTTACTTTTATATTTGGTTGGAAAGATAAATTTAAATTTTGGTTTCTTTTCCCCAATTTAAGGAGGTGGAGTACAGGCATCATCGGATGTCTCCTCGAATTTCTCACTCATATTATACTTAAACATGTCATCTGTAGAAATCGAAGTAGTCATTTCTATGTCGATTTCAGGGTGCAAGACAGAGATATCTTCTAATGTGGAGACGCTCAAATGTTCAAAATCAGGATTATTCTTAATTCTAGTTTGTATGCCAATTTTCGACATTCCTTTTGTAGCAGAAGATTTGGTATCTTGCAATGTAGCAGAATTTGATATTTGACGGGATGAAGTTTTTCAGAATTTGGAAAATAATTCTTTTTCTGTATGGGACGTAGGAGAAACTCATGGAAACGATTTGTTTTGTTTTGATTTGATTTTTGTGTCCTTGATTTGTTTTCTTTTTTTCACTTGTTTGAAGCCAGTAAGATTTTGGGAAGTAGAAGCACATTCTGAAACATCCAGACAGGAAAGTTTTCAGCATTTACTTTGAGTGAATATGTTGTTAAAAAGAAATCGGAATATCTGGGACAAGTTTCAGTAGGAATATAAGATTTTTTAAAGGAAGAGAATTCAGATGGCAGATCGTCACTCCACAAAGATGGCAGATATCTGTTTTCCCACAAACATGGGTAGGATGGCCAAGAGAAAAACATTTCTTACATTGTCGAGGGTGGTCTATAAATAGCTGGATGCACTGGTAAACTGGCTGATAAACCAAATTTTGACTGAATCTGGCAGAGTTGTTCTCAGAACAGTTACTAAGCCTGGTGATATATCCTTTGTAGCATTTTGTTTTAAAAATCTCCGCATTTCAACCACAGTAAGGTTATTTTTACCCTGAATTTCTACTGCTAGTTCAACCGAGAAGTAATGTTTTCCCATATCACATCTGTTTCGATATCTTTATTAATAAATTTATTCTGTGGCAATAACTGCACAGCACATATTGGGTCCTTTGTCGTAAATAATATTTTCCCTTGCCTGGTGTATTACATGTTATCAATTGAACCATGTCTATTAATAATATTTTTGATGAAACCTTGCACTAAAAATGGATTTAATTGGGGTATTTTCTGCATTTTGTCTGCATTCGACAGAATAATATTAATCTCTTGATATTGATTTCCGTTGATGGTTTTGTTATTCTATAGTAATTATTATTTTGCATTGTATTCATATTCAGTTTTTTGACTTTGTTCATGACTGCATCATCATCAATTGGCATAAAAAAGTCAGAATTCCTTTTGCAAAGTAGATAATCTTCTTAAATCGACAAAAATATAATGACAGACAAACTTACCTTTTAGAAACACTATATAATGAGAGAAACTGTTAAATTACGCTGGAAAACAAACGGTAGAAAAACAAAGATTGAAGGCACAAGAAACGGAAACGGTCGATGCGCAGTCGAGTTAAAACCACATCAGACGTCCGGTTGAAAGATGAAGTCAAAGGAATAATTGGAACTTATTTCTTGATTCCAATCATTTTGCCAATTACTCAGCATCCATTTACACTTTGTGCGTTCCCGATATCGGTATAATGAAGAAGTTGGGGACGATGCGTAGTTGCAAATTTAGCTGCAGTGTCTGCCTGTTCATTTCCTTCAATGCCAACATGCGCTTTTACCCATGAGAACAAAACTTTAAAACCCTTTTTACACAAGCGGGATTGCAGATGTTTATATTCCTGTTCAAGGCTGTGGGAATTCATTCCACAACTCTAGGATTCCAAAGCAATCAAAGAATAGGTATAAATTATAGTTTTAACTGCTTGCATTTGAGAAAGATATTTTAGTACCATATACAGTGCTGTCAATTCAGAGGTAAAAACTGAGGTAAAATCATGAAGTTGATAACTTATAATATCATTCTGACAAACAAAAGCGCAACCAGAATTTGTATTAGATTTAGAGCCATCTCTATAAATGGGTAGATAATGATGAAATAAATGTCTATGGGAAAGGAAAATAAATTTAAAAATAGAGCCGCAAACCTCTGCTTTACATAGTTCAAGTAGCTATTTTTTTTACAAATACAAGGGGGATTTACAATTGAATTACTATTGCGGACGTCGAGAGTCTTAAATTCTACCAGAAGTAATGGTGAATTCGTAGTCACAAAGGAGGCATACATAAACGTCGGTTATTGAATACTCTGTCCATACTGCGATCCAAAAATATCTTTCTCAAAGGGTTGTTTTGGGTCGATAATACTTGAAAACAAAAGGACAGCATATTCATTCTGCGAATTAGAGAGGGCTCGAAAATTTCCACGTGCAAACTTATGACAAGTGAGGTGCAGAAAAAGCCTGAGCATAGTCTTAAAGCCTGATGGTAGACATAATTGAGCCGTGAGAGGTATAAAAGTCATGTGGATCCATAAAAAATACACCCATAATAAAGTTTGGAAAGTATGACATTCCGATAGACGCGTAGTAAGCAAGTGAGATCTGCACCCCAAGCAGTGTTTGAGAGGACCCGTAAAATGTTTAGAGACTTGACAAGTCTTCCTCAAATATGTAATATGGGGAAGGAAGGTCAATTTTTTGTCAAAATTTACACCAAAGAATTTGCTTTCATTCTGCATGATTAAAGGCTTGCCACGAATAAACAATTCCGGGTCTGGATGTAACAATCTTCTACAAAAATGGACATCAAAGGTTTTTTGAGCAGAAAGTCTGAAACCATTTTTATTTGTCCTGCAGCTGTCTCTCAATAAATCTCATATCTCTACCAGAACAAAAGATCTGAAGATCGTCTACATAAAGTGAAGTGAGTAAAACTGATAAAATATTATTAATTTTAAAATAAATAGGATTACACTTAAAACTGAGCACTGTGGAACACCCTCTTCTTGTAAAAAAACATCAGAATAAGTATTTCCTAGTCGAACTCTAAAATAACGATGTTCTAAAAACTTTTACATAAAAATAGGCAAATGCCCACGAAAATCAAGCTCAAAAAGGTCTTTCAAAATCCCATGTCACCAGGATCTATCATAATCCTTCACCATATCGAAAAAAAACTGAAACCAGGTGGTGGCGTCTGAGAAAGGCTGTACGAATGGCACTTTCTAATAATATCAGATTATTTGTTGTACAACGACCTTTACGGATACCACTCTGAAATGGTGAAATACATCCATTTTTTCAAAGGTATAGATTAAACGTGAATTTACTATCTTTTCAAGGAGTTTGCACGTGCAGCTGGTCAGTGCAATTGGACGGTAATTGAGAAGGTTTAAAGGATCTTTATGAGACTTCAATATTGGGATGATGGTGGCAAATTTCCATTTCAATGGAAAGTAATTCTCGTTCCATATTCTATTAAGCATATATAGAATATTGCTAAGGCAGTCATCCGACAAATGCGAGATCATGGAATAAGTAATAAAATCAGGACCTGGTGAGGTTTGATCAGCTGCCGACAATGATTTATGTAGTTCTTTCATAGTTATATCTACATTCTATGCAAGAATCTTCTATGTGCGAAAGCGAAGGGGAATTTTTTCGTTTTGTTCTTAGATAATAGAAAAGGTTCTGTATAATTGTGTGCTGCGCATACAGAGGTAAATGTTTCGGCTAAAATATTAGTCATTTCTTGCAGGTCATAAATTTCTGGATCATTCACTTTTAAATATGATACAGGTTATTCAGAATAAATTCCACAGGTCTTCTTTGCTAGATTCCGCATATCTGTGACCGATACAGAAGAATTGATTCTAGATAAAAGTTTAATCCAGGAGTTACGCTGAGCTTGGCGTCGAGTATGTCTTGCTATAACCTTAGTTCTTTGAAATAAAATGAGATTTGTCGTAGATGGGTGCCTTCTGAACTTATTCTATGCAATTTGTTGAGTTCTGCGTGTTTCGGAGCATTGCCTATTCCATCAAGGTTTCCGAAATTTAGGGGAAGCAATGCTGGATTTCGGAATAGATTCATCAGTCGCTCTGAGTATTGAGAAAGTCAAGTTATCAACAACGACATCGATGTCTGGGTATTCCACCATCTCCTTTGGTATTTTGACTCGGTTAGCGAAGCTTGTCCAGTCACCTTTATCAAAAATATAACGCTGAGATCGTTGTGGAACTGTGGTAGGTGTATTAACTTGAGCGAGGAAAGATCCAAGCAATGGAAAGTTTTGCTACTCAAATGAAAATGGGTATAGTCACCATTATTCAGAAGACAGAGAGAGTAATCAGAAATAAATTCCTCAATTTGTCTTTCTCGAGAATTCGGGCTATTACTGCCCCAAACAGCTATGAGCGTTGAAGTCCCATATTATTATAAAAGGTGCTGGCAATTCAGCTAATCTATTAAGTTCATGTTTATCAATAGCGGAATTAGGAGGCAAGTAAAAAGAGCAAACTGTAATTAGACGAGGTATCGCAATGCGGACGGCAGCAGCTTGCAATTGTGTGTGAAATGGAATTACATATGAAGGATAGCTATGAGAGATCAGGAGAGCAAGATATCCTGCGGCTCTGTCCGAGTTACCGTCTTTTCGAATCAAGCTGTAACGTTTCATTTTTGCCAGATCATTCGATTTTAAGTAAGGTTCTTGAAATGCGATGCAAACAGGATGAAAATTGTTAATGAGGTCCTTGATTTGGTGCTATTTATTACGCAATCCACGACAGCTTCATGAAATAAGTGTGGCCATAAAGATCATCGTTTAGGTTGTGATTTTTTCTTGACTTTGCCTGCAGTAACATCACCATGCTGCGTTGAGGGTTCAATATCCATTTCGGAGAGATCTCATGAGGAGGGGTTGATGGACAAAAGTTCTTCAGAAGGATGTGGATTGCTAAAATCTGCAGATTTTAATGTTTTTTCCAAGTTCCTTTGTCGATTTGTTATTATTACAAACCTTCAAGTCTGAATGCAAGTCAATAACTGAATCAGACCAGGTACAACTTGAAGGAGCATCTTGAGGCATTGTAAATTTAGACGTATAATAAACAGATTTTGTGTAAGCTTTTTTCGTCTGTATGGTATTAGTTTTTAATAGTTGCATTTTTTTATGGTAGGGCAAACGACCTTTGTTAATAATTCTTCTGTTTTTGTCTGTTCCACATTAATTTTGACTTATGTTTTCACGTATGTTAATCTTAAAGTATGACGTATGCATCAAACATTTTTCTCTGTGGTGTAACAAAAAAAGTTAAAACTTACCATACAATTTTTAAAGATTTTGATTTTCTATTTTTCTTTTACGGGGAAGTGAAAAATGGAACATGCATTTGTTAAGTAAAACTTTCCTTTGACATCATTTATCAACCCCATTTTGAATTGGAAAGCTGTAGGAATTTCATCGAACCTACCGTTCTTTTAGTTACATGAGATATTTGTTTATATATTGCTTGTTAATCAAATGTTGAAAAAATAAGAATTGAAAAATTGCACTATCCATACTTTGTTTCACGCAATCCACATTGAAAGTCTTACAATTTGTACGTTTTTAAATCCTATCCAGGAATTTGCCTTGAATTGCTCTTTGCTATGTAAATTTCTAAAACAGTATTGAAAGATAATTGTTTCAGCGAGATTAAGTAAGAATTGACCCATTAAATGCAAATATTTCTGTATAAAATTACTGAATCGTGAATCGAATAACTCTATCTAAATTTAAATTGATGCTCAGATTTTAATATTTGATGAGTTAAATTACGTGGAACTAATCGGCATTTCAGATGTGCTTTTTGAGGCTCAGCTATATCAGTGCCAGCTTTTCAAATCAGGAAATGTCTTATTAGATAATATAAAAAATTACATCACTGACACTTTAATGTGTCTGTTGGTTGTATTAATTCCATTAAATTTTTTTTCATTATTTATTACAATTTTAGTTTCTGTTTGTTACAAATAAGAATTTTAAGGACCCCTTAAAATTTTTTACCTGAAATCAAAGGAAATAGCTTGTTACTCATAAAATTCAATTTTTTTCAGTTACGAGGTTGGTTGTGACATCATCTTTCCAGCTCTCTTGTCATGTTTTCGTCGTCATTTCATCTCCTCGTTAATGTGAGTATTATTCCACTTCCGCTGGCTTTCTTGTGCAGAGGTAGTGCGTCTTTCTCGTGTTCTGGCAGTCCCGGGTTCGAGTCCTGGTTTGGGCAAGGTTGTTTTTTCTGTGTACCATCTGTCAGATGTCTGACTTACCCCCCCCCTTGTAAAAATGAGCAGTGCTATCAAATGTAGTGAGTGTGTAGCCAAGTCGTACTCTATTTGGCGCTCCTTCAAAAATAAGAGGCACTCCTTTCGACTTAAATCTACTAATGTATCAGCAGAGGGATTGTCCATGGCAAGTGCCATTAGTAACAACAACTATTACAATTTCTTTTCTCAATTTTCTTTTTAAAATTATTCCGTAGGAAACCAGCTAAATGAATTTTATTCTTATTATTTTTTGCTTTAATGGAACATGTTTATTTTAAGCTTGTATCAAAGGTGAAACCTACCTGAAGTAGCTTTTGTCAAGTTAGTTGCAAGATCTTTTTTGCTTTCTCGTATACCAAGTACACAAAGTATTGCAATCGGATATTTTTTTTCTTTTTTTGATTTCGAGATTTCGACGAATCTTAACGTTTTAGACTTACACGAATCCGAAAAACACATTTTTGGAATTAAGATTGTCTGTCACAACATAATAATTAATAAACGTTCTGAACAAAGGAATGAAATTTGGTATGTGGTCTCTACAATAAATTTTTATATTTTATGAATTCTGAAGAATATTTATTCATTAAATATACCTGCTAGTGTGCAAAAAGTAAGCGCTATAACCAATTACATGCAATGAGCTAAATGGATAACATTTCGTAGGTGCACCAAACTGGCAACTAAAGTTTAAATTTTTATCGCATCTCTCTCCTTATGTTTGGTTTGTGTAGTCACTTGCGTATTAGTTTGATAATTGAAATACGTTACATCGAAATTTTTATACGTGAATTTGTTATTAAAGGAGCAATTTTGTTTTATATTTCGATTATGCTATTTATCGTAAAAAGTGTCAAATACTTACTCGATTTCCTTGATTACACAAAAAAGCACAGAAGTTTCATATGAGAGTACTTGGGATATAAAAAAATTCGGATATTACAGTTATTGACCAACTGGAGAGGGGGAGCATAGAACTTGAGTATATGGGAAGGTTAGGAAAGATCCCTTTTACTAGTTGAATTGAGGTATTGGTATTGTAAGGTTTTTTGGCACATGAGCCACAATTGGCTACGCTGAGCTATGCAAATGGTGAAATATAAATTCAAGGTTAAAATACAATTTCATAAAGTAAAAATAGTGGAATATAAAAGCAATATTATGAGAAACTTTTCTGAATGAATGTCAAATGAATGATGAAACAAATGACCAAAAAGGAACTAATTAAAATTTACACGACTAAATGCAAGTATAAAAGTTAGTTGACTTTCAAAAATTAAAAATATTCGGGTGGTATCTCTCACCCACCAAGTCCCGCGAGGTTAATGACGATGTCTTAAAAAACGAACACGATTTAGATTAAAAGCAGGGCATTCAATTAAAATATGATTTACAGTAAAATGTACATGACATGTTGGGCAAGGTGTCATTTCACCAAAAATGAGATGTCGCGTATAACCTATACAGAGACGTGTCGATTTTACGTCAGTATCACGTATAGGAAGAACAGACCACAATCCAATAGTTGGCTTGATGGAATGTAACTTATTTTGTGTTCGCAGGTCCCACGTTAATTGTTAAGTAGAGAAGATGGGCTTAGACAAGGCATTTTTGATATTGCAATAAGGAAGTCCCTGAGACAAGACATTCGCTGCTGATTTTGCAGCCGAATGAGCCATTTCATTTCCAGAAATGCTCATCTGACCCGGGACTCAGCAAAATTTTATTTCGAAATCCCTGTTTTGCAAGAGACGTAAAGTGAACAAAATTTCCAGAGCTATCGGGTCAACCGATCACGATAATAAGATAGTGCTTCCAACGCACTCATACTATCTGTATAAATAATGAATTTTCGCTGAGTAGAAGGTGAAATTTTCTGTAGAGCACAGACCATACCATCAACTCAGCCGTGAATATGGAGAAACAATTATGAAGGCGATAGCTCAGTGTATCGAATGGGAATACGATTTCACAGCCAACATGACCATCTAATTTTGAACCATCAGTAAAAATTGGGACAAAGAACGAATATTGATAGCGATGGTGTAGAAACAGCTGTTGTAAGATTGTCGGCGTAGTTGAAGATTTATTGAATTCTGAGAAGGGATTCAAAAAGGAAAAATTGCAGTTTATCCCAAGGTGAAAAATAAAATAAATCGGGTAATTTCACAACAATATTGTCAAAGCCCGAATCCTGTAGCACAGTTTTGATCCTTTCATTGAATGGAAGAATTTGAAATGGACGAGTATCATACAACCTGCGTTAACCAACTGGTAATGTTATTTAACACACAGAATGCTCTGGCACAGACAAAATTCTGAAGTAATAGAAAGCGGACAGTTTCTTAAGCCTTAAACTAAGGGGTAGTTGATGACAAATAACGTACAAACTCTGAACTGGTGAAGTAAATGCCCCCGAACAAACTCATAAAGCAGAGTGATGCACCGTGTCTAGTTGTTTCAATACGGAAGCACTGGCAGTACCATACACCATACATCCATAATTCAAGCAGGAAAGAATGACAGCTTGATAAATGCGGAGAAAGAACGTTCTATCGACCCCCAAATGTTCCAGAGGGCACCTTCAAAATATTCATGGTTTTCTCCCACTTTTTTCGCAGGTTCAAAACATGCGGAAGGAATGTTAGCTTGCGATCAAAGACCACACCCAAAACGCGTATTTCATCTACTACTGAAATAGGCGTATTGTATATTTGGATAATTGGATCCAGATGCATGTTCCGCTTCCGGTAAAATTGTACGCATCTACACTTTTCAGGAGAAATTGTCTGCCTGTTATTATTACACCAAGTTACAACCTTATTAATAGCAGTTTGCAACTGTTTCTCAATGATACTTATGCTGATACAGGAAAGGTCGTCGACATAAAGGCTTCCGTGAGCTGCTGATGGCAAATGATAAAAGATTTGATTCAGGTGAAGGATAAAAAGCGTGAAACTGAGGACGCTTCCTTGAGGTACTCCCTCAGCTTGTATAAAAGAATTTGAATATATATTACCAACTCGAATTCGGAATGTTCGATGAGATAAAAAGGTAGTTAAAAACATGGGCAAATTTTCCCTAAAACCAAAGTTAAAAATTGTTGAAAGAATACCCTAGCACCAGGCGCGGTCATACGCCTTCTCAACATCGAAAAATATGGAAACAAGGTAATTCCTCCTAATAAATGTATTGCGTATTTGGGTTTCAAGTAAAACAAGGCTATCAATTGTGGATCTACCTCTACGGAAACCATTTTGCAACGGGGACATGCATCCTTGTTTCTCCTGTGGGAAGACAAGACGATCATTTACCATTCGCTCAAAGGTCTTACATAAGCAGTTTGTAAGAGTAATTGGTCTGTAATTCAGATAGTCTGATGAATCTTCAACAGGTTTCAGGATTGGAATCACAGTAGCTTTGCGCCATTATATTGAATACTTCTACTCATTCCAGATTCTGTTCAACAATATCAACAAATTTGAAAGGGAATTTTTGTTTAAATTACGAAGCATGCTATATGTGATTCCATCGGGCCCTGGACTGGTACTGCGCGCTTGAGATAAGGACTTTTCTAGTTCAAAACATTCGGAATTCCTCATTATATGGGAAACCATTTCGGTCATTAAATCACAGAGGTAATCGTTCCGCACGATTCTTAATCGCAAGAAAGTAAAAGCTATAAGAATCAGACGTGAAAATCTGTGCAAACGCTCGACCTAGAATGTTAGCAACTTCTAATGGGCTCGAATATAACACATTACCACTTTTTATGACAGGAATGGTGGATTCATGATTAATCCCATTTTCTGCTTTCACCTTTTTCCGTAAAATTTTACTAGAGATTGAGAATGTAGTTGAATAGGGAGAATAGTGGGTTTGAGATGGAATATGCCGAAAATTTCTAAGAGATGTCAAGCATCTTTTTGTAGGTTGACCTGATGATGACCAAATACATTTAAGAATTAAATTTTATCATGTTCATGCAATGTGAAAACTTTTTAAGAATACAATCATAAGATATAATCGTTCCTATTGGACCTTTTCATAAGGATATAGTCCATCTGCATCAATCGAAATGATTTGACCCAAAATTATAAATGATGAAATTGGTAATACTAATTTGGTACTTTGAAGAAGCTCGCTCGCGAAACCTTGTTGCTAACTAACCGTTATTTGAAATGTTGAAGCAATAGTTATTATGCTTTGAAAGCCGCTAATATATTTACTGAAAATATTGTTGCATTAAAAAAAAATGTTATCTATAGTACCTTTCCAAAGAGGAGATTTAATTTAACAAGTAATAAATATTTCACCTAACACATATCTTTAATAAATGTAGTGAAATTTTTTGAAAAGAATCTGGTGGCATACAGACTTTTGCATTGGAATTTAAATACAGTTTTTCATAACGTGTAACATCAATTTTTAACGATTTTAGACTGACGAATTTTAGTATTGGTTCAAATGTTTACATAGTAAGACATTTTAAGAATTAAGGTTATATAAAATGTGTTTACTTAGAAAATATTAGTAAATATGGATGACTTGAGTGTGTAAACACTTCAAAACCATATAAAATGCAGTTTATGGTATCAGGTGAGTATTTTTGAATTACATATTTATTTATGTATAATAGAATAAACTTTTAAAACTTTTTGCTTTTCTATGGCCATTATGATAGTGAGTTATCAAGGTATATATATTTTTTTTATTTAACATGAAATTTAAGTCTACTAAAACCAAATCTAATCTAAAATAACTTATATTCAGTATTTGTTCTTATTTTTAATGGCCTAGCCCTTTTGATGCAAAATTTTTGAGCTTTACGTTCTGCCATTTGGTGAGAAAGGTAAAATTTGCATAAATATAGCTTTTTCTGTTGTGGTATGTAGTTAATGACAATTCGATATAATTTCTACGGATTTACCTACTTTTCCAATAAGCTTAGGGAAATATTGTATTAAAGAATGATGTTAACGTGAGACATTCTGAACTATATGTCCTAGTCTTATTTCTTATTTTATAATCCAATTTTTACAATATTACTGTGATCACGCTGCATTTAAATTGAAAATCGGAACCAAATAGGGAAAACCATTTTTAATAATTCGCTGTTTACTGTTCTCTTTACAAGGAATGTGGGGCGGTAATGATTTATCCTGTGTCTCAAAAATATATTTCAGAAACTTAATTACATTCGAAAAGATTTAGAAATAACGCATGTTAGTATAATCAAATTTTCTAACGGTTCAAATTAATTTGGTACTTCGATGTAGGGTTCAAGTCGAGGGTAATCATCAAATTCTATTGATAAAATGGAACAAATATTTGTGCATTTTTAACAAGACAAAAAATCATTTAGCCATTTTACAATATTTCCTTCAGTCCAATTTATTTACACTAGTCATAATATGAATATTATATTTTGTGTGGAATAAAAGTTTTAAAGATTGAATTTTTGTGAATTTCTTAAAATTGAAATTTTAGTAATGTTTAATACGAATTATCATCAATAAAAAAGGGAAAATCTTCTGGTTTGGCTTTATCAGGAAAACTTTTGGATATATGTACAATTTTTGGACCGAATCTAAATTCGAAACTGACGTGTTTCATCCTGCAGTTCTGGTCATTTTTAGCTACATCGATTTATTGCCTAATGTAGTGCCCAATTTGAGTATTGGGATGCTTATCAATGTTTCGCATCAGGATTGAGCTGCTAATTCGTGATTAGACCCTATCCAAAATAGTATGTGTTTGTGTACCGGCGCATGTAAAATTTATCGTATTCAAATTGGTTGGGTGTTCAATGAAAGCTGTGATATTCCTTTTTAAAATGAATACAAAGTTAAATTTTGTTTAACCTTTTAAAAGAATAGACATAATTTTTTAAAAATCTAAGGACCTTCTTAATTTTCAGTATTTGTGATCGATATTTGCAATCAGAATGTATTTTAATTTGGCATTCAAGTAATTCTGGTCACTTGTAGAATTTTTAAAACTTTAAAATTGACCATTTAAATCTTAATAACGCAAAATGACAGTCTCATTAGAGAATTGTTTCAAAGTTCATAAAGTGTATTACTTTTACTTTTTTTCATAAAATGTAAAACAGTTTTACTTTCGCGTATGCTGCAATATATGAGAAAGTATAGCAATCGTCAAAAAATTCGCCTTAGAGATTTCGACGGATCTCCACGTTTTAGATGAATAGTTCGAACAATGCATTTTTGGAAAATGTCCGCCTATTAGTTAATATTTGGTAAGGTTGATATTTGGTGTAGGTCTTTGTATTAAATTTAGAGATCTATTTTGAATTAAATCTGTTTCGGACGAAAATTTGTCGAGCTGTTCGAATATAAGTTCGCATTACAATTACAAACTGAAGAGAACTAAAAAGATAAAATTTGAGACACAGATTTGATATCTATGGTATAGATCTGTCAAATTTTGAATCAATATCCATCGATGATTTGATTGCCTGTTGGCTTGTTCTTTCAAAAAATATAAACGCGACAATTCAAAAACTGCATGAATTAAACCCCTTATCAAATTTGATATATTTGTTACTAAATGTGCAGTTTTATTTCAATCGAGAAAAACTTATCAAAAAGACAAATTATATATTTGAATATCATTAGGGATTAATCGCCAAATAACTCGCCGAGGATGACCAGTAGATTTAGTAAAAATGCTAAATTTACACCTGAGATTTGTAACATTTTTAACTGCTGTACGCAAGGCCATGACAAGTTTTAGGGACAGAACTCCCTCTGAACTCTAGAGTTTGTAACATACAAATAAATTCAAGCAGAGATGTTCATTCAATTTATTAAATCTGGAAATCACAAAAGAAATATTTTGGAGCACTATTTTGGTTCTTTTGGTTCTAACAATTTTAATTTAAATTAATATTTCCAGGTTCAGTATAGGTTGCATTTGTAAAATTTATTCATAGTACACTAAAGAAAAAAGTGGCTCCAAATCTTCCTTTCACTTTCCATCAAATAATGTTGTAAACTTATTTCTTAAACAAAGTGTGTCATGTGCTCTAAATTAGGTGTAATCCTTGAGCTAAATGAGATGTAGAATTAGTTTTAGCAAACAAAAATACTCTTAAAATGTGCTTTTGGGCTTCGTAGTTAATTGCCGTTTTGTCTGGTTTGATATCTGTCATAGAGAACGAAAGTTCTTTTTACCTCGGCATGTTTCCAACTCTTTAGCGAAATCTGAAATGGCCTCTTAAATTGGATATCCCTCCACCTTTCTAAACAAGAAAAATCCATTTTATATTTTCAAAGTCATAGAAAGAAAAGCATTTACTTCTAATCTCTTATTAAGTTACCCATTTTCTGACAGAGTGCAGTGATGGTGCGGAGTATAAATCTGGAGGGTGATTAAATACATCCGTAGATAAGCTATGAGAGAATAGCTATGGTTTATTGGTACGATTGTTACACCAATCTTATTTCGAGGATATGTTGGTATCAGTTCGGGGACACCAGTAAGAAAATAGACACGTATAATTAGTTTTTCGTCGATATTTTCCTAAGCTGGAAAAAATGGATTATTCATTGCTTTAATGAATGGGTGAATCGGAGAGAGATAATTTATTGGCGTATCAAAAAAGAACGCTGCCCACGATTTCTTGCGAGGAAATATAATTTGTTGACATGGTATATGATTAGCTACCAAAGTTAAAGAAGTTGACTTCAGTTCATTGGCCATAGACAGGAGCCTTCAGCTTTATTCATGGAAAAACTTAGTGTAAGGTTAGCTACCGCAGAAAACCAAGTAGATTGGTTTGGTTGGTTTGGTTTGTCCAATTTCTTGGCACAAGAGCCAGTAAAGGCCATACTGTGCCATGCATTTGTTCGAAAAAGAATTCTAAAGGTGCATAAAAAATTTAAAGAGCATACAACAAAACAAATGATGCAAAAAATTCAATTATAAAACTATGAAAAGACGATGATGGGTGAAACAATAAAAAAACAAATTAGTTTCAAATAATGTGATAAATTCCAATTTCTTTTTAAAACCTAAAAATGTTTTTGCGTGGACTTTTCCCCAAAAGAGTTTGATTATCCAAGGATGAAGAGTTAAAAAATTGTAAGCGGTGAAGATGATAATCAGGACATTCAATAAAAATATGACAAATCGTTAAAACAACCTGACGTTTTGAGCACAAAGGTGTGCGATTGCCGAATAAAAGATATTTGTGGGTTAAGCGAGTGTGTCCAATGTGGAATCGTGTCAATTTGATTTTGAGTTCCCGCACAGAATGACAAGGCCAAATTGTAATGTCTGGTTTAATAAAATGGAATTTGTAGTAAGTCTGAAGATCCCATAATTCCTGCCACTGAGTATACAAATGATGTGCAAATGAATTCCTAGCATCGCAATATGGTGGTGCTCTTGTTAACCCTCCAGTCGGTGACATTCAGAATGCAATACTTACCGAAAGCGGCGTGTCTGAATAACAGGTTTTTTCTTAAAAGTGTCAGGTTTGGTCAAAAGGGTTGCTTTCCCCTTTTGCGGTTATTACAGCACAGCAGGGGTAGGCTGATTAGCCGAGGTCATGTTGTGAGTGACAGCTGTTGCTTATCGCAGTCTTTCGATTTCTAAGAGCATGTTTCTTTCAGCCAACCGAAATAACATTGATTGAAAGCACAGAAAATATGATTGTGTTTTAGAGGATTTCTGATTATTTCATGAAACAAAAAATATAATTTAAATTAGAAATAAATTATGTTGTATTTAATATGATACGAATCTAATTTTTATGAATTGAAAGTGTTCGCCTATTATTTTTTATTGTAATATGTTTCGCAGAATTTTTAGTCCCCTCGTAATGTGAAATTAGTTTTCGAAATTACATACAAGTGATATAATTCTTGAAAAAAAAGATTCTTTCTGCGCATTTCCAATGTACTTTAGTATTCTAAAATGCGCTTTCAAAATATTAATACTAAAAGTATGAGTATAACGCTCATCACTAAATTCATCAATCTTTGAATAAAATTATACAATATTGGTAAAAATTCTTACGAATTTTTTTAAAAAATGCATAAATTCTTACGAATTTTTTAAAAAAATGCATAAATTCTTACGAATTTTTTTAAAAAATGCATACATTCTTACGAATTTTTTTAAAAAAATGCATACATTCTTACGAATGACTAGCTTAGAGGCTTCCTTTGTTTATCTCAAATAAAAAGATGGGTCTTGAATTGTTTTTTTAATTATTAAATGACAAACTTAATTAAGAAATGAGGTCAAATTTATCTAATAAATAAATTACTTTTTCTATCCCAATCTCAATTTAAAAACATTTTAATCCATCATGGCTGAAAAAGCTCTTTTTCAAGGGTTAATAAAATGTTAAAATTTTACAGTTCATTCGAAAATAACACAGTAGAAATATATTTAGTACATTAAATGTGAATTCAAAATTTTCTTTATCAATGATAAGAATTTTTTTTGCCATATCATTTTGCCTAATTTTATTTATTGAATTACAAATAAACCATATAGCTGAAGCGAAAGTTCTATAACTAGCATGTCACTAAATAAGATACAAAAAGTTCAAAATCTTAATTTTCTCAAAGAATGAATTTTCTTGGTGATATATTCAAATGTATAAATAAAATTATACACTGTATAAATAGTGTTGTAACAATTTCAACTTTTATTGGGAATAAATGTTAAAATTTTATGTAATTTTATTTAATAAAAATTCTAATTAAAATTATTGATTATTTCATCCCGAGGTGTTTATTTCCAGTTCCAAATTATATACGGATAAAATGTGTTCACCCTAGGTCAAACAGTTTGATCTGGAGATCGCCAATACGAATACTCATCTTCACTATCAGCAAGGATGTTCACTATTTTAGTAGAAATGGTGGTAAGAGACCTGCGTGTCTGACACCTTTGTTCAAACAAGTTCTGTTTTTAAAAAATGAAAATGTGAGGCTAAAGTTTATTAAGAATAAAGAATTTCAAATTAATTGAAATGTGGGTATTTCTGAATTTTTTTCACTCCAGTGAACAAACTGGATAAATAAACTAAAATCACCTCTAGTTAACTCAAATTTTACAAACAAGACAAGAAGGTAATCTAAATGCCGGTTGCACGCATTAATTTTTTAATGCTAAGATATGAGATAAAATTAGACCAAGGAGTTAAAAAAATTGAGTTTAAAACAGAAAGTATAATAATTTAACTTTAATTAAATTAACTTAAAAATATTATAACTTTTAACTCATTCATTCATTTACTTTCACGAGCATTAAAATTTGCATATTAAATTACTCAATATTAAACGTATATAAAAATGTCACTTAACATTATGTTTAACATTCACAGAACCGCGTGTTGTATATATGAGACTGAACAGTGAAATAAGATTAATATCTCGATTAAAAAAATAGAACCTATAAAAACTGCGCTTATTTATCTTTGCAAAAAATATTAAAAACTAGAGAAAAATATAAAAACAATATCTCTACAATGCTTACATTTCTGTTTGTATTCGTCAAGGAATGTGAAATTCCATAACAAAAAAATTGCAAACTAGACAAATATTCAATTTTTATATATAAATAGTTACGTTATAAAAATATATGATTTAATAAAATGAATGTAAATCTTATCTTTCTAAAAAAAACTCACTTTTATTTATGGATTTTATACAAATAAAATATCTCCCCGTTTTTAATTACACTTATTAATGAAAAAAAATTTCATTCAAAGATGAAATATCTGGTTCGTTAAATAAAATTCTGCATATAAGTTCTGTGTCTTATTTAAAAAAAAATTTGCATAAGCAATCACAATTCGAAAATCCTTAAAAGTACGTTATAAATGAGAAAATTGCCAAATTTTTATTTTATATTTATTTTTTAGATTAAGTATTATTTCACCCTAAAAAGTTTTAAAATCTTAAGGATGAATTTATTAATAATAAAACTCATATATGTTCATTCTGGGAATATATTTTCATACGTTCAGTTTTATTCCTTTTATTTAAAACTTAATGTGGATTCGCATTTATTCTCAAAATCTCAGAAGTAAGGTTGAGAATGTAAACAAAATTTTAAAATGCTTAAAAGAACGCGACCAGGAATACAACATTCCTATTGTCCACTGATAACGATTGGGTTCTCCTTATCTCATATTTCCTTCTCATTATCTCGCAGCTTGAGTTTGGGGGAAGCGAAAAACTGGATCCGTAAAAGTTCGGGCAGTGACAGATTTAAGGGGATTTCAGTTTCCGTCTTTTCACTGGTCTGGCGCTTTGAAGGGAGAAGAGACTCCGTCTTTTTGCGGGGTTGACGCTTGGAGAGTTAAAGGTACATTTATTTTTCTAGCAGCGTTGCCCGCCTGCTCATTTCCTACGATTCCACATGACTCGGAATCCAGCAAAAAAGGATGTCAAAGTCCCTATTTATTAGGTTTCTTAAAAGGTCCAGGATTTCTAATGTGGATGCGAGTATGAAAATAAGAAAGTGTTTTTAAAGATTTTATACTGTCAGTATAAATGCAGAACTTGCGTTTAGAGCAAAGGAATATTTTTTGTAGGGCATAAAGTGTTGCTATGAGTTCGGCAGAAAAAACCGAAAAAGATATGTGTAAGTTTTTCAGAATTTATCAGTGTCAGAATTTGCGTACCAAAGACGATACCATATCCAACATGATAATTTATTTAGAATCATTTGTGAAAACAGGCAAATACATTGAAAAATGGCAGCGATGACAATTAAAAAGGTTTTGAAAGATAACAGGGGTCGTTGTTGACTTATCAAACCCATGGAAAGTGTTTAAAAATGAGAAGTGAGGGATATCCCAAGGAGGGAATAAAAAGGAATAAAATATTTGAATATACACATCACGGAGTTCTGATTCATCAAGGAGTAATTTCACTCTCTCACGAAAAGGGAGAATGTGAGAGGGTCGAGCCGTGTAAAATCTTCGAAGGCGGACAGGATGCGCCAAGGAGTGCATCGGATGTTTCGGTACAGATAAAGCTCGGAGGTAATATTGAACAGACATTTTTTTCGTCGTAAATTTAATGGTAATTGATGACAGAGAATGTAGAGACTCTCAACTGGTGAGGTCCGAAATGCCCCTGAGCGAATTCTTAAGGCAAAGTGGTGTATGGTATCCAAACTGCGTAAAACCGAAAACCTTGCAGAACCATACACCATAGACCCATAATCAATGCGTGATAGAATCGTTTCGCAGACAGAAGCAAAGATGTGCGATCCGCTCTCCATGTAGTTCTTGAAAGTATTGGGTTGGCAATTAAGTGATTGCCGCTTTTGTCGATAGATTCACTCTACACTTTCGTTTGTTTTGTTAACATGGTCAGAGCATCTAACCTATATTTTTTTCTTACTGTGTGGACTTTTACTTATTATTAGTAAAAAATTATATCGATTAGTTCATTAGTTTTGTTTTTATCCCAATTTAAAAATGGAGAAACAGGACGTGCACTTCCGACACATTTTATTGTATTACTTCCAAAAAGACAAGAACGCATCGCAAGCACAAATGAAGCTATGTGCCGTATATGGACATAAAGCCTTAAAGGGAAGGCAGTGTCGAAATTGGTTTGAAAGATTTCGTTCTGGTGATTTTTCACTGAAAAATGCATAACAATCTGGCCACCCAGTCGAAGTGGATTAAACCCTTATCAAGGCCATTATCGATTAAGGTCATCACAGCACAACACGAAACATTGCAGAAAAGCTCAATATATCACATAAATGCATAGAAAAAAATTAACAACCCTTGGTTATGTCAAGAAACGATTTATTGATCCTTCACCAGCTAAAGGAAATTCATTTGACGCAACGGATTAGCATCTGCTTCTGAAACTCAATGAAAATTATCCATTTCTGAAAAACCTAGTTACTGGTGACGAAAAGAAGATAGTTTATAAAAATGTTACTCCCAAGAGATCGTTGGTGAAGTAAGATCAACCATCCCAAACAGCATCAAAAGCAAAGGTCACCAAAAAAGATTATGTTGTCAGTCTGGTGGGATTGCAATGGAATTTTGTATTTTGAACTCCTGCCACAGAACCAAACGATCAATTCAAATGTGTATGTTAAAACTCGACAAATTGAACGATGCAATTGAAAAAAAGCGGCCGGTATTGTCAAATTGGAAGGGCGTGGTTTTCCATCATGATAACGCAAAGCCCCACATATCTTTGGTCACTCGGCAAAAATTATTGGAAGATTGGGATGTTTTGTCAACCCCACCATATAGCCCTGATCTTGCGCCTTCGACTTACCATTTGTTTCGTCCCATGCAAAATTCTTGAAATGGTTAAATTTTTAATAACTCGGATGATGTCAGATCACACCTAATTCAGTTTTTTAATAGCACAGACCAGACATTTTACGAACGGGGAATTTTTACACTGCCAGAACGATAGGAAAAGGTCATCGACAAGAACGGGCAATATCTAATTGAATAAAGTTATTTTTTAAAACAAAAATTCCGAATTTTCCTTCTTATTTGAAATTGGCAATGACTTAGTTGCCAACCCTATACTTTTAGAATATTCAATGACCAGTCACACTTCTTCCGCAGATGTAGGTAATGCGGAAGGAAAGTGAGATTACGATCAATTATTATCCCGAAAAATCAAATCCCATTCACAACTGGAATCACGACATTTCGAATATAGACTGTAAGATCCAAATGAATTCCTCGCTTTCTGCAGAAATGAACACATTAGCTTTTTTCAGGAGAAACCGTGTGTCCGTTATCACACCAGTCAGTTAGCATATTAACAGCAACTTGCAGTTGGCGCTCAATTGAACGCATATTGCTGCCTTGACAGGAAATCTGAAGATCATCCACATATAAAATGCTTTAAACAGATGAAGGTAAAACGTTAAGAATTTGACTAAAATGGAGGATAAAAAGTGTTACACTGAGGATACTTCCCTGAGGAGCCCCCTCAGCTTGAATATAAGGATCGGTATAACAATTTCCAATTTGGACGGGAAATAATCGTAAAGATAAAAAATTCTGTAGGAAAATAGGCAAATTTCCCTTAAATCCAAAATTTAAAAAAGTCGAAAGAATGCCAAAGCGCCAAGTGCGATCGTAAGCTTTTTCTACGTCAAAAAAGATAGCCACGCAAATGCGACTCACAAATGCGTTGCGAATTTGGATCTCGAGTAGGACAATATTATCATATGTTGAACGTCCTCTACAAAAACCACTCTGCAACTGCGGAATACATGCCCTCCTTTCCAATTCGAAAAAAACCTATCATTGGCCATGCACTCCAATATCTTGCATAAGCAATTTGTGAGTGCAATAGGTCTGTAGTTTAGAGGATTAGATGAATCTTTACCGGGTTTGAGGCCTGGAATGACAATAGCTTCATGCCATTGAGTGGGGAACTTCTGTTCAGTCCTAATGCGATTGAATAATAATAGCAGATTGGATAGGAAACGTGTGTTCAAGCGGTGAAGCATGTTATATGTAATTCCATCCGGACCGGGGCTGATATCTTGTATTTTAGACAGGGCTGAAAGCAGTTCATACATTTTAAATTCAGAGTTATATGGAAGGGATTTTCTGGTAGCAAACCGCAAAATCTTTCGTTCTGAATGATTCTTTGCGGTCATGAAAGTAAGCTTGTATGAATCAACGGCAGACACCTGTGCAAAAGCTCTACTGAGAGTATTGGCAACGTCTGTGGGAAAGGAAACCTTAATATTTCCCAGTTTCAGCACAGGAAATGAAAAATTATTATAAACCCCATTCACTGCTTTTACCTTCTTCCAAAGTAATTTGCTAGAGGTAGAGAATGTAATTGAAGATGCGAAGTGAGCCCAAGATTCCCTTTGGCTTCTCCGGCGAGCTTTGGTTTTAGTCCGCTTAAAAGCTATTAAGTTTTCTGTAGATGAGTATCGACAAAAAGTGTTCCAACGTTGCTTTTGTACCCGATAACTGTCACGGCAATCTTCATTTCACCACGGCTTTCGTTTTCGTTTTCGTGGGGAACACTTTGGGATAGCATTATTAGCGGCATATATGATGCAATCAATGACATTTTGCGTTGCTTCCGTTATGTCGCTGCTGTTGACCATCGTCTCAATAATTTCTGCAAGTTGCGTGAATGTATTCCAGTCTGCACTCTGGATTAGGAAACGCAGTGGACAAGAAGTCACAGCCGCTATCAGCATGAGAGACAATTAATTGAAGTGATCACTGTTATGAATATCCCTTCTAACTGTTAAATTCAGCAATGGCAACATTTCAGGAGAACAGATGGCCAGATCAATACTGTGTAAGGTTCGCGTGTGTTCATGGAAGTACGTTTTTTCATTCCTATTAAGCAGACAAAGGCAGCTATTGGTAATAAATTGTTTTATCTGTCGCCCACGAAAATTTGTACTGCCTGAACCCCATAGATTACCACCCCATA
>JAOUZG010047904.1:2090657-2119391 GCA_026289955.1 Argiope argentata
TACAGAAAAAGAGAGAACTAACGGTAGGAATTGAAAAAAAAATAACACTTTTTGAGTATTAAAGCAGATTGAGCTATGAAGTTTTAAATGTTATTAAGATCAGTCAGTGAGTACCTGGAAACGGAAACGGAGCCCTAGCATGAATTTTTTTCAAGACAGCGATGGCATGGTCTCTTAAATCGTGATATTCAAGGTTTCGGAACCAATTCAGCTATCGAAGAGATTAATTTTTTGTTTGTTTCTTTTTTTGTGACTGTCAGAACTAAGGGTCAAATAAAAATGTAAATTTGGAATTTTAAATGTTATTTTATGATGATTCTTCAGTTCTCTTTCATTTGAACGATAACATGAACGTTTTTATTTCTTGTATCTCAATTAAAATTGGTGCCTTTATTATCATGTCAGAATATGATGTTGGTTTTGGAATGAGGTTTTTGGCGTCAAAAAAATCCGTAGGGATGGGGGGGTGAAATTTTATTATCTGAACAGGCATCTAAAAAAACAGCTTTTAATAACGTGTTGACATTGCATTCACCAAAACTCTGGATTAAAAAAATAAGTCAATTAATACATCAAATAGAACCTAGAAAAGTGTAATTTTGAGCTCGTGCCCTGTTTGAACTAGATTCGTAAAATGGTGGGGAATTGGACATGCCTTTTGAATGGCGGTTATTCTCTCAGCTGCTGCTGCTCCCCTTGATAAGGCAATTTTTAATTTTCTTTTCTTTTCTTTCTACCAGCTGGACGAAGTCCGCCTTCAAGGATGATTCTAACATTTTGTATACTAAGTTCCCCGTTTCTTTCTGATTTCGGCATCTCACTGAATGAATTAGATTTTTTTGTTTCTTTTTTGCGCGCCTAATATTTCCTTCTTATGAAAATTTCGCATTGTAGTAATAGACTCTGCATTTTAGTAGAAAAGTTGAACCAGGAATGCCTGCTTTGATGACAATAAGATACTACCAACTATACCATACCACATAATTACACCCTTTCGGATGCTTTTAGAATCTTTTTTAGGCATAAAAAAAGTTTACGCATAAAAAAAATTTCGCTCAAAAAGAAATTTTTTCCTATAATTACTTCTTTTATTTTGAAATTGGTATCAACTTATGACTTATTCAATATTTTAATACATTTCCTAATCGTTTTCGCTCAAACAAATTTTTTCCCGAGAATTACTACTTTTATTTTGAAATTTATAATAACTTATGTCTTATTCTATTTTTTAATGCATCGTAAATATTAACACGTTCAATGAAATACCTCTAAAGAAGCCACCTCTCTTTCAATTCATAGTATATTACCTAAAATATAAAAAGTAATTGGTGAAAAGTATTTTGATGTGTAAAAAAGTTGCTCTGTGTTATATTTTATATGTATGTTTCCATTTTTATTGTTTTTGTATGTTTTCCAGTCTCTAGCCAGATCAGCTGGTCCCGTCTCTCGGATCATCTTGTCCCGTTCCTCCATTTTAACAGTGGTGAAGCTCCACCACTCAGGCTCGCATTGTTGCGCTGGAGGTGCCGATTGTCCAATCATTCTTCAGAAATACTCCCAGTAGCGCGCCGTCATGTCGTGGGAATATTCTTGAAACATCCACCCCTTAACAGAACTTTCACAATACACAATGTTCGTATCTGCATTCGCTTAGCTCTTCTTTCTTCAATGGGTCGTAAAACGCATATGCTGTTCATTATTGGAACTTTATCCCAGTTTGGGTGGTCCATAGAAGAAATAGTCCCATCAGGTGTTTCTACACTGTTTGCTGCTTTAATGGGCAGAAAGCATGTGTGTCCCATTATTTGTCTCCATTCAAGTCCGAAGGGTGACACTAAAAGGGTGAAACACAATGCGCAACAAAGGATGAATAGTCTCACCGCTGGCTGGAAGAAGCATTGTTCAAACATGTGTCTCTTCCAACATGAGACCAGGTGACAACTTCTTTACAGCATATATCAGCGCTATCCATACTATTAGAGAAATAAATTATGAAAACTTAAATTATATATTATAGACATCTTTTGCAATTTTCTTTATTATTGCAATTATTTTTTAAAGTTTATAACTGATAGGAAACTTTTTCTAATATAATTTGTCTGTTGATTCTTGAATAAAAAGAAAAAAAAAACTTCTATTCTTTCCCAATAAAAAAAATTTAAAAAATTTAAAAGAATTGATCAGAGATTACTTAATTATTTTCACAAGTAATAAAATCATTAATTACCCTAATTTTATATGTTTATTCTGTAGATTGTTCATTTTCACAATTTTAGTGACTGGTGTCAAACAATAAATTATTTAAAAAAGAAATTCAACAAAGCTTTTGTTAATTCACCTCCGTCAGAGCTACTTTGTAATTATTTATTAATTGTATGGTGATGTTAATTCCCTCTATTGATATATATAGCTGTATGATATCGACAAGTGTTGCTTGTGCATTCATGCTAGATGGAGGTTGCTTTGTGGCGATGTCACCTAAAATCCGGCCCCGCCTCCGTTTGACCTTTGGTTTAGTCAGGAAATACTTGTCTTATCTTATGCTTAAATTTTACCTTAAATACCTTAAAATATTACATCGTAGCTTGGAAAAATTAAAAATATTGATATGCAAATTTAGCTTTTTTAATCATTAATTTAATAAACTGAACGCATTATGTTTGGGAAAAAATAACTGATGCTTAGTGCAAATAGTCCTTTTTCAAAAAAATATTTATTATTATTATTATTATTAGTAGTAGTAGTAGTAGTAGTAGTAGTAGTAGTAGTTGTTGTTGTTGTTATACAACAACAACGCATTAGTAAAATAAAAGTGGGATATAGGATTAATTTTATAATATTCCTTTCAATTCTTGTTTTTACGTACATTTTCACATATGTTTTCGAACAACAAATTTTTAGGCTACTATATAAGATATTTGTGTCGTTGCAAACGATATATTTCATCGGTTTTGAAACAAGATATTATTTTACTTAATATCAGCTAACGCTGACAAAATTTGTGGTCTAAAATTTTAAGCTTCATAAGGTATCTATATAGTAAAAAAAAATTCCAAAACAAACATTTTTTAAAATTTTTAATTTTTTTTCTGAAAATGTTTATGGAATTTTACTATCTATAAATGTTAGTTAATATTAATATAAATTATGTTTGGAAAATTTTTAAAGGGAATTTAGGAACGATTGAAATAATTAATTAAAATAACTTTCAGTAGAATAATTAAATTGATTTTAAAAATGGAGTTTGAATAGAAGAATAACTGTTTATTCTTAGACAAAAGATAGAATAATTGTTTATTCTTAACAGTGGGATGATTAATTAAATATTCCACGTAAATGTCTAGTATTTTTTCTGGTGGATCTTTAGCTGATGCTGCTCAATTTTTATGTCACCATTAAGTTCTTAGCTCATATTAAAGCATTTACAAAAAAGGAATATTTTTTTACATGAATTTTGGTATTTTGCAGAAATCAGCAAATTATTATTATTTTATAAAAGGCCATTTCTTATATTTAAGAGTAATAAAATAGTGTTTTGCTTTTAAATGCATTTTCTTTCTCATTTGGCCGTTCAAATTAAATTTCTAAAACTAAATTAATAAAAATAATTTTAAAAATAGAATCTTGAAATTCAGACAGCAAAGGCCAGAAAGATAAAAGATTTCGAATTCATGCGAAATCAGAAGCATGGCTTCTTCAAATGGATATATATCGAATGGGCATCATTTTCACCTTATTCCCTAGCTGTATCGGTCTTAGAAATCCTGCTATTTTTTTGAAATCCTGGACATAATACTAATTTGTACTCGTCTTAGAAATTGCCATTTGGAAAAATTGACCTTGGTAACCACACAAATCATGAAGTGAACGGTGCCGCTACAGAATCTTTTACCAATAAAAATAAGAAGGGATAAGAAGCCAAAATAACGGCTGTCAGAATTTGTAAGCATTTCGCCGAAAAATACCAACAATGAAAAGGAAAAAGGACTTTTTTTTTCACTTTAACCCATTAACCTCCCAAACTAAAAAGGATGGTTTTATTTTTAAACAAACCTCAGTATCTATTAATTTTGGAGTATATAACAATAATTTATAGTAAAAATTTCAAAATTTGTCTTAGTCTTTGAGGAATCGAGTTTTGCGTTCGCGCAACCTCAGCGGAATAAAAATAATGAGCGGAACTGAATTTGTGAGAAAACATTCAGAATTGATTTCTGGAAATCTCTCCAATTTTTCTATGCTTTTGAAAACCACAAATGCTATTTAGAGAAACTAATTTATTATCCGATTTCATAGGTTGACATGCAATAAACGTGTATGAATTTACGTGTAAAAACTTTCACTGCAATCACGATGCAATGCAACTTTACAATCTTTGCATCCGTATATTGTCTGATTGTGACATTGCTTGCAACTCAGTCTTCTATTGTCCTCTGACTTTATAATAAAGTGGCTACACACTAAATGTTTATTATAAATGTTGAATTTATTAGATTTTCTGATCGCTGAAGTACACCTACCTAAATCTCCATTCTCAAACGGAGTTTACAAAAGAAATAAGAAAACCTCGCGTCTAAAATCCAAAAGTTACTTTTTATTTTCGGTAGTTGATAATTTTGACAATTTCCATATTAAGGCAACGTCAGTGTAGTTTGTAAATATCGGTCGCCACCACTTGTCTGTTGTGTTTCCTGTTCTGTTGTTAGCTACTATATTATCACATTAATCGACTCCTGCAATTTTATAGTTTTATTGATCAATAAGACGAAGTTGAGACACCAAAACATTTTTCTTTTCTTTACTTGAATAACGGGAAATCTTGTTTTCAGGTTGAATCTCATCAAATGTTGATTCAAAAGTTACAACAGAGTTATTGTTCCAACGAATAAAAAGGACTTTGTTTTCCTCTTTGAACTGAAATTCGTAGTAACCTCTCTAAATTTATCTGATCCACGAGAAGTGAAAATACATCAGTCTTAAAAGGTAGATAAAAAATCTCTCCACAAGTTTTACCTTTTTTTTCATTTTTAGACTATCCAATCAATCTTTTTTACCCATTTCAAGAGTTCTTTTTCTTTTTTTTACTACTACCGGTTTTCAAGAGAATTGATTTCTTTTTTGAGGGCATTTCGATTTGTCCTGCTGTAGCATATAGTAAAACAATATCCTCAAAAATGCAAATATTATCATTTCCTTCTTCATCATCGCTATCTTCTACAGTTTCTGGTGGAAATATCGATGTTATCGTCTTCTGAATCAAGATGATAAAATTTATTCAGGACTTCATCTAATGTAAGATATTGATATTTTTATGTGCGTAGAATGAGAAACACACACACTGTCTATCGAAAAGTGAAACGGATAATTAATCTCTCATATTAAACTAAACTACCCTTTTCCCACTGACGATGCGTCAGAGCAACACATGTTGCATGAAAACAGCTGACACATGACATGTTAGGTAGACTGCGACCTTAGCTGAAAGTGGACAATCTCTAACACTCATGTCTCTTTCTCATTACTTTCTCTTCAAAATTGCAAGGTCATCATATTTGGCTGAAAAATACTAGAAATTTGAAACTTGTTTTTTAAAAATAATATTACTGATTATATTAAATTTTGTTTCACAGAAATATTCCACGTTTTTTTTTTTTGCCCAACTTAAAAATTGCAATTTATATAAAATTGGTTTGGTCATTAAACTCTCATACACAATTGTTTTGACCGTTGCATCAACGCATCACGAGCGGTAATGGGTTAAAAGGATAGCGAGTTCAAATTTAGGGAAAATAAATGGTCCCGGTAACAGTTACTGTTTAAGATATTTTCACTCCAAAACGATAAATACTTATCTACTAATGAATTAAATTAGATAATTTATTCACACAATTTCATAGAATGTAAAATAAAATGATTTCAAATTTTATTTACTACTGAATTTTTTTTGTCTTGTTTAACACAGACAATAATAAATATATATAAAATATATTCTGAAGAAAGTCGACTATACATTATAGATATACCCTTTGACTGATTAGCTCAAAATCTGCCATTGGCTGAAGATCTGCCCTTTTCTTGCCCGCTTCATTCTCACAGATTGTTGCAAAATAGAATTCACTGCATTCCCGAACACGGAAATAACCGACAGTCACACATTTGGCACACAACTTGAGACACATTTTCAATTCCGATTATAAAACTTACGAGAATTTCAATTATCTAACTCTGCAATTTAAATTGATCCTGAACAAAGGGGCTTGGAAACTCTAACGGACAGGCTTTCCATATGTATATTATGTTCTTCAGTTTGGCTTAAGAGCTCCAACCGAATTCCATTCATCTAGCTTTTTAAGCTCTCAAGATAAGTAATTAAGGACATACATAATTATAATAGTGGTAATTTTCATTCTCGACGTCGAGTTTCTTTCACAGTTGAAGTTTTCGATGCTTTCGTTTTGAAGCTACTATTCGGAGTAAGTAAAGTTGTGCAATTTTTCCTAAGTTTGTTATTTTTAATTCAAGGGAAATAACTATACACAATTGAAAAAATCAAATAAGTACTTCTTTATTTAAAAAATCAATCCCAATGAACAAAAAAATTATACTTCCAGAAATGTATGTTTAGATATTTTCCTTTTATTGTGATCTGAAATCTTTGTACACGTGGCAGCTCTTAACCCTGTGAGGCTTTTTTTGGTTCAAAAAAAGTGTCACAAATTGCTTTAATTAATCATAATCTCAAGACAGTTTCATTCCGAAGAGCTTAAATCCTTTACTTCAACCTTGTTCGTCATAGAAATCGAAAATAGGAGCCGATGATAACAAAAATATTTAGAATCTCGTGAGTCGTAAAAGAACACTTTATCATGCTGCATAAAAACTTCCTGCTATAGAAATAATATTCTTTTTACTTTATTGAATAAACTTCTTTTTTACTTTATAAAATTCGTAACACGCTTTCATACTTTTTTTATACTTTCTATTTGAAATTTCGTTTCCTTAATTTTTTTTACTTCATTTTTTTCATGTATCCGAAATATTGAAGCTGATATTGATCCCGTAATTACTATGTTTCGTATGCTAAATGCAAAAAAATGCATTTTAAAAATTATCACGAACGCGAAAATACAGTCAATGAAATTCGACATCCTTTTATTAGCACAAATTCTTATCAAAGATTGGATGGGAGCCGTTCTAACGAATATTTTCTAACTGGTTGCCTGAGTGAGTAAATCAAGATATAATTCAAAAATGCAACAAGCTAGAAGGAAGATTAATTTTTTCTTAATCTTTAGACTTGCATATATTTTCAAATTTTGATACAAAAGTGACTAAATATCGCTTGTCTATATACTAATCTCTTTATATTTGAACGTGATCACTCTAAACCGAATTATATACACAAGTGAAATTTGGTTAGCTCAGTTTTGAAATCAAAATTGTATGTGTATATGACATTTTAAGTGCAATCCAGGATACCGACAAATTCACCAAACTGACATCTTCTTCGAGGCGTTTGACTCTTAGCCACAAAGTGGGCAATCACTGACCTTCCTCCTCATCATCCCGTCTACTTGTCCTCCAATTAAATAAGAAACAGGACATCACTTAAAGAAAATCTTCCTTAAATTCTCAATATTTCTCCTAATTCTCATTTCACAACATAAATCCAAACCCTTTCAAATTTTCAAACAGTTGGTAAAACATGACAATTTTAAATATCACGTTCTTTAGATTTTTGGGGTGAACTTGCATTTAAGCCATCATTTTCAACTTTCAGATTATTTCTGAACTCTGAAATTTCTATGCATTCCTTTAAATAATGGTGAACAGAACCACACAGATCTCACAGATGCATTTATTTTCCTTCATTCTTCTATACCTTTGCAAATATGCTGAAATTTCCCATGCTCTGATAAAATTTGGAGTACCAGTAGATGGTAATATTATATAATTTTTATTTCTGGACTAGGAATAAAGTCATAAGTTACTCTTCCTTTTTTGGATGTATGCCATCTGTCTCACCATTGTAATTTCATTTAATCTCTTAATTCTCATTTTAAGAACACTATTTTATTTGGAGACAATTATACTGTGCCACCAACTTTGCACATTAATCCACCTTTTCGTTGCCATATATTCCAATATGAGTCTTAATACAATTCTCTTGTTAATTTTTAAAATTTTTGTTCTTTCTTTTATAGTTCATATTTCTCTATTACAATTTTAAGATTATTGTATGACGCGTAGGACTCATAGAGTATCTGAAAAAAATGAGCATTTCTCTCCATCCCGAATCCTTTCACAATATTCATTGTCCATCTTTAGAGCTTGCACTTTTGCCAGGAAACTTGTGACATGGTTCGATAATTTCTCAAGATTTGAATCTATTTCTTTCTCATAGTAGTAAACTACTACTATTGGATCTCCTACTTTATTAACATCCTTCGGACCATCTGTAAAAATTATATCCATTTCTGGGATTTTAATTTGAAAACCAGGAATAATCCTGCAAGATGCTGTTCACACTTTACAAAATACATCTCATAATCCTCTTTTGAAGCACTTGTTTCCTATTCTAATTTTATTATTTGTAGTTTTTATTTGAATTGTAGAGAAAATTTCCATTGCTCTGTGATCCGTTGGGAAAATTCCCGTTATCATCTGAAGGGCTTCGGTAGAATTTGTTCTTCATGCCGCCCCAGACATAATGTTGAGAGAACGTCGTTTGAATTGCATTTAGTGCTTCTCTGGCTTTCCTCAGATTTAGCCTACGTCCTTAAACTCAGTACCTAAAAAGAAGAATGGCTGGGACAATGGCCCTATATAGATCCTTCTTAAATCATATTTCCTTTTCCTGTAAAGTTTATTCGCAACTCTCATCAGTTTATATGTTACTACATTCACTTTTTCTTGACATTTCTAAAATCTGGCGTAAGTGTAAATTTACTGTCCCATATAGCTCATGAGTACTTAATTTCATTATACACATTTAAATTATCATTGTCTTCTATTATTTTAGGGTAATCTGTTAAATTTAAATGTTTTAGGATTAAAATCGGCATTTTAATTGTTTGTTTTCCCATTAAATTCGTTTATGTATTTTGCCCCATTTTACTAGCCTTCTAATTATTTGTTTTCCTTTAATTTCCAATTCATCTTGTGTTCTTCTCTGTATTATTAGCAACACATCATCGGCATTTAATCACTTTAAATTAGTTGCTCCCGCCATTCATTGTTATAAATGCCGTGAAATGCTTTTCCTCTATACTGAATCGAATGCTCCGGCTACATCCAAAGATATAACTGCTATTTTTAGTTTTCTTTCATCACACCCTTTATCCTACTCCTTAAATCCTTTTGTGCTGTTTCACAATAGTGATTATATCTAATTCCATATTGAACATAATGCAATCTATTTTATGCTATTGATAATTGTTGCACCCTTTGAGTTGCAAGTCATTTAAAATTTTACTTGCGCTTGTTACCAAAGATATTGCTCTCTAATAGTTATGTCCCTCTAAGTATTTATTAGTTTTAGGTATTAAAATATATTTTACAACCTTAATATAACTGTCAGTTACATTGTTTAACCTTATGGCCATTACCAGGATTCCATTTCTTCCTGCCGCCCTCAGAACAATCGTTTTAATTTCCATTTCCTTTGGGCTGATATTCGCTTCTACTGTTCTCATTTTAACAGACATATTTTCTTTAGGTCTTAGCAATGGTGATGATTATTTATCTTTTTTATTCAAGTTATCCTTTTTTGTTGTATTTGATTAATTACTTTCTTCCCCCACCAACAATTTTTTGGACGCTTGGATTATTCAAATAAAAGTTAGAACTGATTTTTAATGGAGTTTTGTTTTCTTTTCCCTATGTCATCGCTAGTTATTTTTTCGATGATAATGATGGACCAACATTTGTCGATGATAATGAAAAACAACATTTGTATAATGATTTTTGTACAACATTTGTATAATGATTTTTGTACAACATTTGTATAATGATGGACCAACATTTGTAAAACGCTTACCACAAGGTTTTGATGTAACTTTGGTTAGCATTTCATAGAGGCTGAAAAAAAAGCTTTCTTCATATATTTATCTGTCAATAAGGCGACACCTAATAATAAATGAAATTTAGTTAGAGTTTCTAAATAAATAATGAAAGAAGACCCTTGTGAATTTTGGGACGAAATCTTTTAGTAGAAATCTGATTTTTTGGAAGGTTTGGATTTGAGGTCATTGAATTACAAAAATTACAGCATAGCTTTTGTTCTTATAGATATGAACGAAATTATGGATTATGGAAATGCTAACCAAAGTTACATCAAAACCTTGTGGTAAGCGTTTTCGACGATAGGCATGTTTTTTTACATGCATACGATATATTTGTATATTTGTTTAGAGTACCCGTACTTCATGAGTCCTAGAATGAAAACTTTTGAAAAGAATGAAGTCCCAATACCTCTCCTCAAAATAAGATAAGGGTGATTTTATTAATAAACCGATGTGATGTATTTTCTCTAATTTCAAGGAGAGGATTTTCCAGAGACAAGCAAGTAATGCAGAAAATAAAATGCACAAACTTACGGAGGATGCTGTAGCTTTTAATGAATTTCCTTCGGACAGAACATATGTATAGATATAACATTATCATGAGATCAATTTCGTGTCAGTTAAGTCGCATTAAATATTCAACCATTTCTTAGATGAAAGAAAAAACATGGATATCTATGAATTTTTTTGTGAATTCTCAAATATTCTTTAGCCCGATTTTAGCAGAGGTTAAGCATGTTTCGTGCCGATGTTATTTTCCAAAGCATGGACATTTTAAATGTTAGTGAAAGGATCAGAGATTTCATTCCTATCAGACCATACCTGTAGAACATTTAAATTTTAAGAACTATTTTTTTCTGTAAATAAAATGGAAAAACACATTAGAAAACAAGTAAACATTAAAGAAAGCTTTAATCCTAATCCAAAATGGTAGATATTTAATGGCGGAAATGTAATAAAGCGAATGTTTTCTCATTAAAAAAAACCGAGTGTAGCAATTTCCAAATACTATAGAAGTATTTAATTTTGTTTTTTCGCAAATTAAGTGAAAAGTAAAAATGGATCTTCTTTTTTCATTGTTATAAAGTTCATAATTAACTAGCTTCTTTTGTTCATGCAAAATATTTACCTGTTATTGTTATCTGTTACTAAATAAATACCTATCGCTGTTTGTATGTTTATTTTTAATTATAAAGAATTAACTTTTTTGTAAATATTCACTTAAATAGCTATGTTTTGAAAAAGAATATGCCTTCAAATTTTATTTAATTTCTTCTACCTATAAATGCATTAAACAATAAATATTCTGCGAAAATAAGGGTTTGTATCAAGAGAAAAGCAAAGCCCTTGAGATATTTTATTAGAAAAGATAAGAAAATAAGCTATTCTCTCTTTTCTAAAACAAATTCTTTAAAATTTCTTTTTTCTATGAAGAAAATATTTGTTATTTTCCTGTGTTCTAATCTAAGGTCCTGTGTTCTAATTTGTGTGTGAATCTAAATCTAATTTGTGTGTGAATCTAATCTAAACAGACAGTTTTTGGTTTTTCTTTTCTTTGATTCATATTTTTATGAACTGGCCAAGCATCATTTTTTAAATTCAGTGCAATTTTTTCCCTTTAATACAGTAACGGAATAAATTTAAAAATAATATGCTCGGAATTACTAAAAATGCTATTTTTTTCCAAAAGACATTTTTTTTAAAAAAATTCGAAGATAGAGAAATGAATATTTATTTAAAGTTTCCATTAGCTTGGTTCTCATCACTTTCTCTTACAAAAAAGTATCGAAATAGAATCTTTTAAGAGATTTACCTTTAATTTTCTCACCAATTAGCATTGCATTCCACTCTCCCCCCCCCTTCGGTTAATGTTTGAGCCTTGGTCACATGAAGGTCGGAAGTACTCATATTTTTACTTTCAAAGTCTTGAATGTAAGCCTTCTGCGCTTCCTAATATAATTTTAAAAAATCAAATAAGAATTTTGGATAATATTTCCACCTGCCAATCAAAATAGAGTTTTGATAAGCAGCTATTATTTTATTAATAAAATCAGATACTATATTTCATTTATCTAAGTTGCGCCTTGAATTAGTATCCTGATTGAATTAGTATGTGCAGATGCTACAGACAATGTATGAACCAAAAGACTGCCAATCCATTAACGGATTCAGCTATATTTCAAAGTGGTAGAATAATTGGGGACAAAAATTCGTAACGCTCCTATATTTCAGAAACTTTGTTTCATAGAGAAAATATCTTTGCAACTCTTTTTTCGCTCTTAAATTTATCAACTTCAGAAAAATAGAGTTTCCTGATTCGGTCTCATTTTGTGTTCGCATAAGTATTTTGAATTATGCATTCGAATATCTACATAAAATTCCATTTAATTTCTGAGAATTGTATGATAGCTGGAATCCCATGGAACGGAGAACATAAAATATTTTTATAACCCTCCTGAATGTTACGCGCATCTTTATAAATGACATTATGTATTATTTTTGTAACTATTTATAAAAGTATACATACAAAAAACTAGAATAAATATTTAATAACTTGATGTTCAGCTTTATTTTTGAATTTATGGAAAAAAATTGTTGCTAAATAAAGAAAAAATAAGAGCAAAAGTATAAATTTCAAATTTATTTGGGTGATTTACTGATTTGTTATAGACTGGAGTCTTGATTCCTTTAGTGATTAAGGAATTATTTCGGTAACAATAAGAACTAGAATTGCATAATCATTATAAATGATACATAATTTATAATTTTAGATTTTCCTACTGATTTTTCTTCCAAAGAATACCCGTAAAAGATTATCTCTTCTTCCCTCCTCCGTCCTTCTTCCCATTCAGTCATTAGGGTCAAGGAATGACTGCTGCACATAATAACACGGATATTAAGGTAAGTCAGGAAATGGTCACCACATACCCGGACACAAATACTCCCATCATTCGAAAGGGATCGACACAACCACACATGCTTATGTTGCACCCTACTTTCTCTCACATATATGTGAACTCCTCATCCCCCTATTTAAAGGTGGGAAAGAAAACAAAAGGGATACATCGAATTCGCCTGTACAAGAGGGATGCGCCGAAACGAAACTGATGCCGCCATGACCTTCCCGAGTATCTGGATGAACGCAAACAGGAAGCTTTAAGTTACTTAATAGATCACTTTTCATCTTCCAACTCCCCTGGACACGTGGCTTCAATGAAGTCATCTCCATAGCGCCCTGCAATGAAGCAAAGGCTCTTTAATTAAGTGGTTTCTCCTTCTCACATTTGAGAGTCCCCCTTGTAATATTATACGTAAACGTGAGGAAAGCTTTAATAGGGGTTTAGTGATAATAAAATAAACAATTATTTTTTATTAATTAAACATAATGGAAACCTTATCCGAGAGGGGTATATAAACTAATAGTTAATTAACGCGTGTCCCGTTTCAATGCAATCCTTTTACTGATATATGAAGTTGTTCTTTCCTTTTTTTTTCTTTTTTTTTTTTGTAGAATAAATTTGAGGTATTTTTTATGAAAGAATAATGACAGGATTCTCTGTTTATTTAATATCTGTGTTGCTATACCAAATAAAAAACGATTTTTCTATCGAAAATACTAAAAATTACAGCTAGTAAAAAAATAAAGCGGTGGCTTCACAGAAATCAAAATTATTATCCCCAGTTTTAGGAAGCTAAAAGTTAATTCATTTCCCTTCACGAACAGCTATGAAAAATCGTGAAATTACCTCCAATTCATTTTAAAATAGAGTCTACAAATTTTTTAATCTATTGAAAACATTTTCCTGGCCAAATGAAAAGGGGTTAAGTCACTAAAGCCAGATAACAAGATGTTATTGCGTACTTGGCACCCACTGGGATATGAAGGGAAACTAGATTGTAGATTTCAATACAATAGATATTTTTTAAATCTGTTATTGTTTGCGCAGATGTATATGTCATTAATAAACTTTGTACTTTAGCTAACATCCTCTTAATTTCATTTATATAACTAATCAGTGGGACTGTTCTGACTATGGCTTTCAGGTAATTTGGGTTAATATGATGCATTACGAGTCAACAATAGCGATGTTCTCGGTTTCGGTCGATCGAATGCTTAAAGCATAAAAGAGAAGAAATATTGAATAGTGTTGAAAATATATTTAATGTTCGTTCGTAAAATGAAGAAATCTCAAGAGGCAATTTGTATCACTACTCATTCCGTCGTCTGCCCCCAACTTTTGAGGCAAATCTAATATTTTAGTCCACATACCGACTTTTTTTTCATGTAGCTCATGGTGGTTTTGAATACTGCCATTCACCGTGCACAAATGAAAAGATAATCAACACTTGGGCAGATTGATCAACGAATTGATGATGTACCCATTCACAAGGAAATGTAATAAATTAAACTTCTGTATCGCTAAACAAGGGCAGACAAGTGGAATTCTCTTTGACAGATTTTATCCAAAATGTGATGAAAATAACATTCCGTAATTAAATGTTCTTGTTAACTGTTAGTTGTAACAGTTCATTTTCGACCAGTATAACAGTTTTCGTTAGAACGAGTTTTTTTTTTAGTTGGGAGTAATAAGTAGTGGCAATTCTCAGTTTGAATCGCAATATTAGCAAAAACTCGAACATATAATGTAAATGTAAATCTCTTTAAAATATTTTGAGTCCAAATTGATATCAAAGGAACAAATGATAGACTATTAATAATTATAATCAAAATCCCTACTACACGAAAGTATGCCTATTATGATGAATAGAACATATGGGAAGAATCGCAATACTACTGTTATTCAACTTGCAAAGCTCCATCATGCATTGTACCAAACTTTGCTCAATGCCATTCTCCAAAAGCAAATTAAAATAATAAATGAATATTTTATGTTTTTCCCCTTTTATTAGCAAAAAGTGCATGTTAATTTAAGTAAATAAATAAATGTAATTATTAAAATAAAGAAAGTAAAGGTCATTTCATTACAATATAATTTCATATTACACATATTCTGTGTTTGGCAAGTATACTCGTCATCACTAAATTTTTCGCCCGATACAATTTCGATACGCGTTTTCCAAAGAAGTCTAAACAGTTAACTACTTAAATGCAGTGACTGCCTATTAAATTCAGTCTGTGACCATAAGGACTCCAAAATTTCAATTCTATCAAAGAAGACGATTAAAGTCACTGACAATTAAGTTAAAAAAATATAAATAAATAAAAGAACATGATTTACAATGAAACAAAATTATTTAGAACGGAACATTTAATCATAAATATAAATTAAAATTATACTCGGTCAACATCATGTTTACCGCTTGATTTCAAAACTTGAACTAATTGTTTATTATAGTGGCCGTTAGTGGGCCATGGAAAACAGTTACTGTTACAGATTCCCTCCGGCTCAAACGATGTCTCGAAAAATAGACAGCACTGTTCTTCTTAGGTCTACCTTTTCGCTTGATGCGAACTACTATACTTAAGGTCCTCTCTGGAAGCAATTCAAACGGTTTCGGCATATTGGTATAATAAGTTCCAAGAACTTTATCTGGTGTACTGGGATTAGCAACGTCGTAAGTGGCGGGAGATCAGTTTGATTACCAGATAAGGGCCTTCTCTCTTTGGGAAAAACATTTTGCTTCGTTTATTGCTTCTACTGCTTATAGGATGTAAATTTATCCAGATCTTGTCACCATATGGTACATTTGTCTTCTATTCTTATCAAAATGTTTCTTCCTTTGTTCTTGATTTTGCACCACCCGCTTTCTGATTTGGAGTGTCAAGCAGGCAAATTATTTCAAATAAGGCGTTATCTTCCCTACAAAGTTGCCGTTTACAATGAGACTTCTTACGTCGGGGTTTACATAGTTTGTTTGTTTTTAGTCCACGTCCAAATGGCAAATATGATACATACTTTGACGTATTCATGGCAAATTGGATCACCCATTTTTCTTTCCAGTTATCGTGAGCATCAACTACTAGGATAGTTAGTTTTCAGAGCATGATTCTTTTCTGATGCGTTCACCTGAGAATGATAAACTGGAATTAAATCTTGTTTGATATAAAAGAAATTGCAGGTTTGCTGCATTACCGCAATAATGAATTGGGTGCTTTTGTAAGAAATTAATCTTCTTGGTAATCCATTCCGAAGGAAACTTCTGCTATTAACACTTTGTAAAACTTTGTGAAATAGCTTTTTTTTACAGCGAAGATTTCTATATGCTTTTTACAGGTATCCTCAATTAAAAAGAGCCATTTCTTTTCCGTTTGAGTTTTTGAAAGAGGGTCAAAGATATCGATGGCTAAAGTTTCAAATCTTTGAGCATAAACAGATGTTCTTAATTAGTCGTCATTTGACTGCTGTTCTAAATTACGAGGTCTTTTCCAAAACAGCCCTAGTGATGCTTTAAAACTGGAAGTTAACATAACTAAACTAAACCAGGCTAATGGTATCGAGAAGCAATCTTGAAGTACGTTCCTTCAGCTCCTCTATGTCCTGCAGTGGGTGAATCCTGGTAGTGCTGTAATACTTCGGTGACTTTCTCAAATAAACTTTACACAAAATTATGATAGAGATCTACAAATTTTGTATAAGGTTCGTATCCTAAATTTCATCCGTAGAGCTAAAAGCATTTTTGAGTGATATTTATCATAAACAAGCAAATATACAGACATTTTCCAAAAATGTGTTTTTCGAAATCCAACGTATTTCTTCATTTTAAACTTTAAGTCTCGATTTTTATTCCAATACTTGCCTTCATCCTTTACAATACTTGCTCTATGCTTTTTGTATACGAGAGCAATAAAGAAAATCTCTTAATTTCTAGAGCAATATAATGTTTTTAAATGATTATAAAACTTTGGCAAAAAGTCGATTCAAAATGTTAAAGGCTTTTTTTCCTTCTATAAAAGTTATATATATTCTAATGTGAAATTCACTCATTCTCCATCATCAGAGGAAGAAAATAGTGTCGTTTGAATATTCGAAGCGGAAACAAAAATTCATTCTTCTTCTATGAGCTTTGTGCGTGTTCCATTTGTCTTTCTCGCCTTTCCTGATGACAGAAACGCAATTCAAATAGATTTGCAACTGAATATAATACAGCATTGTTATATTTTTCGAGTATCAATGGCAGTCGCAAAAATTCTTAATTCATTTACATTGCTTGGAATTGTAGCTGTTCCATCAAACCAATCTAAAGAGCTCTGTTTCTGTGACCAGAATTTCACCACTATCCAGTTGGAAAGTGACTACGAAATGATTCCTTAGAAGTGGGCCGGGAAATTTCAATAACGTCAATCATTAACGTTGTTTGGAAATGAAAAATCCATCAATTCAAGCTGGATTGTTTTAAATGGTGTAGCGATTGTGGTATGTTTTAATGGTGTAGTGATTTTGTGCTTCATTTAGGACCTTCTTTTTGTGCACAGCAAACAACTCCGTCGCCACGGAGCAGCATCGATAGGATTCCTTCCATAGCAGCCGACTTCTGCTTTCATAAAATCTCGTCCACAACCAGCTGAACTCATATACTGTTCGAAGTGGTTGGTGGTCAGTTTCTGATCTTCCTATACATCTACCCTCCTATCATAGAGAAGCAGGTTATCGTTTCAAGAAAATCACAAAATTTTAGAATTAAAGAAATTCAGACACTTTATACTTTCAAATTTTAGTGAAAAATTGATAGTCTTTAACAACACGTTTTTAAGTGTTTTAAGATTTTCTGGCGCTATTAATAAAATGCCTAAGTCATTATTTTCAGTATTTAGATTCTTTTTTTATTCCGAGATTTCTATGCCCTCTTTTAAGTAATTGTAAACAGCCGAAATTCCATCACTGATGCATTCATTTTCTAGTCTTCCTCCATTTTTTTAAATATTCAGAAAATCTTCCATAACTTTATATAATTTAGATTACCAATGAGTTCCTTTAATAAAAATGAATTAATGTTTTAGGCGCATTTTTGCTCAACTGAATAAAATCAAAATTGACACAGAACTGTAACTATAGTTAAAAAATCACGTACCAAAATTCCATACATTTAAGTCATTTGGTTTTTGAATTAACACTTTGCATTCTTCTGAAATTACAGACTGCAAAGACCTTGTTTGGATTTGGTCAATATTTTATAAGACTCTACAAGATAGATGTTAAATCTGCTTACTGAATTTTACTACCCTTTTTCTCTTATAACTTGTATTCGAACAGCCAGATAGATTCTTGTGAATAGATTTTACACATATTGTGATAGAAATCTACAAGGTGTAAAAAACCATATACCGAATTTCCTCCATCTATTTCAAAATGCGTTACCAAAAATGTGTGTTTCGACCTGAGACGTCTAAAAGGGAAAGATTCGTTAAAATGTCGAGTTCAAATCTTTCGGTTAATACAATACTATTTCTATACTCAGAATAAAATTTTGAAAAAAGGATGGTCTCATGAAGATCAAGCATAGTCTCGAGAATTCAAATTTCAAAAGTGCTTTTCTTTAAAGCTGAAGACTCTCACTACAATGACTATACATTTGAAGATGATTCCATGGTTTAGGGAAGAAAATTAATTTCTTCTATGCTTGGTCTTTTCTTAACAGAGAGATGTCGCTAGAATATTATGAGCATAGATTTCGGTTTTCGGGCCGTATGACGATATTCTCAAAACCAAACTAAAATGAAGAACTCCTGTAAAAGTGAATCTAAGGCACGTTATTACTGAACATTTCCAATAAAAAATTGCTACAGGCGTCTGTGACGCCTTAGTATAGTTGCAGAAATTCTCCTTTTTTAGTTAGTATAAATGATTGAATACCTCAGGAACGTGATTTGCTCATTTAAAATATTCGCGCAGACGGCTTTTGAACGGAAAGGGAAAATTTTTGAGAACTCTTTAAAGTGTGAATATATATTTGCCTTTCAGATTAACGGGATTTTCTTTTGTATATAAAAGCCGAAAAACACACACACGTTGTAATAGTGAATTTTGACTAGGTTGGACGCAAGGAATTTTTCTTTGCGGAAAAACTGTGGCGTTCCTGAACGTACTGAACGTACTGAAGTTCCTGAACATGAATATCTCAGGAATGAGCGAGTTAAATATGTCAAGAACAGATTTTTCTGGGCTCTGACGTAAAGCTTGTCGAGCGGAGATTTAAAAAAGAATGCCAAGTCAAGTACCATTCTTTTCTAACCGCTGTTTAAAATCCCAAGGTCAGTCCTAAAGTAGTCTGTATTGCTTCAAAAGGGATCGGTAATACAACAAAGAGGCAGCCAATGTCCAAATCAGGATTAAGACAGAATTCAAAAGCTTCTTTTATAAACGCTCCTTTTTTACTTCTATTTTTTAAAATAAACTATGCATTAAACTATGCATTTTCTTTATCTCAATCGATTAATTTACGCAGTATAGTTTTGCATATTAGAAATATTAATATATGAAATAATTGTATGAAACCAATAACTTTTTTAATTATCTTAAAGATGAAATGTATCAAAGTAGTAGTAAAAACTATTAGAAGATATTTAAAACAAATTAAATAGAAATTCAAAGAAAATTTTAAAAAATAATCATGAAAATAATATATCTTTTGATTTACCTTTTATTTATCTGAATTAAGCTTATTTGAATAAGTGCAATGAAATTAGAAACTCTTATCTTAATGAACATGAATTGTGTTCCAACCATTAAAATACTATATTCAGATCCATCTAAAATTTTCACCGAAATCAATTATCTTCAATCCTATCACCTTGAATCTTCTGGTAATGATGTTACGATAATTTCCTTCTAAATGCAAATTATGCATAATGGCATTGTGATAATTGAAAGGTGATGATCGTGATCATCGGTGGAATCTGTATCCGTAATATGATTCATAAATTTATGCTTTTAATTATGCAACAGAATTAAACGAATAAAGAATGCTTCAAAGTTACTTAAAGATTACTGGCCATCATCAAGCTATTAAAATAAGCCAAGAATCGAGATTTGTAAGGAGAAGTCTTAAAATATGAAAGAAATATGTAATAATATAGCGGGTATTGTCATGAAATTTTCCTAATGTTGTATTGAAGTTTTATTCTGTGTTATAAGTCTCAGTATGGCAGCATATTCATTAAATTAATGGAACAAGAAATCATTTTTTTACAAATTCCGTTCATGAGACATTTAAGATTTTTTTTTAATTATAACACTTCATGGATATTTCGATCCAGATCACATGATGGGCTTGAACTTGAATTTTTGAACATTTATTTTTGAATACTATAAATGCAAATAATGAGTAACATTTATGGATTCAAAATAATTCTAAAAAGAAAATGTTACAAATCCATTTTTTCTCAATGGTAAAATAAGGAGAAAAGGCGAATTAATATTTATAGAAAGATTGGATTAAAATTTATTCCTTTAATACTTTTTTTTACCTTTTGTTGAACTAGTGTCTTACTACGAACAGAACGTAAAGATGGAGCATTTGGGAAATTTCAGAGCCATGTTATTCCAAGGCGTTGAACAAAATAAATTTAAAATCAGTGCTTTGCGAAAGAAAAAGAAGATTACTGTTGGCCAGCCGGAAAACGAAGGTGAATTAGGTTTGTCAAGAAAAGGAACTCCACGCCCTTGACCTTTTTCAGTTTTGATTTTGAACTTTGGATTTAAAAAAAATGAGACAAGTGTGACATGCCTAAATTAAAATGCAGTCGGAGTAAAGGATGAAAATCACGTTTTAACCAATTTTCTTTCGATGACAATAGCACATTCTTAGAAACCTTCAATGAAAGAACTTTTGTGTGATGAATGGCGGTTGTTCGCTCAATATGAGTCGCGCGTCTCCCATTAGTCGGAAAAGAGCTACAAAGAATTTCTTTATTCGGTCCATCCCTTTGCCAATTTATAAAATCTGCCTACAGCGTATCCAATAGTGGTTTAGACGCAATCAGAATAACTCTTCTCACTATATTCACGTAATGTGGACCAAATGTTTTATGCTGAAGTTTTCTCTAAGTAGTGGCATGAGGAACATAAGGGTGTATAGTCGTTGAAGCGGTTCTTGAATTCAAGGGTTTCCAACTTCTGTATATTATTAATCTGGGAGGGAAGAAACTGCAATGCAAATGCAGTTGTTCTATAAATAAGAATGTGTCACTTTTATTAGGAGATAAATAAGGAATATAAGGATAATATATAATCTTAACATGCAAACAATATAGGAAAATTCTTAATTGTTTTCTATGATATAGATTGCGTAACATGACAGATGTTGTGAGTCCTTTCTAGGTTTTCTTAGTATCTTCTTATTTTCTTTATTCTTAGAACGACTGGCATCCCAGGATTCCATTTTCTTAAGTGTTTTAAACTCATTGTTCAATTTATGAGAGAACTTTATGAAAAAAAAATTATGGAAATCATTAATTGTTGTAAGATGAAAGGGTTTGGGTTAGTTCTGTCGGTTTGAGGGATACTAAACCACAACATAATATAAGTAGTGTTTCCTTTTGAAAGCTCTTTCGCGCTAGTTTCAGCTGAATTTTTCCGGATAACTGGAGAAAAGTCGAAGCATCATTTTGCTCGTCAGTATTTTATTCTCCCTTTACAAGTTGGTTTCAGAATGATCAAGTTTTATCTTAACCCTTCAGACTTTATTAAATATTTTAAATGCGCTTTTTTAAATGAGAGATGGCTATTCAATGTCAGGAAAAGGAAAACCGCCAAAAAAATTAAAATTGGAAAAAGTTTTAATTACTTTTTTATATTTTTAGCTGTAATTAAAATCTTGTACACAAAATTAAAGTGCATTCTAATTCTACATTCTGTTCTAAAATTCTAGGAATATAAAACCAGACTGGAGGCTTTGCATATATCTTAGATGAAAGACGAATCGAATATAAAGGCAAACAGGTAATTAACCGTTTGAGTGAGGCGAAGTGCTGTTGTGCTTCACTTGTCGTATGCCAAGAATGCGGAGAAGTGTGATAACGCTTCTCTTGTTTGTACCGAGAATGTAAATGTGTGAAGAATGTGTTTGTTAGTATCATTTTCGCATCTATTGAGAGAAGCTGTATTCATATCAATTACAGTTTTTATTCATTTCCCTCAATTGATTGGTTTACAAAAGCATAAGAATTAAAATAAAATAAAGCGGTGAGCAGAATTGCAGTAGAGCCGTAGATTATGGTATGATAGAAAAAATGAGTCCATACAAAAAGAAATATATCATTTCGACTTCATTTTTTGAAAATCATCATCACGTCCATAAGGGCAAGAGATAATTTTACAAAAAAGATTGTTTATGTACAAAAAATTTTATATAAGAATAATTGGCTCATTTTTTTCTACTGCAATAGGACATTACTTCTTAACACTGTGTTTTATTCATTTATTTGTAGCAAAACTATTGTTTTATAGGAATTAGAAATTGTTTTCCTTTTTTAACAAGTGTCATACTGATAATTACGAATGCCACTAAAAATACCACAAGAAGGCTACCAATAAATAAAAAAAATTTGTTAAAAACATTTCCTGTGCGAAACCTGCAACACTGTGATGTATGCAGTAATAAGAATGGTAATAGGATAGACGATCCAACTTCATTTGCGCTATATGTAAAAACGGAATTCACGGAATTTGTGCAGCAAAATATTCTTGAAATAAGGGAGAATAAAAAACATTTTTGTTGATCGAATTACTTGTTACATAATAATTAGTGTTATATTATAATTATTTTTATTGTTTTCCAAAAAAAAAATACTAAACTTTTCATTCCGCACTTTTAGCATATATATAAGAAAACTTTTCAATGTCCAAATGTTTAATATTCGAAAAAACGTCTTTAGAATTGTTTTTAAAACAACTGATGAATGCTTTATGAAATTGAAAAAAAAATACCTTTATGTATGAAATATAGTTTTGTGATAAATGCTTCAAAATAAAATTAGTATCATTTAGAAAAATTTCTGTATTTACTATTTAAAAGTATTAATTGTAAAAATATTTGTATAAAGAATCTTTAAAAGAAATTTTACTTCTATATATTAAAATTTCTAAGTAATAGTGATTAAAATACTACCCGATAATAGTACAATATTTTAATATTTTATCATTTGTAGTGACATTAAGAAAAAAATTATTTTAAAATTACATAATTCAAAAAAACATACTGTATCCTCCCTTCATGAGATTATTGTAAAAAATAAAGGTATAAAAATATGAAATAAAAATTTTATTGAACAAAGGATTCAATTATTTGAATATCTTTTTTTTTAATTTGAGTTCATTTAAAAAGAATAATTTAAATTCTTTTGAGACAGAAAGTACTGTCAGATCGCAAAAAAATGCAAAAATTCTACCAATTTAGTGAGAAGAGCCATTTTTATTTTGAATCCGAGTAGCGCATTTCTTTTCGATGCGATTTACGCGCTCTCAGGCAGGCGTTTAATCTAAGAAAGCTGTCTACCGTTCCTTGACGTGATGATTCTATAAGTGTAACATGCAGCATCATAACTCACGGGCGAATCGCATTCATTGAATGCGGTTTCGCTTGTGTAAAACGAGTTAGAAACTATCAATGGATAGTTTATTTCGGCTTTCATGTCAGATAGAATATTCTTAGAGATGCCATTCTATTCTTCTTTTCGGCGCTCTAATTAAAGCCTACTATTTTTTAAAAGAAATTTATTATTATTAATTTAAATAAGGAAAATACTTTTTCAAATATAAATAGGAAACTTATTTCAAATTACGAATCTTATAAATTGCTATTTCGTAACCTTTAAGCAAAAGTACTTCATTAAAATTTCTTCACATGCATTAAAAGAATTTCATTAGTTCTATGCAGCTATTTTACACTAATCTAATACTGGATGACCTTTACCATTCATCTATCTACGGGCGATGGATCAGGAAAGGCGTAAATGGCCATTAGCTGTACCGTCGGGGTCTTAAATATGACAGATTGCTCTCCAGTTGGTCATTTATAGAATGCAGACAATTAGTTTCTTAATGAAAAACATTACTTGGTTTAAAACATTTACAACAAGTAATGCAAAATATTGAGGAACTAATAGCGGACAAATGTGTTTCAGAACAAGTATTTAAACTACGTTAAACTTCAATTTCTATCATTTTTTTTCGTACAAATAGCAAGCCATTCCATCAGCTTTTATCAAGCTCTCACTCGCATGATTTAAATTTCGAATGCACTTACAAAGTTAAATGTCCTTTACAGTGGTATAAATAGATTCAAAGCCAGCACAGAAATATATCTCATCGACTCAGCTATTCTAATATTTTTATTTTTACCTTTTCAGTTTTGATTTTCAGTTTATTTTAATTATTTTCTATTTTTCCTTATGTCTATCGTTTTTTAAACCAGGTAGGATAACAATAATCAAATTTTCATTTAATCCATAATTAAAGGGGAATTAAGTTCTGAAAATATTAAATTATTGCTATGAATTATGTCATAATTGTACGAAAGAGCAAATAAAATTAGGCAATGAGGCCATAAAATAACTTTACTTTCACAAACATTACAAATCAATACCAACAAAACTTTTGTATTCTTTTACTGATTATAAAGTTGGGAAAACAAAGCAGTTAAAAATATTAATGAAATGTTCTTAAAGCTTTCATACGAAATAAAATGACATTTAATGACTAAATTAGCAAAAATGTTTCATTAAAACTCGAAATCAAAAGGAGAAAAAAAAATACATAATGAATGAATCAGGCCTGAAGACTTTTTCAAGGGTCATCCTCAGGCAGGGACTCAAACCAGGGATTTTTTTCCTGTGAGAGGTCAGACAATTCGTCAAAATATCGATTTAATGAATGTTTTATTTATTTATTTTTTAATTTCAGATATATTATCTTAATTTAGCATTTCTTACTAGTAATTACGAAAATTTCAAAAAAACATTTCAGCTTTTTAATTTAAAACTCACAAATAATTTTAAAACTTTTAAAGCAATTTTTAAATTCGATATTATATGTACATGTGACTTGAGGTAAAAGAGACCATCTCATCAGAGCCGTTGTGATCATATTTCAAATATCTCTCGCCTACTTCATATGAGGAATTACCATCCTTATTATTTTTCGCATGTTTTGAATAAATCTTCATTGCATAGCCAAGAAATAATGTTCATATGGCAGATTGGATTAAAAAGTACGATACAAACCATTTTCATCCAGTGCCTCGTATGCAGCTCTTTGCATTTCTTCAGTAATCTCATTCACCATGCAGACACAGGACTACTAATCCATCCTTCAATTTATTTGCTCTAAACTGTTGTGCAAATCCGTAGTTTGTTGCGACATGATAATCTGAATCCCCACCAATTAAAATTCTTAATCGCCGGATCGCATTTTGTAAAGTATTGTAATCGTCATAAAATTCGAGACATTGACGAATCTCCAAGTTTTATATATCCCTGAGTTTGAAAAACTCATTTGGTATTATGTCTGGCATGTCTGTTTATCTATGACTGTTTATCTATGACTAAGATAATCTGTTCATCTATGGCTAAGGTAATTAAGAAACTCTTGGAGCCGAAAGGATGGAGTTTGGTGTATAGGCTTTACATCAGATTTGTAAATTGCTATCAAATTTATAGGCTATATTTTGGAGGTTTCAGCACTTTCTGATTGTATTCCACATTAAATTACAGTAGGGAAAAATTTTCCAGTTTTTTTTAAAGAAACCAAGAATTTTTGACCTAGCTTTTTTCTTCAAATAAAAATAAAAATGCAAGTCATTGCGTTCGTATGGAAAATAAAAACAAATTTGTTCGCCACTTCTTCAAATGCAGCAGTATACCCCCTCTCAGCTCCACTTTAAGACGATTAGGATCATTATCTTTCAAAAGAATTCCAACATTTCCGGAAGTTCTCGCGAATTCTTTTTGGAGAAAGAAAGCGAAGTAAATTCCTAAATTGCGGCCAATTCTTTCGGAATGCGGCTTCGAAGCCGTAAAGCGGATCGAACAAAACGGTACGTTTAACGCGATTGTATGTTTCAGCTTCTCTTCTTCGATATTGAAAAAAAGAAATAAAGAATCCAAATCTTTGAAAAGTAAGTGGAAACTTTCTTTCTATTGAATCACAAGTCTTTACTCAAATACAGTTTTTATACGTAGTAAACTGTGTGATGTAAATGTGTGGCTAACTTTAAACAAAATTTTGAGAAAAATAATTTTTTTTCACGTTCGCCTGTTGGAAATGAACATAGACAAAATAATATAGTTATTAAAAATGTGATCTCGAAATTTCAATAAACGTTTATATTTCATGTACCTCACAGTCAAAAATAGTTTATTAATTACGCCAATAATGGAAAACTCCAGATGAATAAAATTTGAAATATGTAGTAAATTTCAGCAGAATTTTTTTTTTTGAAACTTGTCACCGGGAAAAAAGTATTTCGCCCTGTTTGTCCGCGCAGAAAAGAAATTTATCGAGCTAGTTCAGCAAAAGTGGTCATATTTCACTGTCACATAACTCTGAGCCCGGGTACGAACTTTCAAGTAAATCCTTCAGATATTTGATTGTATATTGGTCTTTCAGTCCATATATGAAGGAAATGGGAGCAAATCAAATTTCAAAGCAAAATGAATGAATTCAAATACCGAACATTATGTTGAAATTATTGATCGCACCATATTTTGCATTTAATCCCTCAAAAAGAAATATCATCCCTATCTAATAGATTTTTTCTCTATTAAGAAGTTAAAATAAAAAAAGTAATTTATTAAGAGGACATAGAGAAAATAGAAACGTTTAGTTTTTAAACTTAGAATTTGAATCAACACTAAGCCTATTTGGATGAACTTAGTAATTTCGAACTACGATCAGAAGGTGAGAACGAATTCTGAACAGGCATCCGCCCCTCCAAGCGTTCGAACCCTACCTGCGTCAGGACATTCGGCCTCAAACGATTTAGAAGCGTTTAGAGGCTGCTCCAAAAACTCTGCTCCGAGGGAAAATCAGATTTGTAATTGATTACTCCTATTCCTAAAGAGCGATGTGGTTGGCTCCGATATTTTTTAACAGCTGAAGGATTGTTTAGAACCTCGTTTCCGATTAACTTTAAATGTGATTTTGTATGTGTTGGAAGTATTTTGAATCCAGTTTCTATTAATTATATGTATGACGCAAATGTAAATGTATATGATTAAATTAGAGACATATACGATCTTTTAGCATCCATTATTTTCGATTAATCTTAAATATGATTGTAATTTCTTTTGGAATTATTTTGAATGCACTTTTGATTATTTTTAGTACGACAGAAATGTGAATACGGTTAATTAAAAATATTATTGTGTGTCCATATTTATATTTTGTAAATCCAGCATCGAAATTCCTTACTAATTTAAGTTTGATATATCTTCATTAATTTATATATGCATTTTATAAATAACTGAAATTTTAAAAAACCATCATCTTGCCATCAATTACAAATGTAATTATTTTGTGAATTAATGTTTAATGTGAATCGCAAGCTGTACACGATTCAAATATTTTGAATCGTGTACAACTCATCACGTATTTCTGTTTGTATAATTGACCCTGCCATTTAAGCACAAGTAGTATTTAATTTTAGTTCTCATTAATTAATATTTGTCTTGATTGATAATTTAACTTCTTATGAAATCTTCATGTCATTTTTTTTCAGACCATTAAACATGCAAGTTATATATAGAAAGTCATATTTTATTTACCTGAAATATTTTCCCATATATTTTTAGGAAGTTTACATATATTGATAATAAAGCCAATACACAGATATTTTCATAATTAAAAAAAGCTTTTCATTGACAATTATCCTTAGATGCTCAAATAAATTCCACATTAAACTGGGAATTAAATGCTTGTCTTGTATTCAGCTAAGTAAAAATATTCCTTTTATTTTAAAAAAAAGAAATTGGGCAGTATTTGCTTAGGAAATATTATGGGAGTTCTCGAAGGGTTTTTGTTATTTCTGAAGAATAAATACAAAGGTCTTTTATTATAGAATAATTTTCCTTGAAATAAGTTTTTTAAAATACTTTTTTTTATTTGAAGTAAAAATGTTTATTGAAAAATCCTTTATACTGAATTATAATGTTTAAAATTGTGGATCATTTTCATCTGTATTTGTTATTATTTTATAGTATGCTGAAAACAAAAGCAGTGCAAACACTTTTATGCTTTCAGAAAGAAAATATTTATATGATAAAATACTTGCATATTTCATCAAGTCTAAGAATTTTTTTAAAGGTAAATATTACTTTATAATTTTAAAGATTTATATTTAATAATTATTAATGGATTTCCATCATGGATTTCCATCTTATTTGCAAATACCTATAATGAGTTATGTTCTACTATAAAAACTTTATTTCACTTTTTTTTGTATTTAATGGATTTAATTCAAATACCAATTTCTCTTATACAGGAAATATTAAAATGCCAGTTAAATATCTTTAATATGAAATCTGTGTAAATTGAACAATGACAAATACTTCTGTTTGTTGCTCTTCTTAAGTGAATCGAATTCTAATATATTGAATTTTAGAATAGGTTAAAAGAATTTATTACATAAATCTGATTACATTTTTTTATCTTCTTGAACCAAGAATTTTTCAGGTTTTAATTTATTTATATATATATATATATATATATATATA
>JAOUZG010047904.1:2121859-2142766 GCA_026289955.1 Argiope argentata
ATATATATATATATATATATATATATATATATATATATATATATAATTTCTTAGTGAATTATTAAAATTTTAGATTACAAACTTGTTTACAATTTTCAATAAATGTGTTTATGTGGATATAATTTGTAAAATTAAAGCGTACTTCTGTTGTTTGTTAAAATGCAAGCAAAAGTTTTATCAGAATATTTCACCTTTCTTATTTCATGTCATGCCAATTAAATTAGTGCTGAACATATGGATTTAATGATATTGTACAGAAATTAGAAAATATTAAAAGATATGAATCTTCTTAATAAAGTAAACTATTTTTAATATTTGCTTATTTTTGTGTAATGCATTTAAAAGAACGGAATAATTTGTTCACAGTAAATATATCACTGGAGAATATAGCATTTTGATAGAACAAATTTAAAATCTCAAAGGGATATTTTTTCATTTTTCAGTGGTAAATAAATTAGTGTGTTCTAGTAAGTGACAAACACAGAGCAGAGTTATGAAGAAGACTCATGAAAAATTTTCTGAACTCAATCTTTTTCGGTTATATCTTTCATTTTTATTTATAACTTCTTTCGCTTTTTTAAGCTATCAAACTCCAAATTTTGAATCTAAAGGTTATTACTATCACAGGTTTAAATTTAAAACAATAGACATCGAACAATTAAATACATATTAAAAAAACATTTATTTTTCAGGTTTCATTTATATATTTTTAACCTAACTGAATGCTTAAAATAATTTGATTAATGGTTTTCGGTCATTATTTTTCGAAATCTTAGTTATACACTTAAGGCAGCAAAACTCATGCTGATATAAATCTTTAAATAAGGTATTGTTTAGATTTTTAAATTTAAAAAACCTCTAATTTTATGAAAATTCATGTTTTTATTGATTTTTTATACTATGCAAATAATAATCTCTTCATTTCAAGTAAGTATTTTATTCCTCTTTTGTATATATAGAATTACATACTATTTTAACTAAGACAATAATTTATTTTACTGTCAGAAAAGGTGTAAGCACAAAATTTAACTCTTTTGATCCATTTTTAAAAGGTTAATCTCTACTATAATAATAATAAAAATGAATGATTGTGTACTGTCTCTCTACACCCCAGATCATTTGAAATGTGGTTTCACATTTGGGGCTTAATTGAAATGAAATACAATCAATATCCTGAAAAAAACCAGTCATACCGACGAAATCAGCTTATTAAATAATAAAATTTTTATGTACAACTTTTTTATTGGCTATTTCTACACTATGATGAACCTAAATCACGGTTTTTGGCATTTATATTTTCTTCTTGGATCGAACATCAGAGGAAACATCTTATCGTGGATTTCAGATTACCATCAACGCAGGTTGATCAAAATAAAAGTCAATAATGGACTCTCAGAAACATTCCAGCTTAGTTAGGGAGCTCCACAAGGTACAGTCCTTAGCCCTACACTTTTTTTCTCTTTACTTGGCTGGTGTCGAAAAAGTTATTTCCCTTGGAAACTACATTGATATTTTCACTGATGGCATCGCAATTTGGTGTTCTGGCACAAATATCGTTGAATTAAAGTCTAAACTCAACGACATGTTGGGCTGCTTATCAAGTTTCGCACATGACCTTAAGCTCAACTTCAATCCCTCCAAATATATTACTAAATTCCTTTCCACCAATAAACACCTCTGCATTTACCAATCGAAGCTACTGTTCGAGGGTCAGTTTCTGCCCAACGATAAACGCCCTAATTACTTGCAATAATCACTTGTACTAAGCACATCGAAAATATTACCTTGCAGGCTAGAAAAAGACATAAATAAGGAAAAACATTGCAGGCAGTGACTGGGGTCTCACTCAGATCTACGTATAAAGATCTCATCCCCCTGTTCTTGAATTTAGATTTCCAGCAACTGTTGTAACTCTGACATTAACCTGAAAAAAAACTGGAACAAATGCAGCTTAGTGCTACCCGTATCATTACTAGACTCAGGCGTAGTTACCCATAAAATATTGTCATCTTTGAGGCAGATCTGCAACCACTGCAACTCAAAAGACAGGTTAATCTCGTCAAATACTACTGTAAGCTCTCCAGATATTGTCAACAAAATAAGACGTCAAGTTATTTAAACTCTTGGCAATGCAACCAAAGAGTTAGAAAAAACAGCCCCTTCAAGCTCGTTATGTCACAATAACTTTTGCATCTAATGTAGAACCTCATTTTCTATTACTCCTTTCAAACCCTTCTGAATATTTCCCCAGAATTCATTTCTATTTCGACTTTACAGACCCTGTCAACAAAAAATACTTTATTCCAGACCACCTCCAGCAATTAGCTTTGGAAATCATTAATAACATTCTCAAAACAGACATTAAAATTTACACTGAGGCAGTAAAATCAATAATACAGCAGGGAGTGGAATTTACCATTGAAACCCCTCATCTCAGAGTTTCTTTATTCCAACGTAACCCTAACTTTTTCTCTGCATTCAGAAGCGAACTCCTCTTGAGAGGGTTTCTGAAGAGAACAACATTGTTGATGTCTGGATCTTGTCAGATAGCCGTAGTCCACTTCAACATCTCAAAAATAGACTAAATGCCGGAGATTGTACAAGTATTTTAATCCACAATAAGCTCAAGACCATCTCGTAACATCATTAAATACATCTCCACTGGTTGCCATCACATGTAGGCATCCATGGCAACGAAATGGCAGACAAACTGGCCAAAGAGGGTTGCTTTCAAAACACCCCACTTCTACCAAGCTGACATATCTGGAGCTTTTCTTCTTCAAAAAATCTGCCATCAGAAAAGACTGACTAGTTCCTTCCTCAAATAACTGGTACAAGGGGCCTAACCCAGGTTTCTTTCATTCCATCTCAAGAGATAGGTCATCCCATACTTGCATTTCACGGCTTGCCAGCGGACACTTAAAACGTTCTTAAATTCACTGGGCGAAATAACGCAAACTCATCCAGGCTACTTCCTTTCACATACTTGACTTCAGTGTAGGGGGTATTTATTCATCTCCTTGGACAGTCACCGACCATTTTAGAGTCAACGGTTTATTTGATCTGGTCTGACGGAGTCAGACCATGATGGAGATAATAAAAAGTACTAGATATTTTCTTCTACTAACTTACTATTTTAAATTATATTTAGATGCACTCGATTTTTTAAACGATCAAATTCTTATTATATTTTAGGATTTTAAAAATTATCTTAAGATCCTATGATTTACAAATTTTGTCAGCAGATAAAAATATTAAAATTAAATTTTATTCATAAAATTTACATTTCAAATCATAAACTTTCATCTTATATGTATACATATATACGTATATATTAATTAAGAGTTTAGTAAAACATTTACAAAAAATACTATCTTTTGATCATTAATTATAAAGGTTATTTCTAATTGTTAGATTCACATTTCTTTTAATATAGGTATATTTAACATTTTCAAAAACATTTTCCAATAAGCAATTATATATAACTAGCTGTACCCGTTCAAGCATTGTTGTGTTGCTTTTTATTAGTTTTGCTTGTAAATATACAACATTTTTTCTTTTTCTATCTGGTGCAAGAACAAATAAATTTGATGATTTTCCAGCTCGTGAACATCCAACGTACAGCTGACCATGTAAGAAGCAGGGGTTTATCAAATTTAATCCACATACTTGAAATGATTGTCCCTGTTCTTTGTTAATTGTCATTGCAAATGATAGTCGTACAGGAAATTGTAGACGTTTGAATTCAAATGGAGTATCCGTTGTTATTATGGGAATGCGTGATAATAGTACATGTTCCCCTTGGTGGTTCCATTTAAAATGGATGCCTCAATTATGTTATTCATTAATTTTTACCTAGTCCCGTTGCATATTCGCGATGGATTTATATTTCGTAGAAGGATGATTGGGGAACCAATTTTCAAAGATAAAATATGCAGTGGCATTCCTGGTAGATCCAATGAGTTTCATAATTCTGTTGGATAATTAACTGATTCATCGTGATTGACAACAGTAACTATGAATTTATATATTGTTTCTTCATCAGATATTTCATTTTGAATTGTGCAGTTTATTAAATTCACATCAGTATTTTTGGCTGAAAATATAGCACGCTCACTAACACATTGATTATTTTTTATAATTCTGTGATAAATTTGGAAAAACGTAGACAATCAATTCATCAGGGGATTTTATAATATGAAAAAAGTTTTCTGGTAATGTAATACAGTGTGTGGATTCGTTCATATCCATTTTACCATTCCCAATATCTTACAATTGTTTTGCAAATCATTCAGAAGATTCATCTTGTTGTAATTGAACACGCATACTGGTCTTTAAAGATATTTTCTCCACACACCGCCATAACACTGAGGATTTGAGGCATGCATTCAATCCATCTGCTGGTGTTGAACGTGGTATAGCTGTTAGAGTTAGTCAAAAATCACCAGCTGGCAAAATGAGTGCACTACCTAATAGCTGATCATTTCCTTTCAAATCTTTTAATGTGCGGTTAAGTGCTTCCAATGACTTCTTGTGTGCTATGGTACATTCATTACTTAGATAATATCAGTACTTAGTACAATAATAAAAGTACTTAGATAATATCAGCTGATATTATCTAAGTACTTTTTGCATCCCAGACTATTTGCTAATACTGGCCGTTAGAGTTTCAATTACCTGCATATTTAATGGAAATTTCAATGCTGAATGGGCTGTTCGACCACCGTCCTAAAGATAATTGCTGCAGTATCAGATGATGCAATAGCAAGTGCAATATTATTTTGTGATCTTATAGTTGTCAGAATAATTAAAATAAGAAAAGTTTTGTCAGTGCCTCCAGGTGCATCTAAGAAATATAAACCACAACTCTTGTAAGATATTGCATTTATAATTGTGTCCTATGCTGTTCGTTGTCCTTTTAACAATTTCGGCATATTAATTCGATCAAATCTTTGTAATTCATTAACATCGAAGTGCGTTTATCGTTATATATCACGATCGAAAATGTCATTACCAGATCTATTTGGAGCAATCATTCCCAATTCTGTCAGTGATTTATTGGCTTTTGTTGAGCATACATTCTAAATTAAAAGCAATGCTCTATTGTATACATTTGATGTAAATTGAATGTTGGAGTTAGCTTTTATTCTACGCATGCGATGTAAAATGTCTTCAATCAAATAGTCTTTATATTTTCCCCAAATATCTTTAGGATTAACCGGAAAACATGTAGTTAGTATGATGGAAAATAGTGTACGTATTTGCTGTAGTTGAGCCATATTAGAATCATCAGCGTTGAAATATCCCAATGAGCATCGTTTTCTGAGAGATTTAATTCCTGGCAGGCATCACAAAATGTAGCACACACATGACCATTGACTGTTTTTGATTCTTGGAAAGGTGTTGATACACGAACATTGATTAATAATAATCTTAGGTAAAAGCATTCTGCGTTATTTGGATGTACAGTGTACAGACGACCCAATATATCTGTGGAATATAAATTTAGGTGTTCTTGTACTGCTTTACCTTGTTTACGACGCTGACATTTCTTTTTGATGTATTCCATGTAAAATAAGTTGGTACTTCAGAGTACAGTAGTGTCCTTGCAAAGGTATCTTTTCTACACAAAATTCAGTTAATGTTGTTGGCGGTGGTGACATTGCTCTTCCAAGTACATTTTCTGATGTAAAATACACACGCTGTCCATTTTCGTGATGTATGGCTAAATGAACAACCGTTGGATATCGCACGTGAATGGAAAATGATAAAATAAGCCATATGGTTACTTACTTTATTGCTACTTACGTAGCACCCCAATTGATATTGGGTGACTTCCTCGCTAGATGCAGTTGCATCCTCCATTCCATTCCAACACCATATCCAAACATATTTGCAAATATATTTTATAGTTTTCACTGAATTGCAGTACTCATCATTTATCTGTGCGCTATATGTTTTAGTAGTAATGGATAATATGGTACTACCCAACGATTATCAACATCAATAGTATTGTTGAGTACTTTTAGTTTAATGGATTTTCCCCCATCTTCGGTAGGTGGTCGTTGATATCGTGGATATCCAACATTGCCTGTAATAGTTTCAGCAAGTCTCTAGGATACCGTTTTGTGCCCTTTCCATCTGATATACATGGTGAATTATTATTTAGTGAGCCGCATAGACCATGAATCATATTTTTTGACACAATATCGTGCAAGTCTTTATCAGTTTCAAAGTCTGGTATTTCTTCAGAGAGGGTTTCGTCAATTCTGTTTCGTGTTATCTTTTTCATCATCCATATTAAAATATGCGCATGTGATAAACCTCTTTTTTGCCATTCAATGGAATACATCCAATAGCATGTCTCTCCAAATACATGATGTTTGACAGTAAAATCTATTAAGGATTTTAATTTTTTTTAAATACACGTGCGGAAATATCATGAAGATCTGGTGGTGATTGTCAGTTTAATAAAAGCTCCTTTATTTCATCCCATTCAGGGCTGCATGTAAATGTGATGAAAAAGTCTGGACGACCATACGCACGAACATGCGTTCATTACAAATAGCCATTATTCTCAATTCATTGAGATTGTCATCATTTACAACCATCATTGATTTGCCCTCGTTTACAATCATGCAGCTGCAATATATGTATTTTAAAATACAAATTTATTTTTCATTGATGAGATCAAACTAATATGTTTCCATATTTCTTCATAATTACATTGTCAGATCTATATTTTTAAAAGGATCAAATACCCAATTGAATGCACTTAAAAATATTACTTTAAAATGGATAAACTAGCGCTGGCGTATATATAACAGTACATTAATCAAATAACATTTTTCTCTAAATAAATAGAAAAATTCTCTATAGATACTTATTTGTAATATAAAACAAAACATATTTGTCTGTTGTTACAAAAATTCCAAATACACAAATAACATGGCACTACGTTTGGTATTCTGAGATCAGTTTGCAAGTAAACTGAGCTACACTCAAATTAATTTAGGCATTTAATTAAATAATAAAAAAATAAACCAATGAACTGGTAGACGCGAGTGTGAAATTATTTACTTGAGCCATACTTATTTTTAGCATCACGTTTTTCATACACTCTATAACAAAAACATCGACGCACCAAAAGGGAGTTGTCCAATTGAGACGAAAATTGGTGGATAGGAAAACAATGCACAGAATAGTAAATGAATAAAATCTCAGAAAAATTGAATAATTTATTTCAGAGTTATAGTAACAAGTTCAATAAGGTGTTGATCCACCTCTAGCCTGGATATAAGTTGCCAAACGGCTTGGCATTGACCCATAGAGCTTTCGAGTAGTCTCCTGCAGTATTTCCAGCCAAATTCTCTCCAATTGTCCAACGAAGTCCTCAATATTACGTGGCAGATGCAATCGCCTTCCCATCATATCCCAGACATGTTCTAAATATATGGCCATCTGGCAGGCCAAGGAAGTGTTTGACAAGCTTGCAAACAGTTCATAGCAACACGTTCCGCATGTGGTGTGGCATTGTCCTGCTAAAAAACCTGTCCAGGGTACTGCACACTAGCAAAACAGGTCTTAGGATGTCGTCGACATACTTCTGTGCAATAACTGTACCTCTAATGACGACCAAAGGAGTCCGTCTATCAAAGGAAATGGCACCCATAATGCCTTGTTGAGGGCCGGTGTGGTGTGCAATAGTGAAAGCAGGATTCCCCCTCTGCCATGGGTGTCTAGAAACACGTGTTCGATGATTTTCAAGACGCAGTTCGTAGCGGGACTCATCGCTAAAGACTATACGTCCATAATCAACATTATTCCAACGTGATCGAGCCATTAACCACTGTAATCTTGTTCTGAGCAATGTGCAGGCGGGAGTGGCAGGTGGTGTAATGTTTTGAGCGAGCTTAGATTTCACTGTTTCAGGCGTCTGTGGATGGCCAAGATGGACATTGATGTTTGGGTTGAACATCCGATGGTTGATAGGGATGAAGAAGGTGCTGTGACAGCTGATCGGACAATCACTCTGTCCTCACGATCTGTTGTGGCCCTAGGTCAACCTCTACCATCCTGATGCTGAACTCTGCCGCTTTTCACCCATCTCTGCCAACATCTTAGAATCGCCGCATCGATTCGACTCAAATGATGAGCGATTCTCCGATTTGTCCAACCGGCCTCTTTCAATCCAATGATACGACCTCTGTCAAACTCTGACGGTTGCTCGTAATGAGCACGAGCCTTGAGGGGAGGCATTTTTTAAGTTGCTGAAAGGTAATCTGAATCGCAATCAAATCGAAAGTTTTAACAACCATTGAAGTACTGCTCCTTACATACATCTGCTGGATACGCAGTTCCGATGCGCTAGAGATCAAACTATTCATTCAGTTGGACACCAAAGTTTATTCATTTGCATATCTGGTCAAAACACTCATGCATACGAAATTTCAAAGCAATCGGATGATTGCTTCTCGGTGCGTTGATTTTTTTGTTATAGAATATATATATAATGTCGTAAACTTTCATATAAAAGAGCGTCATAATCTACCGTTTTGTTTAATTAAATAAGCCGTTCTAAAAATCAATGGCTTTTACATTTCATAATTAATAGTACACATTTTAAATAATTTTTAAATATATGGCATTGGCAATACAGCTCAGGAATCTGACGGGGAAAATCAAACGGACAGAAAAAGATGCGTTTCCCCTAAACATTAGAAAATATCTACATTTTTCTCTATGAGCAAATTTTTTGTGCTGACCCTAGAGTCTAGTAAACGATTTAACGTGCAACCAGACCTGTTTTAAGACGTTTATCCAGCTGGGGGAATTTAGATTTGCAGTAGGACACTAAGTAGTTTATTGCCGGTTCCGAAGTCAAGACTTTGTGTTGGGCCATAAAAAAAACAGCAATATTCCTATTTTCAGGTGTTAGAAATTAACAATTTTTTATATCAAATCCCAGTGTTATCTTGATGCCTCGTCAAATAATAGGAATATTTGAAGAAAACAAAATTATTTATATTATGTGCATAAAATTATTCAAATTTTATACAATATGTATTTGAATGTTGAGGATTGATTAGAAAAAATCCAAAAATTTGAAATGGAAAACTGTGAAAAGAAAATAGGCCTGTTACAAGTAGCATTTTTATCAAAATAATTTTTAAATGTGTGAAATTTTGTTCTAATAAGATATTAAATGATTATTAAAAAACTAAAAATATGGACGACGGAAGACCATACAAAAAAACGAAATGCTGAACTTATCATTCTAAAAATCAGCGTCTTGACACAGAGGTAGCGCATCTTCCTCGTGATCTGGGAGTTCTGGTCATGAACATGGTTGCATGGTTGTTCTTCTGTGTTCTATCTGTGAGGTGAGTGAATGTGCCCCTCTGTAAAAAGGGGGCATGTGCAAGCGAATACTATGTGTATCAGCTTCATATGAGCTAGAAGTCGTATTTCTGCCCTCGGATGCTCAGTGGTCCATACTTTCAGAAACTACTGCATCCCTTCTTCCACTGTAAAGCGGAAAAATCATCATCATCATTCTAAAAAATAAGAATTTCTATTTTTAATGAATAATTAGAAAGTTTTTCCCGTGTGACATCAACTTCGATTTATTTTATCTGCTTTCAACATTTTGCACTTTTTCTGATTTTTTGAAAGAAAGCATTTTTAATTATAAATAATTACTGAAATTAATATAAATACTAGGAATATGAATTTGGTTATTTAGCACTAATATAAATATTACCGAAATAAAAGTTCGTTTTCTTAGTTTCAATGTTTTTCTACATTTATTATTTTTAATATTTATTATAATTTATAAAAAATGTTGGCATTTTGCAATCGCTTTCACTTTGATCCATTTTCAAAAGCAGCCGATCATCATTTCTACCCGCCCCGAAGCACACGGAAAAATCTGAGTGATCGTACGGGACTCTGGTGGCCATCATCGGCCGACTTACAACCCCTATCATGAGAGATGCGTCTTATCATCAAGGGGAAGGGGGATAAGTGACTCAACATCCTTTCTATACCCACCAAGTTCTATTCCAACTGTTTCTATACCAACCATCATACCCGAAGCATCTTAACCTTATATCTGAGACAACTCCCACCCACCGGTGAGATAAAGGTGTTAATAATGTGAAATAGATCTAAATTTGAATTAATCAACTAAAAATATAAAACAAGTCAGATTAAATAAAAGGCTTGATTAAAGATAAGTGAGGCGATTTTGCTTATTATAAAAAGAAAGCTAAACAAGTTTTCGTTTTCCGCTTCAGAACAACTTGTAAAAGTCATTTATCTAGAGGAAAATTGACAGGTTTGGCTTTTAAGAAGTGATTGTCATTTTTTTATTGAAAAAAAAACTATTTTTCTCAACCGCAATAGAAGGTAAAAGTCATTTGAAATCGCCATTGCGTTCTTGGTACTTCCACCCCTTATAATAAATATTGGATTATAGGATGATTTTAACAATGATTTAAATTTTTTTTAATTATACAGGAACTAAAGACAAAAAGAAGTTAGTGATATAAGTTGCAGGGGAAAAAAGAAATCCAGTTGTCTTTTCCCCATCGAACAAGCGATGATGTTCTGAGCAAGAAAAGTGGTTCGCAGTTCTGTAATTCTAAGAGGCGCGAAAAAAGAACAGTAATCTCTGCGACATGCAAAAGCATTTTTTCAATCTACAGGATTTACTATTTTTATTCCTGGTTCATTTATAATCAGAATACCAAGTACACATAAACTATTGCAAACTACAAACAATAAAACTATTTATGTTTTGTAATTTATAAGCATATTATAAAATGGAGTTCAGAATAACAAAATTAAATTGAAACGAAATTTTACAGAAGATGAGGAATAATTAATAAAAAATATAATTTGAAAGTCCTGAGAATTTTATTTTGCAACAGATAACAGAATGGCAACAAGTAAATTTGATTGCGTGGTGCCATTTTCTTTATAAACAATGCAAAAGTGATTAGCGCACTTTGGTTTTGGAACACATTATTTTCCAAAACAGCTCGAAGATGATGTCGAAGTGAATTTACTAAAAATTCATAAAAGGATGATTTTACAAAGACAAAATGTTTAAAAAAGCTTCAAAAGAAAGGATATGTTTTTTTAAGGAGTTATACACAAGGTTTCCTTTAAGCGATTTCCAGATTGGTGGATTGGCAAAAAGGGATAATCTTCGAGACCTCTACTTTCTCTCAATAACCTATCACTCAATTTCTTTTTTTGTAAATAATTGAATTAGAACCGAATTTATACATCACAGGTTCGAAGAGTTGAAATTGAATCACCTTGGAAAAGAACCATTGGGATTCCACAAAAACTTTTTTATACATGTAATTTGAAGAAACCCCTAAAAATGTGAAGTTATTTGAATAAATCAATAAAAGGGAAACAAAAATTCTAATGATCATTTTAAATTAATAGAAAACATTTTTAAATTTTAATTTAATCTTGGAAAAGTAATTGAATTAATGTTTTAATGATTAATTTTAAATTTCATCTCATCTCTTAAATTCTTAATCTTTCATCTTGAAAATCTTAGCTTTTACTAATTATGCACTGTTTTAGGGAATTTATTAAAAGTAAAGAAAGAAACGCTTATAAATGAAATTGATATCATTCAAAGGTAAGTTCCTTTTTAGTTTTAAAATAACGCATAAACCTATTTATGAAGAAATAGTTTTAGATATTGATGAATGACAGCGATAATCCGCCTGCCATTGGTTAAGCCTATTCTCGAGTTCGATTGAGTGTTGTTTATTTTTTTAAAAATTTCTTTTGCAACGGTTTTCCTTTGAGAAAATAAATATTTTGGTGAATACTCACAAGGGAATTTTCTGTAATAATTTCCAGCATTAATAATTAAAGAAGAATCGAACTAAAGCCAGCAATAAAAACGTTGAACGAAAACTTCACTTGTAAACATACTCATGTTAAAAAAAACCTTCACTGACTCCGAAATGTCTAAAACCTAGCCTTTCAACAAAATTTGGAAGTTGAGTTTTTGTTACTATTACACTGCTTCAGTTTTCCAAACGAAAAACTGAAAATGGTAAAATATCTTCACTTTTTCCTCATTTTCGCTGCGTTTGAAGATGGATATTGATTATTTTTAGAAAATGGGGTATTTAGAAAATGTAGGAGATTACTTTAATAGAAGAAGATTTAAAATTCTATTTTAAAAAATCCAAATTTGTCAACTTTATTTTTAACAACTATCAGAAAGAGATTAATAATCTTTTTATCAGTAGTTTTTACACAAACTTGATGCAAAAATGCTTTATTCCTTATTTCCAAAATAAACTTTGTTAATATATTTTATTAAAAATATTTTTAAAGAAAAATAAGAAAGAAAGAAACATTTTAGAAAGTTATTTACATAAAATTTCTATATAAATAACACCTTCTCTGCTGCTCAAAAGATTTAATACTTTTTCTTCGAGCTGTTACCACATTTATCTTGTTAATAACAAAATAAAGCACCTTACCTTCTTTAAAAAAAAATTTTCCTTACGAAGCCTTTATAGGAGAATCTATTTCACTCCGTGCTTTTGTTGTAGTTTCTGAAATATCTCTTGCCTTTATTACTTGAAGCTAAAGTAATTACTTCGAATTTTAAATGAAATTTGCTTGCTTTTTGTATACTTATTTTTACTTCATTATTTCAAAGCAATTTAATTAAAAAAAGAATATGTTATTCCCAGCTATTTTTCAGACGAAACTGTACATTTGGATGAATTTTTAGAAAATAAAAATTCTGAATAAAAAATCTGAAATTATTTTATATTTAAGTGAGATGTTTACACTTCATGAATTTTAGAAAGATATTCATAGAAAGATTCAAATATAATATTAAAAAAATAATTTGATTCATAAATCACTTTATAATTTTTTTTATTTATCAGTGAAGTTAAAAATTTCCAATTATTTTAACTGAATCGAAGTCTTAAATGGACTGGCAAATACTATAGTACAAATAAAAGGATTTAAAGGCTTGGTAATTTAGTTCATTAAGATGTCATTTTTTATCAGAGATTTGACCTAAGAACAAAATTATAAGAGTGATAGGCATTAGTGTAAATATGAGTTTTTCAATCAAATTTATAGAGGATCCCAAATACGTACTGTTTATTTCCTAAATTGACAGGCATCTTTTTCTGATTGTGTATTATTCTTCAAATAATCTGAATGAATGAAAATATAATAACTTTTGGATGGTAAAAAAAAGTTACAAAAACTAAATGTTTGAATCGACACCCGCAAGTGTCACCAAATAAAATATTTTTCCTTACGTGACTGAAAAAACAAACATTGTTATATTTTTCAAAAATTATTATTTAAAAAATGTTCCATGTTTCCATTTCTAAAATTTTCTGAGAAATTGAAAAATAAATTTATTGCCTTACACCATTTTTCCATACCTTTGATCAGTGATTTTAAGGTTAATGCGTATCACAAAAGATTATTAAAAGGGATAGTAAAAAAAGACAACGCATTCTTCGACATTTATAGCATTTTTTTTTTATTTAGTGTATATGAAGTTCTTCACTGGTGGCATAAAGAACAGACACTTTAAATTAATTGACATATCTTGCCAAAGGAAATTCATCAATTGAATGAAATATAAATTTAATTAAAATGTGTCAGTTGTCATTCAACATATTGTTGTACAAAATGGGAAAAGCCACGTCACGTTAGAATAGAAGATTGGTATCGATGAAAAATTTCTTATGCATGAGAAATGAATTTCTGTCTTTAAAAAAGTTATTATTTTGGACGTTCTTTCCTCGATTCTTGCGACGGGAATCTGTCCGAGAAGCCTTTCACGGAAAACAGTGATGTGAATTTTTCTAAATAAGTGTGAAATTTGGCGTCGAGCATGTTGTTGTCCCGAAAATTCTTTAGAATTTACGTATCAAATTTGAATTTTGCACCAAAATTAAATAATGTTACTTAAATGAAATTCCCTCGGGAGCCTATCCTATTTCAAGTTTTTTCTTCTAAACTTTAGTACTTACTCATAAACAATGACCGATAGACATCTTAAATCATAATTGAGGAAAATCAAATAAATTCATGAATTCGTTGTATGTGCTGGTAATGCATGTATTAATCTAACAGAATTTGTAACTTTTGAGAAATACAAAAATATAATAAACAATACAGTAGTTATAATAACATAACTTATAAAAAATGTACAAATTGTAATAAAAGTGTACATTTAATAGCTGGATTTTATAAGAATTCGTTTATGTGAAAAGAGAAAATAATAAAATAGAAGAAGAAAAAAAAGTAGCATATAACACAATAACTTTTTGTGAAATGAAAACGTGATCAAATCATAAAATTGTGCAAATCAACTAATAAAATACAGAAAACCAACTATTTACAAGCACTTTGCAAAACATTTATACAAGATATAGAATGAAGAACGAAAAAGAAAGTGCTTAGTTGCCCATCCGAAACAGTAATAATAGCAGCCTGTCATCAAACATCCTTAGATAATGAGCAACTATTCTCAGTCATTTCCTTTTGATTTATAAAATTGTTCCCTAATCACAATTATCTTTGCCGATCTTGTTCATCGAACAAGATCGGCCACTGTCGCGTCCAACTATTTAACCTGCAGCAATGTCGATCCCGAATGTTGTGAATCTCATTGTTCTCAGTGCAGCACTTCCCACTGAGCCGGTTCAATCGAGCGAGTTCACTTCAGTGATCCATTTCAGAACTCGTGGAGTCGGCACACCTCGGGAGTGATTCAGAAATAAACTCGCTCTCGAGAAGAACGCACCGCTTTTCTTAATGGAGGGGATTCGAATAACTTTACTGGTTTCGAATTAAGATTCCAACAACATTTAGTCTTTGAGGATATTTTTAGTAGATATGAAATTCCCGTCGATTCGGAAAAGTATAATATATAGGGAGATAAAAGATTCGGAAAAGTATAATATATGACAATAAATTAAACTAACATAAATGACAGGAGAAAAATTTCAGATGAAATTTGTTTCTTAAAGACAAACCTTCGTGATGGCCACCGTTTTTAAGTGCCAAGTTGGGATTGTGCATTGTAGTAGGGAGGTTGTTTTAATTTGTCCTGAATTGCTCTGGAATTCTTTTAGTCATGATTTAAATTTTGCTTTTTTTAAAACATTTTTTTATATTTTAATCATCAAAAAACAAACATATTCGACCCGATGTAGACGAAAATTGAGCAAAAATGCTGTAATTAAGCAAATACTGATTTTTATTCCATTTTTACTGAAATCAAAATAAATGTTTAATTGTTTTTCTTACATTATTCTCATTCATGAAAATTTACTTAAAGCCACTATTAGTGCGAAGAAATTGCACTTACACCATCATTTTTCAATAATTTTTCATAAACGGTACTTGTTATTTTACCACAAAAATTATTTTATTATCCCTCTCATTAAATATATTCTACGTCATTTAATTTAGTTAAAATATTTTTAAATTCTTAAACTCGTGCTTTTTTGATGGTCAGTTTTTTTCTTTGCTAAGAGAGATGATTTTCAGACTCAATTATTATTGACTAGGAAATCATCGAAATTTACTTAATACATTCAAAGCAAATTTATTGCTCGAAATTGAAATTTCTTTAATAGTGACTGAAATTGAAAAAAAATAATAGCAGGAATTAAAAAAAATATATACCACAGTTCCTCAAAAGTAAGACAGTATGGACAGCACCTGAATTTGTTGAAATATAAATTTTTAATACGTTTTCCTCCATTATGAATTATTATTATGACTACATTAGGAAGGAATTTTTTGAAAAGCGCTCTATAATAATTATATTTTAAAAATTTTCCATAAAAAAATCTTATAGGATTTTCGTAAAAAATTTGTATGGAACTGAAATAAATCAGTTAGATGACAGAAGTGTTTTTATTGGAAAAAAATGCTTTTTTTGACTAAAAGAAGTATAAAGTGAAATTCTTTTAGGAAAGATTTCTGTCAAATAATATGCTTAAAATTTTGTAGATGACTGGCTATTACCCAATTCCTGAATTGAAAAATATGCAATATTTATATCCACTCATTATTATATAAGATATTGGAGTTCGCCTGATAAATAACGTTAAATCTCCAATTTCTTTCGTATTGAGAAGCATGAAAACAGCTCTAGTTTTTGTAAATGAATGAATTATTTGTTCTCTAGTTCAGAATTGCAGAACATGTTGAGAAATTATTATATCAAATTTGAACACAAAATATTCATGATATTTTAATTTATTAAGTTTTTTCGAAAGTAAATTCTACCAAAGAATAGAGTTTGAGAAAATATATTTTAAGAGGCAAAATAGCATTAATGCATATATAAATCTATATGCATAAAAATGAATCGCCACATATGTTGCTAAGAGCAGAACTCGAGAACGGCTCGACCAATTCGGTTAATATTTTTTTTCAATTTCTATTTTTAACTCATACTCTCCCTATATATATATATATATATATATATATATATATATATATATAAAATCGCAACTAAAACACTTTTTATTCATCCAATCAAGTTCAAGTACATTTTTTAAACTTGTTGTGAATGCCGTTTGATGTTAATACAGTTTTTACAAATATTAATTCATCATTCTTCATTTTTTATTAATTAATTAAAAACTAATTATCTCACCAAAAATCTTCATGTCCCCGCCACCAAATAAGTAACGAATCCAGTTTTTTTCCCCTCACACTTATGAGGTTGGGCTTAGCATGTTTTCGGTCGTCTGTTTCAAACGATTGAAATTATTTTCTTCAAGTTTGATGCATTTAAAATTAAACATTGTTAATTAACCGATTTTTCGCATTAATTTTGAAGTAATTTCGAATTAAAATAATAAACAATAAATAAAATTAGACATTTCTAATCTGTATTGCGTTACTCCAACTAGTGTAGAAAATTCACGCCTTTTGATTTGTCACAATTGACTTTGAATCCTTAATTGGCGTTGATAATTCAGTGCTAGTATAAATTTTTGATCAATTATTTATAATGATTGTAATTGTTAGACCGTGATGGCCAGGTTGGTAGGGCGTTGGATTCGCGTCCCTTGGGTTGCGAGTTCGAACCTTCCATTCGGAGATTCTCCGCGTGTTCTGGGCTTTAATTTTGTCATGGTTACAAAGTCCTCCATGTGGAGAGTAATACCACTGTAACAATTGGATCGTTCGCTGTTCCAGGTCTAAATTACGATCCGAGGACGAATGAATGCTGTCCACCCCATCAAAAGGGTTTTTGATGTATGTGAGCTAGAAGTCAGAATTCGGTTCTCGGATTCTCAGGAGTCCATAACCTAAGAAGCTACTGCACCCCTCCGTTGCAAAGCTGAGCACGAGAACAACAATTGTAATTATTTAATAAAAAGTAGGTGAAATAAAAGTTTTCCTGACTCCCTAAATTTTTTCTAATAACCTAAGTAGGAATTCATTTTAAAAATGTTGTTTTTTATATTACTTGTTAGTATTTTCCTTAAGACCCGTGGAAGGTTCTTTTAGAGAGAAAAAAAAGGAAAAATTGCGAGTAAAATAGTCAAAACGACACTTTTTTTATTTTCCAGTCAAAAATCTTTATTTCTCTGAGTAAGACTTCAGTTCTCTTTTTCCCACGCTAATGAGGTTAGGCTAATCATGTTTTCGACCGAATATTTTAAACGATTAAAAACATATTAACGCTATTTTTATTTTCTTACTGTTTAATGCATTGGAAATTAAACATTGTTAATTAAGAGAATTTTCGAATTCATTTTGAAGTAATTATGAATTAAAATAAAATAGGAATAATTAAATTAAAAATTTCTCATTTGTATTGCATTACCCCAACTGGCGTAGAAAATTCCCATATTTATGTTGCCTTAATCCGAGATAAAAATGAATTTTCGCAAAAGCAGTGTCTTGGGAATGTTGACAATTGTGTTTTCATTTTAATTAAAAGTTTAAAAATATATGTGTAGCTATCTCGATCAATAAATAAAAGATACTTGACTGTATTTTAAAGAAATACGGACTTGATTTGCGATTTGAGATTCTTTATTTCAAGTAAGCACTGTAAATAAATTGTTTTTAAATTAGTTGTATACTTTTCCATGCTCACGAAGTCGCGGGTAAAAGCTAGGACAAATATAAATATCACTGCAACTTTCAAGAAATTGGATGTTTTTTAAAGAGAACTTTTAAAATACATTAAGATTATCCCACACACACACACACACACACACACACACAGGGTGGTCAGAAAACTTTCCCCTCTATATGAAACCCTAGCGATCTATGCGCTCAACCAAAATTTCAAACATGGTTCTGTGAAGATATGAACTGGAAATTGGGATAGTTCTAAACAAAACAGAGCCTACGGTTACGGTTACAATGGGAGAATTTCGAGGTTTTTGAATGTCAACATTATACAGCACCGAAATTAATCATGTATTGAAAAACCATAAAGGGCGTTGGAATGATTAACATGTGACGAAAATTGCCAGCGTAAAGCATTTTCAAAGAAGAGCATTATAAAGGACCAATGACAACCCAGAGAGGAAAAGCTTTGACTCACTTTGTATAATTCATAGGGTTGAACAGTAGAAGTACCAATCGCCGAACACCATGTGCAAAGCATTGCTCGTAGAAAACCCATAAGTAATGCTTCAAAAAGGAGTGTGGGAAGAGTGTTTCATCAGTCAGATGAACGATTGTGCCAACAAGATGACGCTTACAAAGGAACAATGAGGTGAATTAATAAAGCTGTTTTATGTGAACGGGGAAAATGCTACCGAAGCAGTGTGAATTTACCCCCGAAATCACAAGCTAAGACGAGGCCCACGTTCCTTAAGAAGTGTACGTGATTTGGTAAGAAAATTTGAAGAAAATGGATGCACTTGCGATAGACATCCATACTGGCGACCATCTGTTCCAATTGAAGTTGTTGCAAAAATGTGTAATACGATTACTGAATGTCTATCGCATTCTGCAAGAAGTGTTGCTCGGAATTTGGATTTACCGAAACCCACAGGTTTCAGGCTGCTTCACTCTGTTTGCCAATGTTTTCTTGTCAGTTTCAGCGCGTCCAGATGCTGCAGTCTGGAGATGAGCGACTGCATGTGGACTTTGCAAATTTTTTCCTCGTCAGATAGGAAGAAGATGACAGATGGCTACTGCGGATAATATGGACGGAGGAGGCGCCCTTCTCTTCAACTGGAAACATTAAAAACAAGAACTATGTTCACTGGGATGACAAAAGCCCTCATGATGTGGCACCGGTGCCTTTACACGAAGCCAAAGTGAATGTGTGGTGCAGCAGCGCTAGCACGTTTGTTCTCGGCCGGACTTCTTGGAAGAGGTTACTCCCACAGGTTTGAAATTGTGCTCTATCAGAAGTGCCTGGTATAAATCAATGAGGCAGAATTACGTTATTCCTGAATTGCAGCAAAGAAATGTCATTAATGACATGGATGCAAAATGTTCCTCAAAAGCAAAATGTTTGGATGCAAAATGTTCCTCAAAAAGTCTCCCAATGTGCTCGACCAGTGCTGCAACAACACTGTGATGATAGAGTCATTTCTCATAACGTTGCAGTTTTGTGGCCACCGCGATCCCCTGACTATACTTCTATGGATTTCTGGTTCTGGGTTTATCTGAAACCTAACGCTAACACGCCTGCTCAATAAGATGCAACAGAATTAAAAGATGCTATAACACTTGAAGTTATGCAGATTCCTTCTTTCATGTTACATTCCTCATTGTTGTTCATTGATAGATGAAAATACTTTGCTCAGACTAAAATGTGCAAAAAGGCTTATGCACTGATAACGTAACAGTGTCGAAATTCTACTGTTTTTATGCAGGAACCACCCCTGACTTCGAAAATTTTATTATTTGTTTTTAAAAGTGGTAAACCAACACCTCCTAAAGTATAAAGCCTCAGCGCTGACTGGAATGCTGCACGATGAGTCACAGAAAGCAGTCCGACGACTAGCAGGTGTCTGCAAGTTGCAGATGCGTAGAATGCATTCAAACAGTTGGCAGCAGGGTTAGGGCCGCTTTCTTCTTCATTTCTTTCAGAAAATAACGCCAGTGCATTTTTCATATATATATATTTTTTTAATAATATACCTTACCACTATCCAGTCTTTAATTGCAAAAGAAGTTATGATAATGGTCCAAAAGTGTCCATTTTCAAATTTCCCGTGGACGGAAAGCTATAAGCTCAATGAACGCAAAAGATGCTTCGTAAGGATTTCAAGCCAAGCAATAGCTCAAGAGTAAGTACAGCTATTCAGTAACTTTCTCAAATAATAATATTCAGATAATTTTCAATGAGAATTTTTATAAAAATTCTGTATTTTTAGCTTTAAATAGAGAATAATGTTATTAGTAACAGTTTGAATTGCTTCTTTCGTTTTCTTTTTCTTTCGAATATGAAATCCTCCAACAGAAAAACAATGTTTCATCTTAAATTCATATAATTTATTTTTTTATTTATTAACAATTTGAAAGATTTATTCGGTAATAATCTTGCATATCACATTACATAATTATAGATAAACATTCTTAGCAACAATATAATGGCTTCCTATAATTTAATTTTAATGTTATTTCAATATTTTTTCTTTTTAATTTTATATATTTAAAATTTAAATAAAATTTAAAATTTCTATCAGCTTTAATAACGATGAAAATTTTAATTAATCCTCAGCTCACTGTCCTATTATTTGAAGTGCAAATATTAAATTAGCTGTATAATGAAATAGTAAATATATTTTCAAACATGATAAGAGTAACATCTGAATTTATAAATTTAAAAAACATGCATTAAAGAAAATTAAATTATAATGCAATTTTAATTCA
>JAOUZG010047904.1:2157766-2206787 GCA_026289955.1 Argiope argentata
TATAGTACTCTGTATCAGATATTGAAATTTCACTTCATCACCGATGGTAACGTCCTCGTGAATTCTTCCAAATTGACTCCAAAAGCTAAGCCAATCTTTCACTTCACCGCCAAACTTAATTAATTCAATTTCGGGAAGTTTTAATTTAGCTTTCGCCACATTAACTGACTCCGGCACTTCGGATATAGAAGAAAGTTTTTCTAAAAAAGTTTTTACAAGAATCCGTGCAGCATCTAATTTTTCACGATATTCTTCTATTTTTTCATACTCTACTTCAGATTCTTCAGATTCAGTCCGTACTAATGCTTTAAATACACTTTCGTCGAATTCTGCCAAATTAGTAGCAACTCTTTCTAAAGAACAAAGTTTTATTTCAATATCATCCTTATTTAAATTTTCTTCTTTCAACGCCGTTATTAACGCATTATAACGCTTCGCAAAATTAGCCCTTATTGGACTACGCCGTTTAATTAGATCTTCCATAATAGAAACGAAAGTACTGGAAATCGAAAGTTTAATTTACTGACCTTTTTCTTCAATCACGTCCGGTTGGCACCACAATTTAATATGCTTTCTGAAAGACTAACCGTTTTCTTAAGCTTCAAATTCTATATTTAAATTTCTGTATCTTGCAGAGTATCTTATATTTTTAAAAATTCAAGACAAGACTCCAAGCGTTTCCGAATTCCATCGTTTTTCTTTTTTATTTTCCTTCACATCATAATCTACAAACTATTGCCAGATTTCAAAAGTTTACAATTGATCATCATTTATTTTACAAAATAATATTAATAAAATATGTTTATCAAAGAGAAAATTCGTTTGCTTTTACCTTTAATTATATTTTAACAGAAATAAAATTTGTTGTCAGTTATAAAATACCTGAAAAGGAATCGTCTTCTAAGTGTCTGTTAATAAATGATGGCATTTACCGAACAAGATGGGTAAAAGCAGCCACTCTTACGTCACTGCATCTTCCAAGAGAGCGAAATTTCTCTAATTTTTCCAGCCACTTATGTCCCATATTTTAGGCCCCGGACAGGATAAAGATAATGGAGGTAAGTGGACCCATCTTTGTACTTTTCCTCCAGATATATCCCGATCATAAGTTTCAGCTCTGGTTCGATTTCTCTCACACGCTTCACAGCGTTATCTGAGAGCTCAGCAAGAATGACCTTTTTTTAAAAAAAAATTTTATATCAGAGATGCTGCGTGCCCTGTCACTATTCCCCCTTCTTTCCTGCAGCTTATTTTGATTAAAATCTGTTTAAATGTACACTGTAGCCTCAGAGCGCTTCTCTGGAGCTACACTGTTTTGTGCAATCGAGACGATTGATTGTAATTAAAAAAGAGGAAAGAAACAGTTTGCAGATTTTTCAATTAAAGATTTATAAGTTTTATGGGAAATCTACCCTTCAATATACCATTCATTATGGGATTTTCAAACCTCCACTGTTTTACGCATGCATCAGAGGGCGTTAATTTTATCAAAAAAAAGACGGGAAAAAAAGATGACCGGAAAAAATGTTCCCATATAGTAGGTAGAAACAGAGATTATTTGTTGTTTCACGCCCCCATTCGCCAGTTGTGCTAAACAAGGTCCATCTAGTGCTAAACCACACCCTCAAAAAATCCAACACTGTTAAAGGATCATCAGCTAAATCCTGTTTGGAGAGCCTCAGGCACATGAGAATGTGGTCAAGTGAAGTCTCCTCAGTAGAACAGTTGGTACAAATTTCAAAACTCTTAAGTCCTTCTGAAAATTCTGTTGATTTAAGGTGACTGCTTCGATAGCGGGCATGAATAGTTTGTTCCTGTCTATTAAAACTGAGATTCAAGGAGCCCCCAGGACGAGCACACTGATACCATTGGTGCTCTGGGGGAAAATCCAAGTGGTCTTATTCTTATGTTTTATTTTTGAGTAAATTGCCAAAAGGTGAGAGGTGATGACGGCACAGAGACCTCACCGGCCTTGGCCAAGGAGTTAGCAATCTCATTTCCCTCCAGGTCGAGGGGGAAAGGACTCTATGGATGAATCTGATACGACATGGAAAGCCGCTTTAACTTGCTGAACACTCCCTTTCACACTTTGCAAATTGGACTTGTTGTACTGTACTTCTGCTATCAGACAGAATCCGTATATCGTTTCCATGGGAAAGAAACACAAGAGAACCAATGGATTCCTCAATGGCAATTAACTCACATCAAATGCTGAACAGGTCCTCTGAATCTTTAAGTCATGGTTTTGAGATTTGATGTGAATTCCACTTCCAGATCGGTAATATTCGTATCTAGCCATCCGTATAAATCTGAATGGCATCAATTAGAGTCTCACCAATTTCCTTAAGAGCTAGTTTCCTCAGATAGGCAAGAAAATCTGTTTGTTTATTCACATGCATTGGCAAGTCAGATTGAAAAAGACACCGTAAAGATCATCCGTTGGGTCAAGACATTGTGTTAAGTGATGTGGTTTCAAAGATAAATTTTAGTTTAAGTGTTTATTTCTTTTATAAAATAAAATTAAATATATGTGCCATTAGATGCAATTACAAAGAAAATATATTTGGGACTGCTGCTTATCTTTTCGCTTCGTGATTGCATCTAATCACGAGATTTCACCTGTTTTCCGATCCTTGGCTGCGTTTGCGACCAAATCTTTTTAGAATATTACTAGGTTAGTTGTTTTTTCCCCTCTACTTTGAGGTTGTTTGAATTACTGCATTAACAGAAGGGGGAATGTCATACAGCTCTAGCATGTCTAATTGGAAATATTACAAGTTTTACAATAATCATTAAAGGAAATGATACTAAATGTAGTCTCTAGTATGTCGAATTTGAAGCATTGCACACATTAATGTAATCATTATGATGATGCTATCAAAAGAATAAATAAAAAATGAAATCGAAAAACCTTGAGCATTTAAATGTGAAGTTCCATATTTAGTTTAAAGCTGTTAAAGCCGAATAAGGTTGTTTGTTCTACTGTTAGATATGCTATAAACTATTATCATAAAGAATTTGATATGAAAAATGTGCAATGTTTAACATATTTTTAATGCAATGTAATAGAAGTGTGTTAAACTAAAAAATCATTAACAAAATTAAAATGTGTAAAAATTGTGGCAGTTTTTATATTCTGTGATAACTTAGTAATAGGCCAGATCGAAAAGGAAGGTTCAGTTGTTTTGAGCATCTGATGTCATCTCATCATTTGTTACCAGGAAACCATGGATTTTGATTGCACTGTAACTGCAGCTTTGTCTGCCAGTGTTATTATATATCAGACGAATAAGCTGAATTAAGATATGTTCTTCCGATTCCAAATTTAAACAGCTTAATTTGGTATCTTAATTTATCTTTAACTATCGAAACCAAAACTTCACATCTTGTAAAATGACAAGCAATGAAGAAATTTGTTGCCCTGCAAAAACGGAAAAATTAAATGTACATCAGGTTTCTTACACGTTTCTTTTGCCACTTTCCTCTGCAGTAGAAATGTGGAATTTCGAACGGGTTATCCACACCCAATGCCAAGTGTTGCCCGTGTCATGCAATCTCCAAATGACTTTTCGTAAAATGGATGAAAACGAAACGATTCTGTGTTCTGTTGCATTGCGGAGAACTGATAGCGTAAGCCCTCCAGTAAAGGTTCTGATTTGTATTGCTTTTAGCGGCTCTACAAGCCCAACAAATTATCCGAAAATTTTGCAGAGACCAGAAATGAAATCTGGAGATGAAATAAGAGAAACTGTTGATGAAGTTATACCTTTTGGTGACACGAGTCGATTACCAGATCAGAATTTGACTGTCAAAGTGTCAATATTTATCAGCCACTGTCATTGGGACAGAAATCCCGCTTTGCCAGCAGAATCTGTGCTTGAAAGAGATTGCGCGAAAACATTTGCTCTTTTCTTCGTCATTGCATTGTGTTGCTGGACTCTGGTGTTCGGAACAGAATATTTGTAGAATATTTGATCAGAGAATTTTTTGAAACAGTCTCGTTCATGAAGTACTTATCTAAAGTTTTTGCGAATTCTAGTTGATTTGCTTTATTATGAAACAACTCAATAATTTTTGCAAAATCAGCGAATTTTTATTTTTAATAAAGCAATTTAGTTCCTCAGTGAATTGCAAAACTATTTATAAAGCAGTTTTATGAAAGTTTTAAGAATGTTCTTATTTTTTTATGCGTTTCTCATTTCAATTTTGAACCTCTTCCCGATGTTGTCCTCTTTCATACAGCCCTTATTTTATTTTTTTTTGATTTTTTGAATACATCTTCCCTTTTTAGCAGTTCTAATTTGTTATGGAAGAATTTAACAAAAAGAATCAAATTCTGAACAATTTTCTTCCCATGTGCTAAAGTATGCTTCAATATTTATTTGAAAGAATTTGTAATTTTTTTAATTAAATATATTTTTTGTGGTATATTACTTGCATGTTGTTTATTTAACGATTTCTCATATTAATTTAAAAATTCTGTCTTGTGTTTTTTTAATATTTAAGTTTAACGCTATCAATTAAAGTTAAAATTCCATTCAAAAATTTCTTGTCCATTTTTATAATAAACTAGTGTACTTTCAAGAATGAATTTATTTATCTGAGGTTAAATATGTAAATGTTAATTTCTTTTCAAAAGCCATATACACTTGCTCACAAAAGTAAGTATGCAACTCATAGCTTAAGTGAAAAAGCTCTAGTTCTCAAATATAAGAAAAATATTATTTTGGAGAGTGTTGTTTGTAGCTTCTGATTCAAGTCAAAGTAATGAAAAATAAACCAAATCATTATATATTTAAAAACTTTATAAGTAAATTTGATATTTTCCAGTAGAAATTTACATCATAAAAGTATATATAAACTCTGAATTTTAGACTTTTAAATAGGCTGAATGAAACTTCTCGAGTGATTTTTAATATTTCAGGGATCAGTTTAGAAGTTCAGCTACAAAGCTTGTAAGTGTGAGCTTTAAGCACATCAATAATTCACCAACGTCTCCACGTGGAAAAGAATTATCAAACGATATAAAGAATGCAATAATAAAGCTCTATAAGGAAAGCAAGTCCCAAAGAAGACAAATTGCTATAATCATAGACAAAAGTCCTGTAATAGTGCAAAAAATCATTGAAAAGTTCCAGGCTGATGGAAATACTCTAAACAAGCCAAGAACAGGACGACCGCCCATTTTCTCGGATCGAGAAAGGCGAATTATTATTAGAAATGTGAAAAAAATCCGAAGGTTAGCGCAACAAAATTGACAACTGATGTGAAAAACAATTTTGCAAATCAGGCAAAACTGAAAAAAAATCGCCGTGTGTTACGGAAGGCAGGATACTACTGTTGAAATATGAGAAGAAAGCCATTTGTTAGCAAAGAGAATTGAAAAAAGAGAATAGATTTTGCAAAAGAAAATGAAAAGCAGGACAGAAATTTTTGAAATTCCATGATTTTTTGGGTTAAAGTAAATTCAATATCCACTGGTCGGATGGACACCAAAAGGTTTGGAGGAAAGCAAATACAGCTCTAGAACCAAGAACATGAGAGGAACTGAAAAACACGGTGGTGGTTCGATTATCGTTTGGGGTTGCATGGCAACAAATGGAGTAGAAAATTTAGTTATAATCGAAGAAATAATGAATCGATATAGCTATTTGAATATTTTACAGAATAATCTAAGTCGAAATGCTTCTAAATTGGGACTCGATGGATTCTTCACTTTCCAACAAAATAATGATCCCAAACATACTGCTCTTGTTGTTCGGGAATGGCTGCTGTATAACATGCGAAAACAGCTAAAAACCCCACCGCAGTCAACTGATCTTAATCCCATTGAACACTTGTGGGATTATCTCGATCGTCAAATTAGAAAGCAAGAGATCAAAACTAAGAATGATCTTAAAAAATCCTTTTTGAAGGAATGGCAGAAAATACTACCCTCGGTCACTCAAAATTTAGTAAAATCCTTGCCATCTAGATTAAGAGCTGTTATTAAGGCCAAAGGCTATCTAACAAATTACTAAATTTTTTGAAAAATTGTAAAATTGGCAATTTTAATGTCTTTGTTTTTGTTTGCATACTTACTTTTATCATGTAAATTGCATCCTATTTTAAGTTAAGCTCATCTTTCTAATTAAATATTTATATTTTTTAAATATTTTTCATTTTGTAATTAAGCTCGTTTTTACTGAAATTGATATACATCCTTAATTTGAAAACTCTAATAATATAGGTCTGTTGTTTTTTTCCATAGGACATAATCGCATACACTCTGCATACATACTTTTGTGACTAAGTGCATAACATAAAGTTTATAAATTTGACATTTAAAATAACTCATCTTGGATGAGTAACCCTGAGTTAAATTGTAAATTTTCGTCGAATACGGCCTTCTAAGCGATGTTTAACAATTTTTTGGGAAATTTTTTATAACGATCGATGAGAAATGCGATGATATGAAATATTATTCTATGTAAAGCTGGTTCTGCACGCGCTTAGCTTTGAGATCACACGAAAAAGATTCAACTTGCACATTTGTTTTTGTGCCCGATATTTATACGAAGCCAAGCTGACTTTGCAATAAAATCCCGTCTTTGAGATTTGAAAATTTGGTCTCTTTTTAAAAGTGTCAGTCTAAATCCAAGTGCAAAACCTTTTTGCACTTGCAGCCACATGACTTCAAATGTAAAACCTGATTTTATCAAAAACCTGTAGCATCTACAGGCTTGTTAAATGACCCGTCTTCTTGCTGGTATCTTTCAAAAGCTCAGAGTAGGAAATGAAGATTCAGAATCATTCTAACGAACCGAAAACTTTTAAAATCTTAAATATTTTCGAAAATAGTTACTATTCTGATTTCAAAAGTGAACGTTTACAAAACTAAACCGATTTGTATTCCAGTTGCGTTTTTTTTTTTGTACTTACGCACATACACAAGTAGGAATTTTTAATGAAGGGTTATTAAATGTAATCCCAGAAGGGTTTATTCATTTTAATTACACTAATAAACGCATTTTCTTTTTGAGAATTAAAGCTTATCAAACCTTTAGTCATTTCATTTTATTCCTATTATAAAAGTATTTTCTCAATCCCTTAAACTCGAATTCTGAAATGTGCGAGCTTTTAATTTTCTACCCTAGATGCCCAAAACGCGTTTCTCGAAAGACATTTCAGATTTAACTTCTCATTTCGTCGCCCATTTCAGGTAATATTGTGAAAAAAGCACAAGATATAAGATATAAACAAGTTTTCAACATGCTCCATATCCAAGAATTGTATTTTACTATAAATATCAGTTTTATAAAATAAATGTTATATTTCGTTGAATTTTCAGAAAAGGCGTTGAAAAAGATATAAAATGTTTGTAAAAAAATAGTGCTGCCGATATTCAAATTGGTCCTGAAGACCTACAAAATAAACGAAATTTTATATTGTTTAATTTCGCGTGTCGAAAAGCTCCTCGAGATACTGTGGAGATGGAATTTCTAATTTGATATTTGATGCGATAACTAGTCGAAAAAAGCAATGTAAAGTGGATTGGAGATTTTGTAAACATGAAATTCTGATTTATAAAAATTATAAGAATTTTAGGCATAATGTGCAGTAAATTTCAATTCCAGAAGTAGAAGGAATTCAATACTTTATTTACGTTTCACGAATGACATGGGGGAAAAATACACAAATCTGTTGAAATAAAACTTCTGCCAGTATTGAGATTTGAATTGGTGATGAAATAATTATGTATGACAAATCCTCACATTGTTCCATTGCTTCACGTATTCTTGAACAAGCTGTGTAAATTTAGTTTCTAATTTGATAATCCGCCATGATTGGGAATTTCATTCTGTTCTATTCTGAAAGCACTATGTGATGTATGGTAACAAGCTTTGCGTCTCTACCATATCCATTCCAAAATATGGGAATTGTATAAATATTTTATTATAAAAATAAGTTTTTAAAATAAATTGGGCGGAATAGTTTCAGAAAAAATATGAATGGTAAGCAATATCAGCAAAACAGATAAAAGTCCCATTATGTTACAACGAAAAGTAATGTTTTCTATTTCATTACATCAAACTATGACAAGGCATCCAGATTCAGCACTAATTAGTCAGCTAGAATGTCGGTTGGTACTTGAAGCTACTTCTTTTCAAAAATCCAAGTTAATTGGATAGAAGCAAGTTTTGAGCAATTTCGAATTCCTGCCATCTAAAAATTAAAAAAATAAAAATAAAAACATAATATAGATATTTTTTAATTTCTGTTGCAAACAAGAATTGTGCTGTCGGCAGAAAATAATACTGTTGCTTCTGCCCTTACGGACCGCATTTTATGAGAACTGTGGATATTTCACTTCCAAATTGTTAACCATCCATTATCTGATATTTCTTTGAGTATTTATTCTAAAAGCATAATATATGCACAATGGAGGAAATCAAGTTTTGTGAATGCACTAGATCTAAACATCTAAAAATTAAAACTGTGTAGATATTTTTATAAACATTATTTTCATCCAAATAATCAGAAAATATCAGCTTTGTGAAGTAAAATGATTTCAATATTTTGTTGAATTTACAGAATAAAATAGACTTGATATAAAAATGTAAATATCTGGTTGTTGAAATTCAGATTTGAATTGAAGACCTGTATGCCGATGAAGATACCGTGCCGAGAATTCCTGTACGCGATTCCACTTCCACTTTGGAAACAATATTGCGTTTGAAATTTGTTGGGATATGAAACCTAATTACGTAACGCATTGGATATAAGTAAATTTTGCTCTTCTGAGATACCTTATGTCTGAAACTATATATACGTTTATTGTAATATGTCATACGTTTACTGACTGTATAGACGTAAATATAAATTTTAAATGAAACGAAGTAGTCTGTTGAAGATACAGTGGGATAAACAATTGAGGATACACCTTACTTTTACTTGATAAATCCAACTTTCAATCGAAATAACACATTAACTAGAAGTGCAAACGTGTTTTTATTTTCACACATAACAAAAGGGTTAATTTACAGTAAAAATAACGAAAAACAACAAAAAAATATCTAAAATTAAAAATTTCACAAGTATTTGAAATAAACATAGGCAGAATTTTACCTCAAAAAATTAAGGATACACCAATAAAATTTGTGTGACATATCGCATACAAAGACAGTGTCAATATTTGGTTGCATGTCCTTTGGCTTTTATAATGTCCTCCAAACGTCTTGGTACCGATTCGAACAATTTTTGGTGGTATGTAAAGATATTTTATTTCATTCTTCTTGTAACATTTGCTTTAAATGGGCTTTGTTCCTAATTTGGTGTTTTTGGACCGCTATTTCGATTGTGACCCACAAATTTTCGATGACATTGATGTCAGGGGACTGCGGTGGTGTGTACAATTGCTGTTTACAATGAAAAAGACACCACATTTTGACATTACGTGCCGTATGTTTGGAGTCGTTGTCTTGCTGGAAAATAAAATTTCCATCTAAACCCAATTTTTTTCACTTTCTTTAAGATTGTTGTTGAGTATATCTATATAAAGCTTATGATCCATTATACCATCTATAAAAACAAAATTTCCTACCCCATTTGAAGCCATACAACCCCAAACCATGATTGAGCCACCACCATGTTTAACTGTAGGAAGTATATTTTTTGAATCCAAAGCTGTGTTCGGCTTTCTCCAAACGGTGCGACTGCCATCACTTCCAAAAATGTTGAATTTACTTTCGTCACTAAATATAACTTTCTTCCAAGAGTTATCTGTCTTCAATTGATAAGTTTTTACAAACTCCAAACGCCTTTTCTGATTTTGTAAGCTTATGAAAGGTTTCTTTCTAGCTACTCGACTGCTATATCCAGCATGTCTAATCACATTTCTCACAGTTTCAACACTTACACTTCTGCCCATTATTCGAGAAGTTTCTGCAGCTAGTTTGACTGCACTTAGTTTAGGATTAATCTTGATATCTTTCAAAATTTTCCTTTTGGTTACATCGCTCACAATACTTTTCCTTCCTCTTCCACTTTTATTTTCAATTAATCAATCGCTTTTAAATTTTCCAATGATTTTCTGGACACACGAGTGGCTTCTGCTATTTCAGCTATTTCACGATAAGAATTTCCTTTCATAAATAACCTTAATATAAATTTTCTTACATCAATACTGGTCTCTCTTCGAAGACCCATTTTCCATTTAAAATTGCGACTTTAAATTCACATAACCAACTTCAAAAGACAAAAGTAGAAGCCGAAAAGGTTTAAGATAAAATTGGCCAAACTTAGGCTATTACAGTAGAAAGCAGAAAAAAATCTAGCGGTAGTTATACAAAAATTTTATTGGTGTATGCTTAATTTTTTGAGGTAAAAATCTGCCTATGTTTATTTCAAATATTTGTGGAATTTTTAATTTTAGATATTTTTTTGTTGATTTTCGTTATTTTTACTGTAAATTAACCCTTTTGTTATGTGTGAAAATAAAAGCGCGTTTGCACTTCTAGTTAATGTGTTATTTCGATTGAAAGTTGGATTTATCAAGTAAAAGTAAGGTGTATCCTCAATTGTTTGTCCCACTGTATGTCTCATCTAAAAGATCTGATATGGAAATTATTCAGGCTGAAGGGCTGCAAAAGAGATGAAATTGCTTGCTGATTTTCCCTTCACCCTTCTTGTTCTTCGAGAGAGTTTGGGATTTAATTTTTAACCTAGTGACATGAAGTCATTTGATATTATATCCATTCTAAAAAGGCACTGCACTGAATGGAAGCAAATCTAGAGATCTGAGAACAAGATTTGTGCAGAAATTTACACTTAATATCAGTTTTATTAAATGAAATAAAATAAAAGGAACATTTCATTGAATTTACATAGTATGTAAGAACAGTAATGTACAAAATCTGTAAAATAAAAAATAATAATTAAAAATCTGTTTAATGTTATTTGGAATCGAATCGAACATTCTACAAAATCGGTGAAATGTTATGCTGAATATCACATGAGAACAAATTTTCTTTGAGAGGCACTAGAAATTCAGCTTTTAATTTATGAACTAGACTTCATTTAATATTTTATATCCATTCTAAAAGCACAATTTTTGGATAGCAAGTTTTGCGCATGACCGAGACCCTGAATTGACACTTATAAGATTCGCATGGATATTTAAATATAAATTTCAATTTTGTGAAGCAAACAAGGGGGTATTTCGTTAAAATTTTAAAGAAGAGTTTCTAAAATAAAATAACAATACAGGTAATGTAAATAATTAATAAAAACTTTCGTTGGCAAGCTTTGGAAATGTTTCTTCTGATTCGAAAACGAGATATTGCTTGCAATTTAATGCATTTTAATAATCTCTTTTCAGACTTTGCTATTAATTGCCAAGAATATAATACTACAAATAGCAAAAATATATTCAAAAAATGTTCTAAATTTTTTTAGAAACGCCACTCTTATTGAATCGAAATTTATTTAAATAATTTTTGAAGTTATTAAAATAGTATAGTTTCTTTGAGAACTCAAGAATGGAGCGAATTTCTAAATTTAAGAAATCAAGAAGTATAAATATCTCCTTTGCAACCATGAAGGAGGACAAGTTAAATAAAACTCTGAAAAAAATCATTTAAATCTTCAGTTTGCTTTCTTTTTTTCCACACTATCCAAAAAAAATTGAGATCAGTACAAAATTTCGAAGAAATGCACACCTGCAGAAAATCTATGAAAAGGAACATAAACTTTTCTTCAAAAAATACGAACATCTGAATAAACTTTGGAAAGAATAGTTTCTTCAAAGCTTAAATAATGTCAAAACTTTGTTGGATATTCAAAAGAATCGATTTAGGGAAGAATAATCGAAGATTTCACTTTCTTTAAAAAGGCCGTTTCTCCTTTTTTTTCTTTGATGTTGGAGGTTCTTAATTTTATCATTTAAGAGAGCCAAATTCAGAAGTGTATAAGCATCTTATTGCTTCTAAGTGTGTTCCTCGGAAAACTACCTGAAAGAGTCGCATGCACTCTTCTTTCCAACTTGGATTGAACTCGTTATTTTCAGGTTGATTTTTAGCAAACAATTGGTACTATAAACTAAATTGCATTTCTTGATGGAAATTTTAAGAAAATAAATCACATAGTTTTCCATTATTTTTTCTCCGCCTCTAAATTTTATCATTTCGATGATGCTTTGAAATCTATACATTACTGTAAATATGATTAATACGAGGATTATGTATAACTACCGGTGATTATTTATAATCTGCAATAAATTTATTATATGAATATTACGGATAAAATAAATTTATTATAAATAATAACCAATAATTATAAATTCAGCACATCTGAAGTGGCATCATTCGAATAATGAAATGAATATTTCCATAATTAAAACATTCTATATCCAGCCTATTGTGAATGTGAACAATAAATTTTCTGTTACCTTTGAACGTTCATATATCTTGAATAGTTTCTAGCTTTATGTATTTTTGTATTTCATAAAATTTAAGCATTATTTATAAACCAATGATTCAAATTTAGCAGTTCAAGGTGTTTTTTAGAATGTGTCAAATTGAAAAAGAAAGAGAGAGCTTGCACCATGTATATAAAGTATACCAGAGAAGTACTAACTGGATGGACTAGAGGGCATTTCTGCCCTTCAAATACTGTAGATGAATTCTAGCCATGATCATTTCGATTTCCGATTACATTCAGTGAATGGTTTAGGTATTTGAAATGCTTATGCAATGTATATTATGAGGCTCCTCTCTTAATGATATGGGCAATTCAGTTTCCCATTATAGCATATTTTTAATATATATAATTTACAATCATGAGTCCAAATTGCCCCGGGTACATGCTTGTACGCAATATTATTGAAGCAAATGTTCAGTTCAAATAACTAAGTGAGCATAATGAAATACATAGGAGCTTGACTGATTATACTTGGTGATGGGTCCTTAATATTTTCTTAATATTTTATCATTCCCAGAATTTTTATCTTTTACAAATTTATTTAGCAGCAAATAAAAATAATTTTTTACCGACTTTCCACCTAGCAGTCCTGGGTAGCTGCATGGACTGCCTTGTTAGAAATTCGCTGTTGTGCGTATAGAGGACTCGTAACAATTTATGGGATATCCAATATTAAGATAATATAAGCATGTAACAATTTAAGGGTTTGCACATGCAATAATTTAGGGTGTACAAACAAGTTTCTTCGCAAGAATCGTTGAACATAACTGATAAAAAGTGGGGATATCGGCAGAAGGGTTTAATTATTCAACTGTAGAACCTACAACTGTTGAGGTCACAGATGTAAGTATCAACGAGGCACTTAATTATTAATTGTTATTAAGTGCAAGATTAATCATGTGCAAATATTATTATTAAGTGCAAGATTAATCATGTGCAAGTATACTACCGAATTCTTTTTTATTCCTTATGAACTTGTTATCTCGACATCACATTAGGTGGCGTTGATTGCATTTGTAAGTTAAATATAAAATACTGTAGACATAATTCAAGAATTTATAAAATAAAAACCTTTTTTAGATAATTAATTTCTACACGTTCAACTTATTTCAATATTTTGTTGATTTTTTGAAAAATTTTACAGTTTTAATTAAGGATAATTTCGATATATCTGACAAAGTGCATAAATGATAGATAATTTATCAATACTTTGTTACGCAGGATAAAATTATACATTTTAATTAATATTCCAAAATATTAATGAACACCTTAGAATTCTTTTTTGATTCTTTAAGCATATTGAATTATAAGACTGTATAACAACTTTTCATTCCCCCTTGTAAGTTACTTAACTCCGTCCGAACGTAACGTGGGACACAGATGTGCTTTAAGGTGCATCCAATTGCTGAAAGGGAAGTTGAAAAAAATTAGAATATTTTAATGGACGGTCGAATGTAGTTGCCCCGTGGATACTTTATTATTCCGAGAGTATAAAAAGTGGTTCTCAGAATGAACGTAAAGAACTGATTTAGACTGTGATTGTAGTAAACTGTGATTGTGGACTAGCGATTAATGGTTGGTTTCTGTAGAATAGGCTTAACAGATGCAATTAGTTCTCGTAAGGATATAACTGTAGAAAGAAATGACAGTTTTAATGTGAATAAAAGAATAATTTTTAGCATTTTGGTGTTTTGGTATTATTTTGGTTGCCAACTTTCTAACTATTGACTATAATTGGAATTTCCATAATTAATTGGCCTGCTTAGTATTACATTAGTTGGTAAAAACGGAGGAATTGAAGGCGATTATTTCTTAAGAGCATAGGTTCTTATGGCATTTGGAATGTAACTTTCAAAAAGATTTCCAAAATTTTAATAGCTTATTGATGCAGATTTTTGGGGAAATTTTTCAATTGATACATAATATATATAGCGAACAAGGGAAATTTAAATAAATAGCTATATAAAATATAAAAAGTGATTCCAAAATGTTGGTTAAACTTTAAAAATAAGCCAAAATGGCATCGAAAGTCATGGACGGACCGATAACCATGTGAGAAAGGAAAAGGGTAGTACTCATCATCTATGTTGGTACTGGTAATTTGAAATTCCCATTTCATATCGAAAACAATCTGCAGATAAGCAAAGCCTAGATTACATACATTCCAAACGCAAGAATTTTTATCAACAATGCATGTTATGAAGCGGGCATCACTGCTAGTGTTAAGAACTTCTAGCTTCTGGTATCCAAATGGATGCCTCTGTCAATAGATAAGTGGACGCTTCTGTATGAGTTTTCACGCGTTATTGAATAAACAACACTCAGTTGATCAAGGCGGCTTTACTGATGATTTATTCTTTTGAGATTCATAGTTTTGTCTTCCCTGCTACCTGAATAAATTCCACGATGGTTTTCGTGTAATTCGTATTTCATATTTGTAATGACTCGAGCTTTCTATACTTCTTTAGAAAAGGCACATACTCAAATAACATACAGCACTCAGACTTTTCTTTAAATATCTATTCTAAATCCAAGCAAAAGCAGAAGACACCCTTCTCCGTCCGCTACACAAGCTCTTCTCTCCCTCTCCTTACAAAAACAAAAACAACAACCCCAAAGGGGGTGGCGAACCTCTCCAATCGTTTCCGCAGGCGTCGCCAATGGTAGCCAAACATCACACCTTTCCCCCAAGATAATGATTAATCTTAACTTAATTGTTATCTGAAATGAAAACATTTTGTCTACCTTTATGACGGTCTGCCGAAACGTTACAATATGCAAATATACAACATTTAAATCCACAATCAAATTTTCAAAGAAATTAAGCATGCAAAATTACCAAATAGAAATACAGTAAAATATTTATACATATATTAAAATTATAAATGAAAGTTCTATTTACATCCTTCAGATGGGCAGTCTAGATAACGCATCTGCATTCACCAGTCTGCTTCCTGGGCAATGTTCTATATCTAGATGATATCTCTGTAGAGCTAGAGTTCATCTTTGTAACTTAGATGACTGCGGAGCATTCTTAACGATGTAAGTTAAAGGACTGTGATCACTGATGATCCTAATAGACGCTCCAAAAATCCATGCTTCGAATTTCTTCAATGCTCATATTATTGCGTAAGCCTCCCTCTCTATCGTTGGCCATTGAGTTTGGGCTTGAGTCAATTTCTGGCTCGCAGAGCAGATAGGATACTGCTTTCCGTTGTAACTCTGTGATGAACATGCTCCAACACCTATTTGAGATGCATCCGTGTGAATAAGGAAAGGCTGTTTCAACGATGGCGTATGAAGTTCTGTAGTTTTTGACAATTAATCTTTCAGCTCTTGGAAGGATTACTGATGCACTTCTTTCCAGTCAAGGATTTCCGGTGCTCGTTTCTTCGTCAATTCTGTAAGGGGATGAGCAGTTTCGGCATAATTTGGAATGTAATCTCTGTAATAGTTCATCAATCCAAGTGCACTTTTCAGCTGAGTTTTTGTTCTTGGTACTTCCAACTCTTGTATCGCTCTTGTCTTTTCTGGATCCGGTTGATGCTTTCCAGAGCCTATTATGTGTCCAAGATATCTGATTTGAGCTCTCGCAAATGAACATTTCTTCGAGTTTACAGTGAAACCAAATTTATCTAATTTCGTAAACATGCAATCCAGATGTTGTAGATGAGTTTCAAACTCAGGAGAAAATATTGCAATATCATCAATATATGCTCTTGCGAATTCACTACAATCTTTTAAAATATTATTTAGGACTCTTTGAAATGTGGATGCAGAATTTTTAAGTCCAAATGGTAAAACATAGAACCGATATTGAGCTCTATGAGTTTTAAAAGATGTATAGTCTTTACTTTGTTCTTCCATTGGAATAGCCAAGTATCCCTTTAATAGATCCAAGGTTGTGATGATGTTAGCTTTACCTATACTATACATTAAGTCGATAGCATTTTCCATCGGAAAATCTTCTAGTTTCGTAACAGCATTCAGTGTTCGATAATCTACACAAAGTCTTAAACTCCCATCCTTCTTACTAACGCACACTACTGGATGTGCTATGTCGGCGTCGCTCTCTTCTATTAATCCAGCTTCCAATCATTCGTCTACCTGTTCATCAACTTTTTTCTTCAAAGCCTCCGGTATTCGATAAATATACGGCTTTTTCCTTTCCATATTTGGTACCAAGCGAATTTTATGTCCTTCAACTTTTGCTTTTTTGAGTTTTCCAGTAAACAATCCCTGGTGTTTTTTAATTAGAGCTTTTATCTGTCTTCTCTGTTGTTCATTTAAATGCTCCAAATCAATCTCACTAATTTCACTTTTATTCAAAGGCACAGAATAATCTTTCTCAGGACTTCTTAATTGGCAATCTTTACACGTTTTACAAAATTTTTCCACATCTTGGGACATACCAGGCCAGAAAAATGAATATCGAATTATCTCTTTAGTTTTTCGCATTCCCATGTGTGCACCAAAAATTGATTCATGAGCTAGCTTCAGCACTTGCTCCCGTCTATCTTTAAGTAGTACTAATTGAGTTACCGACTGTCCTAATATTTTATCTTTATGATAGAGAAGATCATCAAAAAATATATACCCATTTGTTTTCTTTTTCCCTTGACGGTAAGCATTCTTAAGTGACTTACAACTTCTCTGCGCTATTTGTAAATTTACTACTTCGTCACTAGTGGGTTCCATCTCAGCTTCCGGTATTGTCACATCATTAAGATTGTTGTTTTCGTCTCCGCTTACACTGGTTCGATAATTCCTCCAATCTTCTCCTATGGTTTTCCTCTGCCTGTTTTCTTCCACTTGTCTTCTATTATCCTCCTCTTGTCTTTGCCTCTCCTCGTCTTGCCTTCCATCTTCCACTGTAGAAACCAAATAATTTCTAACAAACTCTTCATCTTTCTTATATTCTTCGCTTTCAATTAGTTTATTCTTTAGCTCAATCAACTTCATGTCAATCGTCGCTACTTCTCCAATTTCATTCAATACAATTACCAAATCTTCTTTTCTAACGTTCTTAAACATTTTTCTTTTTAAACTAGCAACAATACTTTACTAATCTCTGGTTCTCGAAAGAGAGCGTGTTGTAATGACTCGAGCTTTCTATACTTCTTTAGAAAAGGCACATACTCAAATAAAATACAGCACTCAGCACTAACTTTTCTTTAAATATCTATTCTAAATCCAAGCAAAAGCAGAAGACACCCTTCTCCGTCCGCTACACAAGCTCTTCTCTCCCTCTCCTTACAAAAACAAAAACAACGACAACCCCAAAGGGGGTGGCGAACCTCGCCAATCGTTTCCGCAGGCGTCGCCAATGGTAGCCAAACATCACAATATTGTTTGCTTATTTATTATTTTAACTAAATAAAAAGTATTGATGTTTTATAAAAACAAGCTTTATTAATTTTCACACTTAAAGTTATTACATCTATTTACATACAGTAAGACCCTGCTTAACGCTGTTTCGTTTAGCGCTGTTTCGGTTTAGCGCTCTTTTATTTCAACCCGGGGATTCCACGAAATCGCTCGCAGCCTACGGGGATTCCCCGAAATATTATGCAGCGATAGGTTTCAAATATATATCCGAAAGAGTGTACTTGTATTTCTTGTTTGGTGCGGTATTGTACAGATATATTTTTATTATTGGAAACATTTGTTGACATTATTGTAAGTAGGTATTAATTTACATATTTAATACTATATTACAGTGTCAAATATTTTGATCTTTAGTTTTTTACTATGGGTGATAATGAAAAAGAAAAGAAGCAACCAGAAAAAGCATTTCACTCAAAACTAAAATGGAAGTCATTAGAAGATTAGATTCTGGTGAACGTCAAACTCTAATTAGTGCTTCATTGAATTTGCCAACTTCAACAATAAGGACCATCATGAAGAATAAAGAAAAAAATACTGTCATCGGCAACTGCAACTACTACAAGCTCTGCAACTAGAATTACCCGTTCTAGAAATAATATCATAGAGCAAATGGAAAAACGACTGTCTATATGGATTGACGACGAAATTGACCGCAACATGCCATTAAGCCAATGTATCATAATGGAAAAAGCTAGAAGAATTTTTAATTACATTCAGACTGAGACAATTGACAAAAGTGAAACTTTCGTTGCTGGTCGAGGATGGTTTAATAGATTTAAACATTGAAATAACCTTCACAACATAAAGATTACAGGAGAAGCAGCAAGTGGTGATACAAAAGCGGTGGCTGAATTTCCAGCGGTATTTAAAAAAATGATTGAAGAAGGAAAATATACCTCCAGAATTGGTTTTTAATGTTGATGACTAAATGGAAGTCATTAGAACTAAAGTCATTAAAACTAAACTCCAGGCTTGTTTTGGAAAAGAATGCCGAAACGAACATTTCTATCCCGTGAAGAGAAACGGGCACCAGGATTTAAAGCTGCAAAAGATCGCTTAACCCTTCTACTAGGTGGTAACGCAAGCGGAGATTTTAAATTAAAAACATTACTAATTTACCATTCCAAAAACCCAAGAGCGATGAAAGGCATATCGAAATCAACTTTACCTGTAATTTGGGAGTCTAATAAAAAATCATGGATAACTGCAAACATTTTCCAGGATTGGTTCACTGAACATTTCTGCCCATCTGTTAAACGTTATTGCGAAATTAAAAAACTTGAACAAAAAGCACTTCTGTTAATTGATAATGCTCCAAGCCACCCAACAAATTTATCAGACTTAACAACATGCATTCCAGTCGAAGTGGTTTTCTTGCCGCCTAACTTAACTGCCTTAATTCAACCAATGGACCAAGGCGTTATATCAAATTTTAAGGCTTATTACTTGCGGTGAACGTTTAAGCAAATGTTTGAAAAAACAGACGGAGAAGATAACCAGTCCATAAGAGAATTTTGGAAAAACTACAACATCGTGGATTCTGTAGAAAACATAGGCCTTTCTTGGAATGAGGTAACAGAAAGATCTTTGAAAATAGTATGGAAGAATATTTGGCCGGATTTAAGTAAGAGCGATGACGTTGGACACTCTGTCGATGTGGATGAAATAGTGGAAGAGATAGTGAAATTAACGAAGCAAACCGGTTTTGAAGGGGTAAATGTGGAAGATGTCGAAGAAATAATTCAAAAAGCAGCGGCTAGTCTTTCTGATGATGAGCTCAAGGAATTTACTGAACAAGAAGAAAACAAAAATGTTGACAGCAGTGATTCAGAAGAAGAGTGAAAAGAACTTTCGATGGCGTTTGTAAAAAGGAGTTTGTCTACCATAACTGAAATAATGGATCAATTCATTGAAAATGATCCGAATTTTGACAGGAGCTCAAAAGTAAGGAGTGGTGTTAGAGATGCTCTATCCGTTTATGAAGAACTTTTAAGAGAACAACGCAAAAGAAAAAGGCAAACAACATTAGATGCTTTTGTCACAAAAACACAGAACACTGAAAACGCGGAAGGCTAACTAATTATGACTGACTTATAATTTTATTTGTTTTTTTTAAAGAATATTCGTTTTGTTATTTTTATTTTGTTTTTATTTTTGCAAGAAATAATAATGTGGTATTAATTTGGGCTTTAAGAAATAAATGTTTGGTTTTATTTTTATTAAAAAAACATACTTTTTAAATTTAATACCGAACCAATTTCCTAGCCATTTTCCCCTAACCCCAATATTTACATGTATAGATAGCCTCGTTTAGCGCTGTTTCGCATTACGCTCTTCTTTGATGGAACGTATCCCCCGCGTTCTTACTGTAATTGGTAATACATAAATGCATTTTTCTTGCTTTTTTTACTCAAAAACTCTGGCCAAAGTGAGGAATTAGAAACATTTCAAAGGTAAAATTCCATCAGGTTGTCCGTACTGCGTAGTAATGTACATCCCTTCCATTACAAATGTATGTATCAGTACGCCTTAAAAAATACGTTACTGCGCATTTCGCTTCACTCAGGGTCTACCAGAGAGAACTGTGTGGAGATAAGCAGGGGTTAGATTTGGCGTAGACAGATAAACAAATTGGCGACATCCGGATCATCCACAGTAAAGTAAGTACCCCCTTGTATTCTAGTCAGTGTCATGTATTTTGGTGCTAATGTTTGTTTAGTCCTGTGGAATGTGGAACTTAGAAAATAATTAATTAATTGTTCATGAAACTCAGATATTATTTTCACTTATAAGGAAATTATAGAGTCTCATACCTCAACCGATATGATACTTTTCAGCAATAAAGTTAAGAGAGAATCTTCGATCAAAAAAGGTTGTCTGTTATAGAGTATGAAAGAACAAATTCTCATTACAAAAAGAATAGCTTATTACAGCATTCAAGCAAATTGTGGAATGATTAATTTTCAAATTTAATGGCGTAACGATTGGCGCTAGCGTAGATTTCGCTGTTTCGACCGTCTGTGAATGGTCAAGGTAGACACTGCTGTTTGGGTTGAGCATCTGATGGTTGATAGAGATGAAGAAGGTGCTGTGACAGCTGATCGGACAATCACTCTGTCCTCACGATCTGTTGTGGCCCTAGGTCAACCTCTACCATCCTGATGCTGAACTCTGCCACTTTTCACCCATCTCTGCCAACATCTTAGAATCGCCGCATCGATTCGACTCAAATGATGAGCGATTCTCCGATTTGTCCAACCGGCCTCTTTCAATCCAATGATACGACCTCTGCCAAACTCTGACGGTTGCTCGTAACGAGCACGAACCCTGTGTAGAAGCATTTTTTAAGTTGTTGAAAGGTAATCTGAATTGCAATCAAACCGAAAGTTTGAACAACCGTTGAAGTACTGCTCCTTACATACATCGGCTGGATTCTCAGTTCCGATGCGCTGGAGATCAAATTATTCATTCAGTTGGACACCAAAGTTTATTTATTTGAATATCTGGTCAAAACACTCATGCATACGAAATATCTAAGCAATCAGATGATTGCTTCTTGGTGCGTCGATTTTTTTGTTATAGAGGAATGTTATAGTCGCAAGGAATTGTTATTTGTCCCTAGAATTAATTTTAAATTAGTGTCTTATTCCTTATGCCATCTTATGCCATTATTTGTAATAATAAATGAAAAGTTAAACAAATTATTTTTATTTGTAAAACTATAAATTTTTGATTAAAATATTTTTTTATTATTTATTAAAGTAATAAAATTTGTAGGAGTACTTTATATCTACCTCAAATACTTGCTTTAATACTCTTACTTGCCTGTTTGAATCTGTGCTAAAAATATTAAATGCATATATTTATATTATTTTGCTAATAAATATGCTGAAACTTGTTATTCTGGTACTTATGCAGAGTCTTCTAATTCTAATGGAATCGAAAATATTGAGAAAGCAAACATAGTTTAAAAATTCTCTATAAAATCGGGAGTTTTGAAATTTTTATTAAAACTGTGGAATTATAAATAAGAATTTCAGGAAAATTTTAATTTCTCAGTTTTTTTAATCCAAACATTGCCGATCTTTTTAAGAAATTCAAGAATAAAAGTTAGCTCTAAAAATTAAATAACTTACTTGCCTATTAAAATAAAGATGCTCATCCCTGTTTTCTTCTGAATGTATCAGTGCGATTTCCGTGAAAAAATGGTAGTTTTGGAATGAAGCAGCTTTGATTAGTAGTGAAATGATTGAAATTCATAAAAAGACACTTCTCAGCAGAAGTGTGTGTTTGTGTATTATATACATATATATATATATATATTGTTATAAGCGAGCGATCGTCGCTGAATTTAAGTGGCAACTTGTACTTCCCCGATAAAGGATAAATCAAGTACTGAAGGAGTTACACAGCAGCCCTGCAGGTGGTCACTTCGGAGTCATGAAGAAAACTCGTAAAGTCCGGGAGCGTTTCTATTGGAGCATTATGAAAGATGATGTTCGAGAATGGTGCAGAACATGTGACGACTGTAACTCCCATAAAGGACTAAAAAAACGCAGTCGTTGTAATTTACAGCAGTATAATGTAGGTACACCATTTGAAAGACTCGCCTCTAACATCTTCGAACCCCCCCCCTTGGAGAGATAATGGAAGTAGAAGAGAACTCCGACTGCCCTTTGATCCTTAGTTCGGGTGTCCACCGGATACGCCTTCCACGCCTGTGGATTATGTTCAAGTCCTCCAGGCCCGTTTAGAAGATGTACGCAGGTTTGTCCGAGATCGTATCAACATAACGACGGAAAATATGAAGACCAAAAACGACACTAAAGCCACCGGACATGAATTCAAGGAAGGTGACTAGGTATGGCTCTGGAACCCGATTCGACGGAAGGGACTCTCTTCGAAGCTGCAGTCTTCCTAGGAAGGCCATTATACAGTCCTGAAAAGACTGAATGACGTCGTGGCTCGAATAAGGAAGTCACCGAATTCAAAACCGATGGTAGTACATTATGATCTGCTAGCCCCTTATTATGATAACTTGTCAAATACTTAGTTGAAACCATGGTTTCCTCATTTATGTAAATATGATTTTTATATTTGTAAATAGTGTTCTTTATGTTAATTATGTTTCAATGTTTATGTCTGAAACTTTGTGTCTATGTAGTGTAACTTTTGAGTGTCTTCTGCTTGGGGTCTGTACTGCCCAGAACGTGCAGTCCTTGAGGAGGGGGCAATGTTACAAGCGAGCGAACGTTGCTGAAATCACTGAGGGGAGAGCAATTGGCGACGGCGTCAAAGAGCTTGACGCCAGCTGGGTTGGTTTGGCGAAAGGAATAGTCTGGCAGCCGCTGGATCTCTCTCGGTGATTTCCGAAGCCTCGCGGCTCTTTCGCCTGGATATATAAGGGACGGGCTACCGCATTCGGCAGTTTCTCCCCTCTCAGAACAGAAGCGTCTCGCTAGACTAGCGGATTAGTGAGATGTGTTTGCATTTCCTGTTAACGTTGTGTTATTAAGCTCGCTGTGATTTACTGTTTGCTGTGCTATACGATAGCTGTTTTGCAGATTTTGTCTATTGTGCATAAGGCTTGCATTTACGCTGTAAGTGACTGTTGAGTTTTGGATTGTGTTTATCTGAATTTTTACTTTATCAAGTCATCCTGTAAATAACTGAAAATAAATTTGTTTGTGCTGTCCTCAAATAAAGTTCATTCAATCCGAACACGCTACACTAAAACGTAACTATATATATATATATTTAATATTTATAAGAGAGAGAGGGGGAAAACTTCTGAAGCCTCGATTTATTTCATCACGGGAGTCATTTTATGTCCAAAAGAAAGTCATTGATCAATTACCGTTTTTCTACATAGCCATACAAAAAAAAAGTGTCAGAACTTTTTCCCATCAGTAATTTTACTATGAGATGCTATTAAGGACTTCTTTAACAGGAATAATCTTACGCAAGGGAATACTACGCATCTTTTTTTAAAAAAAAATATGTAGGTACTGAGGATTTCTATTGCTTTTTTCTGGAGTGGGATCGAATGCGTATATTAGTAATAATTAAATAAAAGTCGGAATCAGTCAGGAAATTTAAAAAAAAACACTTTTTTAAAATTATGTTAATAAACAAATTAAGATAAAAAAAACATAAATAATAAAGATATTTATAAATTTAGATTCTGATCTTTACATTATTTCTAGTAAAGGCAAGTAACCGGTGTGTGTTTATGTTCTGGAACAGTGGTATTTTAGATCATTGTCTGTAAAACGGTATTTTGAAACAAATCACAAATCCTTTTACTAAAAAAAAGACAATCTCAAGTGCAGTAAAAGACAATAATAAATTGTCGGCGTCTATGATTAAATATGTTTGCAAAAATTGTCATACATACGCAACAAGTTACTCAACTGTAAATCTCATTGCTGGACATAGTAAACCTTTTCAAGAGGGAGAGTTTTTGAAGGAAGTCTAGTGACCATGTGCGCCCACACTTTTTGATGATTTTGATAATAAAATTAAGATAATTGAGCAAAAAATATTCCTCTGTCTAGAAACACAATGAAAGAAAGTATCTTTAAACTGGTTGGAAATGTATCAGATCAACAACAACAAAAAAAGTCCATTAACTACGCTCCTTTTATATCACTATACCTTGACGAAGTGACAAATATTATGACGTCATTACTTCAGTTTTGATTTAATGAACTGAAAATTTTACACCAGATCTTAAATAGAATTCGAAGTTATAGTTAATTATACTTAATCTTATATATTTTCCTTATTTTATCATCTTTTGAATTTTCAGTGCCTATATTTTTTATAATTATAGATGTTCTGTAAAAGCTTATATTTCAGTGGTGGCAATGTTGTAGATAAGTTTTAGTTTAGAATTCAGCTATATATATAGCAATAAAAAATGACGATTCGTTTAATTGTTTTACACTTTTAATTACTTTTCTTTGATATTTTGAAGGAAACATCATTAAGGAAGAATTAATTGCGATAAAATCTTCAAAGAGCACAGGTAATTGTTCGGCTGTTAAAAATTCGCTTATAGAGGAAGGAAGAAATAGATTAAAAAGAATAGATTAAAAGTTTGGAGAAACAGTTGTGTAACACAATGAGCAGTGCAAGGTGGTGCTCCATCTTGCATGAATATTGTTCAATTGAGGCAGTTTCGGTCTTGAAAAGCAGGTATCCCATCACTTTTCTAAAATATGAGTGTAACTAGTGCCAGTTACGTTGCAGCGAACTGGCCCGGTTGATGTAAGATTTTCGAAAACAAAAATGACATGTAATAAAGCCAGTAGTCATACCATACCAAAACTGTAACAAGCATTGAAAGCAAAGATTTCCCTAAAACAGTATGCGGGTTGGAGGAGCCCCATACTCTACGATTATGGGTGTTGACTTGTCTGGATGAAGTAAAATGTGTTTCATCAGTCCACAAAATGCTGCGAATCCATGATTCGTTCTCATCAATTTTGGTAAGAATGAAGTATATAAAATCAATTCTTTGTTGTGAATCGTCTGGCTGCAAGTGCTGTAAAGTTTTAATTTTACACGAATAGCGCCTTAAAACGTATTTGTTTGATAAAATCCTCGCTGCACTTCTATTGCTTACAGGCTGCTGATCCACTAACCCTGAATCAATTGCTTTCCCAATCTCTTCCATAACTTCTCGACTCACAAATATTCTTCCTCTAGTTCCATGGTGCGCTCCGAGTTGTCCTGTAGCTTCAAATTTATTAATTATTTTCAAGACGGCATTTCATTATCAAGAAGGCGATATTCTTTCAAAACATCACTATAATTTCTATTCTTTACGTAATAACAATTTACTAAAACAGCACATTTGACCTTTGGCAAAGTTGTGGCTATAACTTAAAGATACGTGACTTTATCATCATAATGGTTTTAATATCGAGTTGGTGTATATTTTGTCATTGTACAGAGCAAAAACGTTTTATTAATCTACAACGCCATCTATCTCAAAAAAGAAACTATTTTTTATTGTGTAATTCATTTTCTCACGTTGCTAATATAGCATAAACTGAATTTCTTCAACATACTCCAAGTAGTTTTTCTTTTATAATATTTCAAACATTTGCATCTCAATTATAATCAACCTGTATATAAATTGGCAAAGAAAGCTGGCAAATAAATTGGAAAAGAAAAAGTGCAACAGCAAGAGAAGTCTCTTTTCTGAAGGGAATAATAAACATAAGCATTTATTGAATCTGAATTTCAAGTAATGCTGGATTGCCCCTTATTTCCCTTAGTTTTTCCTACTAATAAAAATTAGACGGTATTGTTATTCTATTATAACTAGCACAGGAAGTCTTTTTATACTCCATCACATACAGGGAAGGCACAAGGAATTTATTTTCCAGTTTTGCATTCAATAATTACTTATTGAATTGTTTTAAACATTGGGACAAACAGAATTATAACCTTTTCTGTTACTATAACTTACATTTCAAAGTGCAGTTTTAATGTTTCTAAGAAATTTTATGTAGATTTAGAGCATTGTATTCTGTTAAAAGTTACGGCATTTTGTTTATTATACGATCTACTATTTTCATACAATGTTTTAGTATGATTATACTTGTTAAAAAATTGAATTTCATGAAATATATAACTTTTCTCATATTACAATTTTTTTGAGTGCTTTTAATATGTATATTGTAAAAAACATTGATTTTGACTAAAGAGAAAGCCATAAAACTAATATAGTTATCAGCTGTAAATCAGGGATATTTTTTCTCAGTTTCTCCAACTACGCGGGGATATTGACGAAACGTCAAGGCTCAAAGTGATAAAATTTAGCACATATATTTAGTACCAGAAATGAAGATATTCATCAACTTTTTAATTAAATCTATTAAAATATGGAGGTGTGTACTTTCGTAAAACTAAATAAAAGCAAATATTTATATATGTGAAATCTGGAATTCAATCACAATACTAAAATTCTATTTCCAAGCCAAATGTTCATTTTTTGAATCGATAAAAAGGCACATTTGTTTTTCTTTACTATACACGAAGTCTGCTCTCAGACGCAGAATTGTGGAAATAAAGTTATGTGGACTTGTTGCATTTGCGGCCAAATGATACACGAGGTGGAATTATCTTTATTATAGAGTTTGATGGACGATTACTTATTTGCTTAATCTCGGTAACCGAAGTTTGAGATTTTAAACTGAGCCCTTGAAAGCGCAGTTATTCTCACTTTTTAAATTACAAGAGAATTTATTGAACAAGAATTCAACATCAAAATAATTGTGACTGTGCGTTTTTCCGTGTTACGAAAAAAAATTACAGCAAATGGATTTTTTCCCCTCTTTTTCTAGAAATATAAACACAAATACGCTCGCTTTTCACTTCATAACAAGTGATAAAAAAAAGCACATATGGATTTAGTAAGTCTACCCTTCCACCAAAGCTTAAATGCCAATTTTCAAAAATTATTCATCTTTATTTCAAATATTGACATTCTATTGCTAATCTTTAATAACCCTAAACATAGAAATAGAGTTAAATTATGTCTGCACCATGTTTTTTCTAAAAAAAAGTGCTCCGAACAGATACGGATGTCTTCCAAATTCTATTAAAGAACTAAACAACCTTTAATTAAACATCACAAGAGGAAATTCAAAGGTATATAAATAAAATATCTCTAGGGTTGTAATGATATTGATTGTATTTCGTTTAAATTTATATAAATTTAGTATTATGAAAATAATTTAGTTCGGCTTTTTTACTTCATAGTATTTGAAAATACGATTTCAAAAAAAATTATTTAAAAATTTTGATTCAATAGCTTATAAATTACTACTGAGTTTGTCTTTTTATAAATAGATATTATGCATTAATAATACGAAATAATCAATGGGATTGTAATTTGTCATTCAAGAAATTTGCACTGCTATTTCTGCATATTTTGAAGGTTGATATTAAAGCCCAGAAAAGGAGGAATGTATAGTAAGAAGAAATGAAAAAATCTGTAATTCAACGACGCATAAAAAATTCCTTAAAATTCCTTAATGACAAGTTAATTTTAAAAGTGAAATGGCAATGTAAAGAGACATTTTCTTAGACATTATAATTTCTCAGATATGAAACATTGCACAAAAGAGAAACACACCATACCTGTAAAGATATAATTTATTTTTTTCGGTACATATTTTAAATTGCACTACATTTACTTTGGAAAATTCAGAATTGTTATTAAACTAAATCATAATTGAAACATCTTAAGATCATCACTTGTTAAAGTTCGTTTGGGGCATCTAGATTAAATGGAGTTACATCATTGAACACAACTTTCTCCTTCCGTCGTTGCTGACGGGACTCGCAATGCCGCCGTGGCAACTGCGAATTCTTATAACGATGGAAACATTCAGTTCTTCATTGAACGATTTCTTTCTCTCCGGAAGTCGTATGACCTTTTGAATATTTTCTTGTATCTCTCCGCCCGGCACAACACCCCTTCTCCCAAAAGCTATCAGATCGTCGAAGAAATTCCGATGGTCGGCATCACAAAACCTGAGTGTAATGTATGCATTCACTGGCTTGCAAGTGGTGTCGTTTCGCTTCAAAGAGACTGGAATATTAACAACGCCATTACTAGACACCTGTTGAATTTGCATCTCAAGCAGCCATGAAGTCGGCATGACACGGCAGTTAGTGTCGTAGTCCTTCACGGTATGCCAAAACAGCTTACTAGAAAGATAAGACACGGGAAAACAAAATACAGCTTCATGTCCGTTTGGGATTTCTACATTCTGAGATTCTGGGCCTGATTTCCTTTCCATATAATTCACTGCCATCAGAATTCCCTGAAGTTGCATTATGTAAAGAAAAGGAAGTTCGCGGGCATTTATTGTTAATTTCTGAAAAATGTGAAACATTTACCTATTACATTATTACAAACCGCTCGAAAATTTTCGAAACAGTCAAAGAAACAGTTATAATGCATATAAACCTTTCCGCGCTCGCAATGTTTTATGATCGTTATAGCCAAGTGAAAAAGTCTCTGTTTAGGAATTCGTAATATGAATTTGTTATATTAACGTCCCCTTTTAAAACAATAGGACGCTTATTAAGGCATATACCTCGCAATTTCGAATCGTGATCAGAAGAAGAAGATGAACCTGAGTTTGCAGCGTACTCTTCAAACTTCGCACTACATTAAGGCGAAGACATTTCGTACATACGGTCTAATGTGCTCTGGACACTTCAGTGGAATTGGATCTCGAACCTGGAACCTTCCATTCCCAAACAGAGACCTTTCTATTTAGCGGAATACTCGACCTTCAAATCTTGATTTCTTTACATTTTTCTTAGGCGCGTGGGTCTATTGCAAGTTAAGCCATGATGTGAGTGAGAAGTTCGGTAAAATGATGAAGAAGTCAGAAATTGTAATCACCGTTTGACCAAATTTCATGATTATAGAGATCATCTCTAGATTGTAATTGCATTGCTTAAAGAAACTTAATTCAATTTAATGAAGGGGAAAACAATGAACAAAATTCAAAACGAATCTTTAATTGACATTCTAATGCAGTTAATATAAAAATCGTACACTTTAAAATTTTTTAAACGAGTGGAAGTATTCTCCAAACGACTTTTTGCTATAGATTTCAATAAAAGAAATACCTTTCTAAATTTGAGTCAATTTTAATTAGAATTAATAAAATGCTATTGTTGCATCGTTTTTACAAAATAGCAAACATTATAGTTTATTCGAAAACCGTGTTTTGCAGTGAGTCCTTATAATTTCACATTGAATTATAACAACTATTAAAAAATCAAAAATATATTAAAAAGTTTAAAAAAATCTTTCCACAGATTTTTTTTACTTAAATTGTATTCTGCTCTAATTTCAGAGGATTTTTATTAGTACAGAGTATATAACAATAAAAAAAAATATTAATGAATTGCAACAATGGTTTACACATTTTCAACTCGATTGATGATTATATTTACTTTTTTACGCTTAGCAGCATTTCAGAAGCATGCTCATGCTCTATCACACATAGATAGATCATGTATCATAACAAAAATGAGATGCCTCATCTCGCACATTATACATTTTAAGTCCTTCCCATGCCTTATTTTGTGTACCGCACTCTTCCGAAACCTGTTAGGCCCTCTGGTGATGTAATTGCAAACTATATTATCAAGTAATTTTGATTTATTCAGAAAAAAATGGTTTCATTTCCGTCATTTGAACAAACGCCATCTTTCTATCATCGACCATTTGCAAAATTATTGACTAACTTTTTTAAAGGGGCATTTTGAAACATCCAGTATTTCATTTATTGATCCTTGTATGATTTTAAAGCGTCCAAATCGCTTTAAATGTTTGAATCATTCTATTATTGTAGTTTGGAATTATGCGAAAATTAAGCGAAATTTGTGCCCAAACATGTGCCGCTTTGTCAAGTAATAAAAAAGCATTCTATCTACTCGCTTTTGGTTCGTTTAATCAGAGTGTTGAATTTCAATATTTATTTATCAGGTCACTTTTATCGTTTCTTAACGCTGAAAAACGCAAATTTAGTGAAAACTGAAATTTAAAAATACTTTTTTTTCAACCATGATTTTGAAATAAATTTCAATATTGAGTAAAAAATAAGTATTTTTGCTAAGCCAAATTTAAGAGTAAAAAATGTTTCCAAATATTTTATGTGTTGATTTGTCCCGTGAATAATTACCTATTTAAGGGTTCTAATTTTCTAGCACCTCATTGTAAGAAGATTTTAGGATCGGTTAGTCGAAGAGCTGAATTTGATTTTCGTACAAGAAATATATGGATATAAAAACACTCAACATGAGTAGTAGAAGAGGGTGCACAGTGTGCCTAACAGGTGGTCATGATTCTGGCTTCAGTGACGTAGTGAAGACTTGCTTCGTTTCCGTACAGGAATATTACTTAAATGTGAAATCTTATTCCCCCATAGCTGAAGCCATCTCAATGCAGACAACTCCGTCCTATTCCAGGGCACAAGAGAAAGATGCCCTGGAATAGGACGGTTATCGAAAAGACCAACTCATTGCAAGCAATTACTTTGCTTTAAGGCCACTATCATGGAATGCCCTCTCGGGAAGATTCATTCGAACCTTCCATTCGCGAGGCACGTTTTTAGCTCCAATGGAAAGTAGAACAGTTTCGATACTTATAGTGAAGGTAAAAAAATCATTTTATTAGAGTGTGATAGTAACAAGTTTCTCATTTAGTGACAGTAGAAATACGATTGCAGTTGCACCTTTTTAAAAACCTTAATTGCCATTTTTTTAGTCAATTGACTTCTTTAGCTTTGTCAGACGTAAGACGATTGACAATTCTCATTGTCTGTCGCATTGCCGTTTTTTGTCTTTACCAGACAATCTTGCTTCATGAATTGCGTCTTTTGTATTCTATTCTGAATTTCACGTTCTCAAATAAATTATATTATTTATTAACTAATTTTATAGAAATCGGATTCTATTTAAGATAAATTGATTTTATGGGTCTGATGTTTGTAAGATTTATCGTCAATGGCAAAGGTTATCCCGCGGGTATGGGACGGAAGTTTATAGAAAAGGTTTTGTCTTCGCCTACTATGGAGATTCAAAACGTCAAAGGTGGGCATAAAACTTCCCTAATGTTGCTTCCAATTGATGGTCTGAGGTGAAGTGAATTGCATTAAAAAATGATTTTTATCATTCTGTACTCAAAAATTATGAGCTTCGATGCTCCTCCATTCTTGACGCGTGTATCGAAATCATGAATTTGATCGTCCTTATTGAAGCGGTACAATGCGAGCCACTGTTTTATACGTCTATAAAAGTGCTACTAAATCTGAGAGAGGAAGTTAAAAACAATCTAAGGGAATGGTTACAAAATTACTTATATGCCAAATTCGAAGAAGGGTGAGCATCATCATGTGTCAAAACCCCACTATGAATTTTATTTTTTAGGTCATACAAAACAGAATGAATTCCGGATACTAAACATTCTTTTTTTCCATACACAAAAATCTCAATTCCACATTCATCTCACATTTGGATTAATGTCCTATTTCGGCATCCGTTTGTAATCAGTATAGCTGGCGGGTTAATAAGTAGCACAGCCTTATAACCGCACTCTTCTGTGCCTATCGTATTATTTCAGCTTATATATCGAGAATGCGTAAAAGGAACATGATTTCCGGCTTGCCCTTAACCCTTTGAGTGCTAAAAAAATTTTAAGTAGCGTATTTGCCCGTATTTTGGACGCAAATATTCGTCCTCCGCACTCAAAGGGTTAAAGATCCCTTGTAGACACAAAAATGTGTGATGATAGCCCCGAGTAATGATTAACATGTAATAATTAACGAGGGCAAAACGACATTTGCGATATTATTTCTGTATTTCAACCCCGTATTTGCATTCGTTCTAGCAAGAACTTTGAGACTTATTTAGTAGATTGCAACATCAATTACCGTGACATCTGCTTCAAGAAAATTTGCAGTTGTTTAAGAACAAAAACCAGAAACGGAAAAAAATTTCCTGCTTAGTCACTTTTTGCCAAACTGAAATCATGAATACTATTTATTTCAAGTTGTCTGTCATCCGAAGCAAACTGCTGACGGTCACATTTTAGCTGGTGATAATACAAGGATCAACTGTAGAATCTAAATACTCTATGGCTGGGGAAATTACGTATTTAGCTTAGGGTAAGTCCCAAAGACTACCTACTAATCTCATTTTCCTTATTGAAAGGGTTCAGATAACAAAAATATACATGAATTGATCCCTTTGGTGAAGAATTCAATTCATGTGACGCAAAAGTCGCATGTCATGAACTTCTGCGCATGGCATTTAACTCTTTATCCGCAACATCCGCTTCTTCCTCAATGAGTCTGCCATTAACACCTTCTGCCAAGTATGAAGAGGATTTTTTTGTTTACATTTGTAGTTATAATTTTGAATCATTTTCTTTCCTCTTGTTAATATTAAAAGATGAAATACTGATGTGCTGCTGGTTTCTTTAATGCGAATCGCAAGAGTTATTGTCGTGATAAAATACTTTTTTTAGCTTCCTTTCAACAGTCCTGACTTGGGTTGCAAATTTTGAATGGAAGGTTGCAAGCCTTTTTCGAAGTCGGTGGTATGCGTCTGTTTATTTTGAAAAATTCATTCAGTGTGTTTCTATTTACTAAATACAAAAAAAGCCAAATACCCAAAGCTGTTCCTGCTTCATTTCACCATTACACTGTGGTAGCATATCTAACAAAGAATTTTTTATTAAAAGCCATGTGATGGATGTATTAGAACCGGATGATGTTGTGATGGCAGATAAAGGTTTTTAAATTGAACAAAAGTTAAAAAAAGGATATAAATTGAAAATAGATTTTTAAAGGCTGCACTCAGTTTCATATTACTGAAAGAATTGACAACTGCAAGATATCCCATATAAGGCTATAGTAGAAAAAACCATTTCAAGAATTAAAATACCCAAATATTTTGCAGAGGCTGCCCTTTATACATGTTTATAATGTCAATTTAGTACCTTTATATTACTTGTATGCTGTATAAATTTCAAAGACCATTAATTAACCTTGCATAATTTTTATATTTAATTTTTAGTACTGAATAAATAAATAAAATGCATTTTAAGATTTTACTTTTTTAGTATGGACCTTAAAGCTTTTTGTTTACATATGTAGTAATAACCTATTTGTAATTCATATTAATTTGCTGTTGCAATGTTGTTGTTGTTAATGACACTTGCCATTAACGAGCCTGCTGATGCATCAGCGGATTTTAATAAGCGTCTCTTGTTTGAAGTAGCGCCAACTAAAACCTAGAGTACGACTTTAGCTACACACCCATCACTTTCGCTTGCACAGCCCCTTTTTACAGGGTGGCACATTCACACGCCTCAGAGATAGAACATAGAAGAACAACCATGCACTCGGGAAGCCCAGATCACTAAGAAGACGTGCTACCTTAGAGCCAGGACGCCGACTATTGCTATGTAATTGCATCTAATAACTGAAAACCAAAATGGATGGCTCCAGAAATCATTATTACTACTTTTCTAAATACATGATTTGTAATGGATTTAATATTAATTTAGGTCAAACAACTGTTTTTATTGTTAGAAAGAAATGCCATTATTTTCTTTATTTAAAGGGAAATTGGTTGATATCATGCTGTACTAAAGTGAACCTCAGTGATTTTGTTTTAAAAAATATACGTCTATGTTTGTTTAAAAAATATACCTATGTTTTAAAAAATATACGTCTTTTTTATTGAAAATCTATTTCTGTAGCAATACTTATTATATATTTTTTTATTTCCAACTTCCTTGCTACATGGTTGTTTCACTTTTTTTCTATTTCTTTGACCTATTGATTTTGAATCATAAAATTCTATTAAGTCATAGTTTCTTCCAACTCCTCTTTATATACTATTTAACTTTTATATTTGTATATATTATGATCCTATTCTTGTTTATTAAATTTACTGTATTGTATGTCTATTATTTTAAATTTCTCAGTGTAATTTTTATCAATGTAATTTTAAAATACATTTAAGAAATGTTCTGCTTAAAAGTATATTGCTCGACATCATGCTTTTATTGGTGATAAAAAAAATGTTATTTAGTACCTGGGATGTTTCTGTTGAATAAAATTGATTTCATCATTTACTTTGATATTCTGGTCGTACTATGTTAATATCTTTTGTAAGTGTTTAGAAAAAGAAATGTTGATAAACATTGTTTGGGTTTTTTTAAATAGATGAACGCATTAAAACATCCATTTGATTTTATATATATATATATATATATATATATATATATATATATATATATATTTCAAATAATTATCCTATGTATTTCATCTATATTTTTTGTAATGTGTAAATAAAAATTATAAAGGCATAATTTTACTTGTTTGTCCTTTAATGATTTCTATGAGTTGAAATAAAATAACTGACTCATAAGTTGCATAGATTAAAAAGAATAGTATCTGCTCTGGCTTAGAGAGGCCTTTTCCCTCCTTCCAGCTGTAGTTGCCGGCGCATGCGCAGATTCTCAAGAGCTTTCATGTCCTTTTTATATATTTTTATCCACTTAGAACTTGTGATGTGTTCTTAGAGATGTACCATAGAACGATGTTTCTTTGTGTTCGTGTTGATCATTCGTGGTCGTCAGTAAAGGTTTTCTGTGTTTTATAAAATGTCTGATTCTCGAAAGCAAGAAATAGAATCTAGTTTTTAGATCTTAGATAATTTGAACCACTTAATAGAATGAGAGTGGAGTGATTGCATTTAGATTTATTTGATGAAAGCACAGACTCCATATGCATCAACCATTTTTTTGGTGCATCGGCCGGGAAAGACACGAAGGCGGGTGTGATAAATAGGATTTAAAAATTGCTTTCGCTTTCGTATACTGGCTGCCCTGAAGGAAAAAATTAGGTAAGAAATACCTTTTATACAGAATTTCGATCGAAATAATTAGAATTGATATGAAAGTATTATTTTGATTGTTAGAAATAGAGATAGATTTATAAATAGTAATTGATGTATTGAAACCTTTGATGAGGACTGAACTAATTATAGAGTTTTGATTGCTACTTTTGATGAATATTTCTTTGAACTGAAATATCGCTTTTGTTTTGAATTACTTTTAATATCGTACTGTTATATTTAGTTACTTATATATTATAAGAATGGATGAAAAAAAGAAATTGAGAAAGTCTGGAGTTGTCATTCGTACAGCAGTAACTAAATTTATAAATAAATTAGAAAGCGAATTCGGAAAGCAATAGATTCATAGCTTACAAGGGCATTTAGACTATTTAAGTTAGATGTTAAGATTCAAGAAATTATTTCAGAAGAAAATGAATTCGATACTGAAATAAAAGTTACTTTTTTATGTTCCAGAATCTCAATACAAATTAACAAACCGTCTGAAATTGACTCTAGCATTTCATCTTAATTTAACCGAAATTTAGCATTGCACAAAGTATTTAGCACAAAGTTTTTCTTTAAATAATTCGGTTATTGAATCTTCTATTAATTCTAACAGGACTGTCAATTTTTTTCGTCTACCTAATTTAAGTATCAAAAAATATTTCATTAACCCATGTTTATGATTAGAATTTTGGAATAAATTTCAAAACTTGACGAAACGAAAGTAGATAAATTTGCGTATCTAAAATCCTTGTTATGATGATCTTCCGATAATGTAGTGAATGTAGTCATTATTTGAAGAAAATTATGATAAAGCTTTAACGTTATTTAAAAAAAATATTTGGTAGAGAGGAGCTAGTTATTATTGCTCACATGTCAAAACTGTTAAAGCTTAATACTCTAAAGAATTCGAGTAATATAGTTTGTCTTGGAAACTTATATGACATCTGTAAAATACAAATCAGAAGCTTAGAGTCACTTAACGTTACATCTGGAATGTATGGTCATTTTCTTCAGCTGATTCTCCTTATATTAATACCAGAAGATGTAATTTTAGATTTTAATAGAAAACACTTGGAAAAAACGGAAAAAAATAAATTCAATGTTATGGAATTGTTACAATTTTTGAAAATTTGATTTAAAAAATTCTAGATATAATCAAAAGAATTCGTAAGATAAACAAAACTTTACAAGTGACCCGTAATATAATAGAAATCGCATAACAGGGAATAATAATTCGTCAAAAACACATGAATATTTAGCACCAGTTATTGAGAGAAAAAAATGTATATATTGCAAAGAAAAACATATTTCAGAACTTTGTCAGGGTTTAACAATAGATGGAAAAAAAGGATATTTTAAGAAAACAAGGTCGCTGTTTTTTATGCCTAGAACAAAATCATCGAGTTAAAGACTGTGGAAAAAAAGATATGTGAAAATTGTAAGAAGAAGCATAACCGATCACTCAGTTATCAACTGGAAAACAAAACTGTTAACCCAGGGAATAAAATGGTATCCGCAGTTTCCAACCGTAATTATGATTTAAAAAAATTAGGAACGGGAAGTTCGAGAAAACACTCAGTGTTCCGTACTATCGCGAACATGTACTGCCTGCATTCGCTCTCCATCGGACGATAGCAGATTGGAAACAGTTCGCATTTTTCTAGACAACGGTATGAGAAGGCACGAGGAGTTTCGTTTCCCGAGAAATTTGTCAACAGCTTAAGCTCCTTGTTGTTAAAAAGGAGACACTATCGGTATATATGGTTTCGATGTTAAAGAAACAACTGAACAAACATATAAATTAGAGAATCGCAACGAACCGACTTTAAATATTGAAACATTAGAAACTGAACAAATAACTGCAACTAATTTACCTACTCCTAACAACAATAATTTGAAAAATATGCAATTAAAAAGATTAGAGTTTGTTGATTGCAATGAATTTAGAAATAAAATTTTGCTTTTAGTGGGTGTTGATTACTATTACGATATAGTAACTAGTAGAATAAAAAGATTAAATGATAAGCTTATAGCTGCTGAAATTTTATGCAGTTGGTGCCTCCAAGAAAATAATCGATACGACAAATCAAATATTGGAAATGAAAATTATAGTAGAAAAAAAATGATATCGGATCAATTAAAAAAGTTTTGAGAATTCGAAAACTTAGATGTTGTAGCTGATTCTAACGAAAATATTTTTGATGATACAATTATGAAGGAATTTGAATTCGGTATTATTTTCTCTTATAACAGACAATACGTAAACATCCCATGGAAACCTGGTGTAGAATGATTTGAATAGAATGAGTTATAAGGAGCAGACTGTAGAGTTTTTAAAATGCTGGTTCACTAAAATACTTAATGCTATTTCGAACATAATACAGTATCAAAAGTTAATTGAAATGACTCACTGTCTTTTCCAATGAATTGGGTGACCTCCAAACAACACGAAGTATCCATTGGGGCTACAACATTAGAAAAAGCCACAAGAAACACACATAAGAATCCCGATTTCACTAAACCAACAGAAACTGACTTTATTCAAAATCGCCACGTAATGACTACACCAACAGCCTCTCGAATATCACCACAACATGACTAGTGCGCAGCAAATAACTTCTGGATAGCTAGAATCTTAAAGAACAAAATTAATATTTTAACTAAATGAACGTGAAGATTTACAAGAAAAAATAAATAAGGAATAACTAAATAAATTCAGACTTAAAATAAACAAAAATAATTAATGAATAAAGCTATTTTTAATGCAGTTCCTTAGTTTCTGGGGTCACCCTCTGGCGGCAACTTTTAGAATTATAGTCTTGAGAAGCCTGAACATTCTCCCCCGCCGTGAGAAGAAGAGTTACCTTAGAGGTAGGACGCTGATTTCGCCATTTTGAGTCCGAATGCTGACTACTCGTACTCGAAGATTAGGTCCTGAATGGGTACAATTAATTCTACCTAACTTCCATTGAAGAGGTGGAGCTTGTGGATCATGAATTACAACTAGGTCACCGATTTTAAGATCAGCTCTGGAGTGATCCATTTTGGTCTATTTTGTAAATGATGCAAGTAGTCTCTTGACCACCACTTCCAAAATTCTTGTTTCATTTGTGGAATTAAAGTCCAACGAGAAGACAAAGTGAGATTTTCCCTTTCAGGAATCTGTAAGAATGGAACTTCTATGATAAAATGACTTGGAGGACATCTGACATCTGATGGATTTGAAGAAAGTGGCGTTAAGGGTCTGGAGTTTAAACACACTTCAATTTGACAGAGAAGAGTCGTGTTCTCTTCAAAGTTGAGAATGGTGGATTTACAGGCTTCGATTAGATGAGCTTTGGTCAGTTTAACGGCTGCTTCCCAAAGTCCACCAAGGTGAGGTGAATATGGCGGAATAAAATGCCAATGTATGAAGTGACTGGTTGCAAAATTTTGAATGGTTTCAAAAGATAGATAGTTGCTTAAGATAGTTAGCAACACCTTTGAAATTTTTTCCGTTATCACTGCACACGTCGAAGGGTAGTCCTCGGCGTGCAACAAATATCTTGAGAGCTTCTAAAAATGCAGCCGATGATAAATCTAAAACAGTTTCTAAATGAACATCTTTCGTGCTCATGCAGACGAAAACACAAATATAGGACTTTAATTTTGTTTTGGATTTAGGTATATTTGGTTTCGTGATTAGTGGGCCGGCATAATCTAAGCCAACCTTAGAAAAAGGTCGGGAAGGAGTTATTCTTTCGACTGGCAATTCTCCCATAAGTTGCTGGCAAGCTTGTTTTTTCAAGCGTTTGCACAAAAGACAGTTATTTAAAACTTGACGAATAAAGGAGCGTCCATTTGGTATCCAATACCTTTGTCTAATCAACGAAAGAATTAAATGTGCACCAGTATGGAAATGTTGCTTATGATACTGCTCAACGATTAATTTTGGGATTAAATGAATTTGGGTAATAACACTGGAAACTTTTGATCTTGACTAAATGACTGATATCTGGATAACCGTCCACCTACCCTGATTAAACCTTGGTCACCTAAAAATATGTTTAATGACATATGTTTACTCTTAGAGGGTAAAGGTTGATTTTTCCTAACTAAATTAAGTTCCAGAGAAAGTTCTTGCTCCTGGACTAATTTGAGAACACACACAGTGGCATTCAAAATTTCTGATGTAGTAAGAAGTCCACGGTTTCTCGAATTACGATTGCATTGACGAGAGTTATAAATAAACCTTAAACACAATGCAAGGATTCTAGTGAGTCTTGAATAAAAAGAAAATTTCAGCAAAAAGTCTGGAAAAGTTTTGTTATTTGACATTGCAGCATAACTTAAAATTTCCTTAGAAATTTATGTTGAATTCTTTGAAGGTTTTATTATAAATAAAGGTAAGTCCGAGTGAGACTTAAGCCATTCCCCGTGCCGTGCCCGTGCCACCACAACTTTTGATGAACAAGACTTCTTGGCAGCATGCCCCTTGAGGCACAGTCTGCAGGATTCGAAGAACTATTGACGTATGTCCACACTGCTTGTGAAAAAAGTGATTTTATTTTATGTATACGATTTGGGATGAATTTGTTTCCCTTGATGGAGGGAGAGTCTATCCAATTCAAAACAATCTGAGAATCTGACCACAAATACAATCTATTTATGCTAAAGAGTAAAGAATTAATAACTGTTGAACATAATTGCGCAAGCACATACGCAGCACATAACTCAATTCTGGGAGGAGTTATATGCTTTAACGGATTTACTCTAGTTTTTGCAGCAACAAAGTTTACTGGAATGTCATCACTAGAAGACAAAGTTCGGAGCTATATCACTGCAGCATAAGCTTTGCCAGAACCCGTGAATTTCTGTCTTGTGCTCTGATGACATTAAGCAGTTCAAGTATCTGGGTATACCAATAGATTTTAAAAGATCAATTTGAGAACTAAAGTCCTCCCAATTTTTTGAAATAGAATCGTGTACTTGATCATCCCAAGAAACACTACCTCTGGGCACAGATTTTTTCATGAAATTTTTCTTCTCTGGAAGTTTATTATTTGGTATCCTGTTTTGTTGCACAGTTCCCAATGTGTGAATTCCTGATTTAGCTAAAAAAAACTACCAATGGCAAAGAAGTATAAAAATTATCAAAGTATATGATGTGGTTTTGCTTTCTTGGCACGCCTCGAAGCAAACGAACTACAACATTTCCTGTTGCACCAAGATCTGGTTCATCTGGAAGTACATTACAAGTGAAGTTACTGCATAGTGATGTAAATTTCTATCACATAGTTTTGAGAAATTTATTTACAGTGTTTTGATATAAATTGTATATAAAATAACAAAAACATGAAAACAAACCTTTTTTCCACTCATTTTCACTTTTATTGTATTTTATATCTCCGTTTATTTCCATAAAACAATTTAAAATCTCGCTCATTTCTTCCAGTCACAACAAACAGTGGAATTACAAGTTGTAGGCCTGGTAATTGACAGTGACGTTTGCTATTTTTCGACAACTGCGTTTTTTTTTTTGTACGCAATAGTCGCCAGCAACAACAAATTTACAGTACAAAGGTTTTGAGTACCTTTTTTTGTTGACTAAATATTATGATGGAGATTTCCATCATCATGCAAAGAAGGGTTAAGTGTTCAATTAGCATATCATTTCTCCTTGCAAAGCATCGCACCATCTTCGAAATGCTTTTGCGAACTTCTTTAAAATAAATTTCTCTCTACTCTCTTTCCCTACTTTTAACATTTTATTTTATTCTGTTTGCATACACAAAATCCTCACTTTTTATTAGGTAGTTTGAAATTTCAATTTTTCTATACAATCAAAATCTTCCTTATAATTGCATATGTTCTGTATTTTCTCTCTCATTATTAGCACCGGAGGTTAAGAATCCTGAAGAGAATATTAAGAATCCGTTTATAAGCATATCAAAAGTTGTTAAACGAAGAATGTGCTTTTTGTTTTTTTTTCAATCAAATGAAACAAATTAATGATGATGTGACCCTGGTTACTGTGGCTAGTATAATGTAATATAAATCTTCGTATTCTATTATTTATATAAAATAATAGAATACGAATAAATCTCTTATTGTCTGCTGCTTTATATTACTTAAATGAGAATACCAGTTTTACAAAATAGTTTTGAAATCTCATAGTTGCACAAAAAAGTTAGACGGTGGTAAATGATTACTAAAAAGCAAATGTATGTCATCAAAAATATATCAACAAAAATTTAAGAATTAACAAAAACCTAAACAAAAATATGAGAAATTTGCATGGCTATATCTTATTCCATAATTTAACCCCCTCTTAAACTTGAATGTTTCAATCAATGAGGAGCAGATGTTTAGATTTTTAAAATTAAGTCATCTGTTGATGTTATAATGCCATGTTAAAAAACAAAATCTATAAACAACTGAGGTATATCAAACTACTCAAGGAGAAAATGTTATAAATTTTGACTTTAAGAAATGCGGTTACAAGTGTTCGAAACAGAAGGGCCGTGTAATTAGATTATAAAGAAAACGTAATATCCTGTACCCGAGATATTTCCATTTACCGAGTTAAAGCAGAGGCGGATTTCCGAACAGGCGCATGAAGCGCGCGCCCCGGACCTCATAAATTAAGGAACCTCAAAATTTAGTTCTAAAATAATAACATATATTTAAATTTTTGAAAACAAGATAAATTTTAATAAAACCTTTCATTTTTACACTTGTAGCGATTGAAGGTCACGGTACGAACCTGCAACATTTGGGCCTGTAACCGAGTAACATATCGATCAAGCAAAAGAGACCCTTCAGCTCGAAGGATATTATCTGGCTTATAACGCTAACGCTACACACTCTTATATCCCCACTTCCAGTTCTTTATGTATTTCAATCAAAGACTCATGCAATATCAGTACCCTTGAAAAGTCAACTATTCTGAGAATGAGAGAGTCAAAAATATACCGGAGGGGCATTGCACATCTTTTATATTATGCAAAACTAAAGAGATAGATTTCATATTACACTCTCCTGCACACTCAAGCCTTACGACGCACAAAAATGGCTCTCAAGGCAATGAACGTGTTTGTATAATAGGGCATAGGAGGTCAGGGGTTAGTATTTTCAGAAATGGAATTTCAGCAATGGTTAGTATATTTAGCGGCAAGTAAGTGTGTTTATTGTTATGTTTGTAGAATGTTTTCTAATATGTCCATGAAATTTTCAGCTTGATTTAGTGATTAGAAAAATTCAGCAAGAGACTTAAGTGGTTACGAAACTTCACAGCATAATATCAAATCTATGGTGACTCTACAAAAACGCTTGTCTATTTTTGAACGTATAAATACTCACTTAGAGTAGCAGCTTGATACGGGACAAAAATATTGGCGAGCTGTTTTACAGCGAGTAACTGCCCCTGTAAAATTGTTGGCGAGTTTAGGGACAGGAATCCGTGGCCAAAGAGAATGTACAACTTCCAATCGAAAAAGAAATTTCTTGAGTTTGCATTCATTATTTGGCAGAATTTGATAACTTTCTGAAATTGCATTTGGAAAAATTTAGCAATCCAAGGAGTGGAATTATGTCAACTACTTATCTCACGCGATATGTGACGAATTGATGTTTAACGGGTTATGAAATTAAGAAACATCTAATAGCTGAACTTCAAAAAGCAATTAACTATTCAAAAATTGTGGACTCTACTCCACGTAGACCAACTTACTTGTATTTTGAGATTTGTTAATAAAAATGGAGGCATAACAGTAAGATTTTTTGGTTTTATTCAAAACCATAATTCTGAATATTTAGAAAATATAATTCTTGAGATTTTAAAAGTTTTGCTTATAGAAATTTAAAATTCTAGGGATCAACCCTACGATAATGCGGCGAATATGGCAGGGAAATATAGTTGACTGCAAGCAAAACTAAAACAATATATAGATACAGCCGTCTTTGTACCATGCGCAAGTCATACATTAAATTTAATAGGAAATTGTTCGGCAGAATCATGTTCTGACGCATTAATTTATTTTGACTTTAGAATTTATATGAATATTATTCGGCATCTACTCGACGATGGAATATTCTTAACATTAGTATAGAAAATCTATCTTCAAATTTAAAAAGAATAAATGACACTAGGTGGTTATCAAGAGCAGACGCAATTTCTGCATTAAAAAGTAATTATCAAAACATTAAAGAAGTTCTAACTAAAATTAGCACGCTGGATATTGAAAACTTGTAAGCAAGTTGAAGGCAAAAAAGAAAAAAAAACTAGCAGAATGTTTTGACCACTATGAAAAAGCTTTATTAACTGTTTTATGGAATAAGTTGTTACGCTGAAAAAATAGTACAAGCAAATCATTTAAGACACAAAGTATAATTTACCGTTTACAACAAATCTACTAAAATCACTATCCGGTTTTATAAAGATTGTCTGGACCAATTTCGAAGATATTGGGATCGGCACTAATGCATTGACCAAAAACTAAAACTATTGGGAAACACGGATAAGGAAAAGAAAACTGCAATTTGATGACACATCATTAAACGAAACAAATTTAAGTCCAAAAGAAAATTTTGTTATTAATGTACACCACGTTATTCATGAGGTATTAATTGCAGATTTATTGCAAAGGAGTGCTATTTACAACAATGTTTTATTAAATTTGGGAATGTTTTTTTTTTGATATGCCTGTAGTTGAATTTAATGACTGCGTGGAAAACATATGCGCAAAATAGGAAAAGGATATTGTGAATAAAAATTTTAAAGATGAAAATTGTGCATTTTATTGCCTTCATAAAAGAAGAAAAGATTACAAACACAAATCATATGTACAAATTAATATTCGGAGAACTAAAGTCTACATTTTCTAATATAGGGACACTTCTAAAAATATTTTTAACTATTCCATTTGTAATACAAGTAGTTAATGCTCTTTTTCGGTGCTTAAAAGAGTAAAAAATTATTTAAGAAATACTTTATCATAACTAAATTTATGTTACTTGTCCATGATGTTACTCGAAAATAATGTAGACAATATATTAGATTATGAAACTCTAATTGATAAATTTGCTAAAGCTAAAGCCAGAAATTTAATTTGTTTTTAATTGTTTTACGAAAAGAAGAAACTGCTATTATTATTATTGTTCAATTTATTTCTAATGTTTAAAAAATAATAGTAATAATGCTGGTTGGCTTATTTTTCTTTATTCTTTTCCTTTATTTTATTTTTTAAGAAAATTTTGAAAAAAACAAAACAATGTGCCAGTTCTAGACTGTAGTTCAACCCCCCCCCCCCTCAAAAAAATAATGTGACGCATATATAACTGTCAACTTGTACAATTTAGCCCTGCGATTCCTAAGCTCTATTTTTGTACAGAAATAGTTTATATTAATAATCGTCAATTAAACAAGTCAATAATTATTTTCTTTAAAATGTGGTATTATAGCATTTACAGAAAAGTTCAAAGTTGGAAATTATGCATATGTAAAAATTAAAATTCAACTAATAAAATACATGGCTGCTAAGCTTATTTGAAAATTTGCAGATCGGAACAAAAATTAGAACAAATATTATCATGTATTAGTATTTTTTACTAAAATTAATATTATTTTATATTTATATTATTATAATATTATATACTAAAATTAATATTATCTATTTATAAAGTACAATCCATCATTAAATTTCCAAAAAACTACATTTTTTATATTAATCGATTATTCATTTTTAAAACAGTTTTATGTACTGAAATTTAGTAATCTTCGTAACTTCAAGTTTCAATTTTTATAATTAAGGCTGTTAGGTTTAAAAAAATCTGAAAAACTTTGTACTATAGTTACGAAATAATTTACATACCTAAAAGCTCCAAACTTTCAGGTTTTACTAATTAGATGGAAATTAATCGACTAGTTTCAATAAAAGGCATTGTTTGTTTATTAGAACGGTTTAATAAGTTGGAAATAGTCAGAAAATGATTTTCAAAAAGTCGAAAAAGCATAAATTGATTAAAATACGCCACTTTGATAACGTTTTAAAACAAAAACAAAATTTTTAAAAGCAAAAGAGAAAAACAGCTCCATTCTATAATTGATTTAGTGTATAATGAAGTTTAAGGCATGTATCTCTAAAAAATATAACTATGGTACAAAATAGCACATATTTTTTTAAGAACGGCCTTAACACACCCTGAATTTTATTATCCTTTTAAATACTGCCAAGTAGTATAGAAAATTTTATTTTTATTTTCAATTTTATGTACCTAGGTCTCACTTCCCTTTTTTTTAACGCACGCAAAAAAATCAGACACAGAGCTAAACAGAGTGAAAAATATGCATAAAAAAGTGTATACTATAAATGTAACAGGAGAGAATTGAGTTGTGATGTGCAAATTGAATTGTGCCTCGGGCCTTTAAAATTACAAATTCCGTCACTGAGTTAAAGTAGATTAATATCCCATTTTGAAACTCGTCCACCATGATGGCTCTTTTGAAATAAATCTCGTGATTTTCAATTGCAGTCAAGTGATGAGGACGACAACTGCGTCGAACTTCCTCTCGAAATTCCCATACCACAACAATGAAATCATATAAAAAATCTAATTAAAAAGCAACCTTGATGTGTATTCTATCATTTTTCTCAAGAGGAAAGAAACATTTATTTGAAAGCAGGACAAATCATACAAAAATGTACTATAATACTGATGAAATCGTTTATTTTGATTATTCAAATCTGAAAAATTTCATTTATATTTATTATTTTTTCTCTCACAATATAGTTTCCTACCGCTTTCCGAGTTCCCTCATTCTTATTCCTATAAACTATCTTTTCTCCCCATGTATCCATTTTTTTTGTTAAATAATCCAGAATTTATTTTCTCTTAAGTCATAGAAAGAAATAAAAAAGTAAAGCCGTTTACATTTATTTGATATGGTGATGATGTTTAAATTTTTCAGGTAAAAAAACAATATATTTTTATGATAAATTCTTATTTAGTTTGTTTATCACTTTTTTTTCAAGAAGGAAGAAACTTAATATAATATACCAAATACGGAGAATATTTATAAAAAATATATTGATTTAACTAAATTAATTGAATCTTAGCCAATAAAAAATCACTTTTACAAAATTAATCTTTGAGAATTATAGATTTTTAAAAATAGTTTTCGATTAATTAACTTTATTTGACATTCAGAATATATTTCTGTTCAATAGCTACCTCTTAATGCAATCACTTCGGGACTTAAAATTTTTATAATATTGATTGGTTCATAGCGATAATTAATTGTGTAAGTTCAACTATACTTTTATCAGATCAGAAGAAATGAAGAAGTTATCCTTTCGGAATATCGATAATATATTTCAAAAATAAAAATTTATTAATTGTTTCTTATTACGATTTAATCATTAATGGTTCACTCGTATAAAGTTCGTAATTATATTGATTTTTAAAGCTTATTTACTAGTGTTTACACAATATTTACAATTATCAAATTCATGGCTCATCTTGATTTTTATGGGAGGGCTTCCTTCAGTATATTTGTCTTCGTTGGAATCATTATCGTTTATTGCTTGGCCTTGCTCACAAAATAATAATTTTTCAAAATTTCAAAAACAGGCTTTGAAAATTTTTCTTTACCATAAGTCATTTTAGGTAACTTTCATACCTGTTAAGGCGTTCATTTTTATCTTTTAACACTCAAATCTTTTATTAAGTTTTTTTAATTCAATTTTTTTCCTAACTCTGTTGCAGGAAAAATCAACTATATATTCAGTGTATATCTGTTCAATAGATTTCTGCAACCCATGTCGTTTTTGTCCAGACAAAAGAATGTGAATCCTCATCGAACGGAGAAAATGACTCCGCGTACAAATGTTTTCTTAGAAGAGGCATAGAATTCTACGAATGCCAATCTCTTTTTACTAATGACGTGTCGTTCCATTCTTTACTTCAAAATTGATAACATTAAACGATGCTGTGATCACACTAAATGGAAATGGAATTTTTGTGTACATTCTAATACATAATTTCGGAGTCAGAAGATTTTGATAATATAAAATGAATGTTAATAAGATCACATTAAGAGGCTTTCAATGTATTCCTTTGAGAAAAAACCCAAAGAAAAAGGGTTTATTTGGGTTTTATCGTCGAATTAATGTTTTAAACAAATTAAAAAGCGCAATATAACTTTATTTACTTTAAAAATTAATAATTGTACCTGTAATACTTCTTTTTCCTCTAATCAGAGAAATTTCCTTTATATATTATAAAAATTATCTATCCCTTGCTATTATTAATTTGAAATTTAGGAAAAATTTCTCTTGAAAGAATTTTAAACTGAAATAGCTTGTGAATCCATTTTGCCAATTAAACACAACTTGATACTTTGCATTTCTTATAAATTGAGATTTAATACTTATATAAGATTATTTAAAAAAATTACTTTGAAACAAGAGTTTAAAAAAATTTAAAAGAACTATCGATGCAGCGCTTATAAATCTCATAAAAGTCGGTGAAATATTTTCATTCTGTTTACTTTAAAAAAATATATGTTAACCATTAACGAAAATAAATTAACCAAGCAGAGAATTAAGTAAAGTAATTAGCCTTATTATCTGCCTTGTTTCCCTATATTCCTCATCTCATTGTGGGATTAACTTAATTAATTTTCTGGAACTTTTTAAAAGAATATGCTATTGTTATTTAGTTTATTAGTTTCAGATTTTATTTCGAAGAACTCTTTCAATCAGATAATTCTCTACATCTTTTCAAAAAATTTAAAAATTGTTAAAACGTTACTTCAATTCCATGAATCGCTTTTTTAAAAAAAATTATAGGTTTGTTTTTCTTTATTCCAACTAACTTTTGCATCTGAGTTTTACATGAACTTACTTACAAATGAACTGATCGCTTAGAAGCCGGACTGCTTTATTAGTTTTTCGGAAGAACATGTTTTATTCATTAAGTGACAGTAAAAACAATAATTTAAAACGCTTGAAAATATCTATACTTTTGTAAGCTATTTGAAGCTTGTTTTGGGGGCATTCACAGAACTTTTTATGACACCATGGAACAGAAATTATTCAGATCCCTTGATTAAAAAAAAAGAATGTAGTTTTTTTTTTTATCTTGAGTAAACAAAAATTATAAATATTCAAGGCTTCAGTTTAAGGTCCAAAAATTATATCAACAGATTTAATCAAACTATTAATTGTAGACGATCCTGTAAAAAGGTCATACTTAATAATTCTTCTTCTCTTTTCTTTTTTTTTATTTTGGTACAAAAACTTTATGCATATGCAGAAAATAAAAATGATATTAATTGATAATTTTTATTAAAAATTTTATAGATGTTTGTTTTTTATTTTCATATAAAAATAAATGATTTTAAAAAAATATAACTTGTCACTAATAATGTCATACAAATTTTTCGGCACCCGCCTTCCATTATCTGAGTATTTTAACCTAATTCCTTAAAAGGAACACACAAAAATATTATAATGAACAAAGAAAATCTAAAGATAACATAAATATGACTGGAACAGAAATAAGTACGTTCCTATGGTGTTGTGCCTTCTTTCTGTTATTTTTACATAACTTTATTCATATGATAATTTTTTTTTAGATTTTCAGTTCTTTTGTGAATATTGATGTAAGTTTTATATTTAAATGAACTAAAAAGTAAGACAAAATATTAATTGCTATATATATATATATA
>JAOUZG010047904.1:2207187-2255985 GCA_026289955.1 Argiope argentata
GTGTGTGTGTGTGTGTGTGTGTGTGTGTGTGTGTGTGTGTGTGTTGGCGCTGTACAGGCCAGACCGTTCGACCTACAACTACCAAATTTGGTATACGTATACCTTGGGTGCCGGGAATATGCACCTCGGAGCCCTTTTTTTGAATTTTTAATTAAAATTTCAATTAATTAAAAAATAAGCTAAATTTTAACGTTTTTTCACCATAACTTCTGAAAATATTACAGCAAAAAATTGATTTTTCCATCACGTTAAAGCTCAAAAAATAAGCTTTTCAATAATACTAATGTTTTGACCTACGAATTAAAATTCTATTTTTAATGAATTTTTAAACATTTAATTTAATCGTTTTTTTTTCAACAATTTATTTCACAAAAAAAATAATAATAAAATTTTATCTTCTCGAGGATCTCAAAAAAAAAAAAAATCAGCTTTTAATAAAATGTTGCCATCACATTTTCAGAAGTTCTGATTTTAAAAAAAAGTTCATTACTACCAAAAATAAAACAGAAAAATACAATTTTCATCACGTGATTATAAGAAATGAAACAAATAGGAAATGTGATATTTTTTAAACAATAAATGCAAGAGAAAATTTTTCTTGATCGTTTGCAATATCAAAATTAACAATTCCATTAAAGAATTAAAGTAAATAAAAATACAAAGTAAAAATATATTACAAAAGTGCGACAGTTAAAACTGAAAAAGAATTTTTAGAAAAGCCCCAAACGATGATCTTCTGAGAGCAAGATTAATTATTTAAAAGCAAGAAATCTTAAACGAACTTTGAAAATGACGTCTTTTCAAAGAAACGATGAACAAAAAGCAATTGATAATCAGTAGTAGTAAAATATTTTTGCATTCTTTTTTTTAATTTTTAAAACAATAAGATATGTTTTGAATTGTTACTTTTACTTATGTGTAGAAGATATTTTGTGCAAATAAAAAAATTCGCCTTCGTGATTGTAAGTTTTATCCGCATTTTAATTAATCATGCGAAATAAAAACGCATCTTCTTTCAACGAAGTAACATAATATTAAAGCTTTACTAGTTAAAGTAGGTCAGCTGTTTGAAAACGCATCTTCTTTCACAGAAGATTACGTAAAAATTAACGATGCAAAATTTGTAAAAGCATATAAAACTATTTTACCCGCATATTTCGGAGACATCAGAACTTTCTAACCACAACAATATTATGCTCTCAAATGAGAAAAAATAAATCAACTATCATTCCCAATCAAACATATAAACATTTCATTTTCGGCACGTGTCTGTATAAAATGAAACAAATATGAAACATGATATTTTTGGAAAATAAATGGATGGAAACGTTTCCTATGATATTTTACTATACATATATTACTAATCCAATCAAACAATTTAATTGAAGGCAAATATGGCTTAACATCTACAAGGCATCTTCTGTAATCGGAGCCCAACATCTAATTTCTTAATTTTTTGGGGAGAGACGTAAATCTCTTAGCAATTGGTCCAGGTGAAATATATAATTGTAGATTTAGGGAAAAAATGCTGATGAATCAAATTTTTACATACATCATCTGCTCTGTGAATCATATTTAACAAAATATTCTTGAGACAATAAGTCCTTAAATAAAAAAAAGTGACATTCCAATCAACTAAATCAATCATCAAAGCTGATCGATCTATGAAAATTTCAACATAACTATTCGATATAAACTGGCGAATTTAGATCACTTTATCAAGATATCAAAGATGCCAATCAGAGTTACTCTAGAATAATTGGTCTAGATTATGATAATGATGATTGTTCTAAACTTGCATTATTCAGAACTGAATAAATCAGCCAGATTTGAAGAAGATAGAAATGCTTATTTATTTATTTAGAAGTTGAAATTTTAAGAATATTTTACAAATATGAATCTGAGAGCATTTATATACATCTAAAAATAAAATTAAAAACTGAAGGTTTTCAATTAACCTGTGAAATGTTAGCTGAATAATTCCTTGAGATCTTATAAATTATAAAAATGTTTTTATAATGTTTCAATTTCTGTATTGAACATAAAACTTCAATGTCGGACTATTCTGTTTTCAGTTCTTAGTTTTATTTAAAGACATGCTTAGACTGAGTAAAGAGGTCTTTATATTAATTGAAGTTTCATCATTATCAATTTAATTTAAAAGTGAATTTTACGGAGAGATGCGGATTTCCGAGATAGGATTGTTAAGGCCTACATAATAGTATAAGTGACTATCGAAATTTGAAGCTTAAAAATATTTTGCTGAACAACTTATTATGAGACCAAGTTATATAAAAAAATGATTTAACCCTTTAGTCGGCATTAATATTGGCGAACCGACTGGTCGCCAAAGGCGGCTAGTATATAATAAAACAAGGAATAATTGCACCTAAACTAACAACCCTAAATATTTAAAATACAGTAAAAAAGTTATTGATATCATTAAAAAATAATAACTTTTGAAAAAAATTACTATAAGGAATAATTTATTTAAAAAACGTTTAATTATATGAATAATTAACTTATTAATTAGCATCTAACTAAATTTTTATTAATATTCTCTTTTAATAATTAGCAAATTCCATTACAAAATGGAACTTTATGCTAAAGCGGTACCACAAAACCACATTAGAGCAAAATTCTTTTTTTAACAATATCAATACTAAATGGAACTTTAAGCCGAAGCGGAAGCACAAATCCGGATTACAGCAGAGGAAAAAAAATCTATTTGCGGAAGCGAATGTAAAAGAACTGCTTCATACGTAGCATATCAAGGCTTCATAACATTCACGAGGAGACAAATGGCTGACCGACGTCGGTGAGCCATCTCTCCCTTTGTTTACTACTTGGGGATAACCCTCGGCCACCATCCACAGTAAGGTCAGCACACCCGAATACAATCTAATAATGATCCTCAAGAAGGGGAATATGACTCATCTTGGGAAATATAACTTGATATTAACCCTTTACCGTATATTGGCCCATATATGATATGGCAATTTGATTTCCAAATTAAGTATTATAAAATAATTCAAACTATTTTAATCTATCAAATATATATTTAGCAATAATAAAACGAAAATAAATAAATAAAAAACGTCTATGATTTTTTGACATTTTGAAATAACGTCACTTTTGTACAAGTGTGTGAAAGGGCAGGATATTAATTTCAAAAAAAAAAAAAAAAAAAAAAAAAACAGAGTATAACGTACATACTTTTTAACAAAAAAAATCAAGGAGTCGATATACTCTTGTTTCTTGACGGATAATAATTTTTTCACTTTTCAACTGTAAAGGTTTTTGTCTCAGTGCATATGAATCCATATATGGTTCCGTAAAAATAAAACATATAAAAATTTTTCATTATTTTTCTTTTAATATGTCTTATTGATAGTTAAATAAAGCTATTTTTCTAGTGAAACAGTTTTTTCAACGTTTTATTAATTCATGCTATAAAGCAGGGATGCACAACCTATGACCTGCGAATGTTGTTAATAAAATAAGACTAATTTAAAATGAAATTAAACTTTTTCAAATTAAGAGGGGGGAATCTGATATGAAAACGATTCTGCATCAGAATAAATAAATTACAATTGTTCATTAAGTTTATTTATTTTTTATTATGCGGCTTTTCAGTTTTTTTTTTTTTCTTCAGGGCTACCTGCGAATACGAGTTTTCGTATAGGAGAAGCTCGTGGACGTGAAAAGTTTCCACACATGAAAATGCAGCATGAGGATCAAATTCAAATATTGCGTAATGCATTCGTTGATTGATTTTCAGATTTTGAAGAGTGCCAAACAAAAACTGATGCATTTTCTAGTCCATTTCCGGTTGATGCAAATCTAGTGGCTGAGAGTATACAGTCAACCTTAATTGATTTATTGAATTCTGATTTTTTTTCAAAAAATCAGTTCAAAGAAAAACTAATATTAGAATTTTATAAAGACTTACCCGAGGAATTTTCGTGCTTAAAGCAAAATGCATCAGCATAGGCAACTTTCTTTAGCAGCACTTACATTTTTGAGCACTAAATGAATGTTCTCACTAATGACTTTAAACAAATCAAAAATAAGAAATAGAATAGCAGATCAGAACCTTTCTTCTGTCCTACGTATTGCCACAATCAATCTTAATCCCAATATCAAATCAATAACTTCAAATATTCAGTCCCAGCCATCTCATTAATTTTTACTAATTTTGATAATTAATTTTTTTATCAAAATTTAAATTGTTTTCTCTGTATAATTACCAAAAAGTTTTCCTCTGATATTCTATTCAAAGTTTGCCACTTTTTAAACAGAAATCTTCATTTTTTGAGGTAACGTATTTTAATCATATCTATAATGTTTGCGTTTTATTCATTTATTTATTGCATAATGTGTGCATGAAAAGAATAAGTAAAACAATAATTGTAATTCATATGCGTATTACCATGAAAGAAAAACAGTTTTCACGTTTATAATATGTTTTAACATTCACATGCTGTTTTGGCCCTCAACAGGATCTTTTTTCATATTTTGGTCCCTCATCCCGAAAAGGTTGTGCATCCCTGTAGTAAAGAATTAATAAGGTTAAGCTATTTGTTCCAGAAAACAGTAATATTATGCAACCGACATACAACAACATAACGCCACTGCTAAGTTACAAGAGCAGGTCAAATCAAATCTAATTAATCCTCTCTGAAAAATGAAAACCTAATTTTTCGTAAGTCTCATTAAGGTTATTGTTGTTGTTAGCCACATTGTCGATCCAAGCATAAGGAATTTCCAGAAACTTCCTCAGGCATCTGAAAAACATACCCTATGATCATTTTGAAGATTATTAAGAAAGAGATTTAAAAATATTATTGCATCTAAATGGGCCATCAATTTACGCTAAACATCAGCAATTTTCTTGGAAATCTAATCTGCAACATTTGTTACTTTTTAAATAATTTCCTGTTTTGTCACCAGCCTATCATCATATTCACCTATACTTGGACAGCCTACCTATGAATGGAAATAAATAACAGCCACTTATAAATTTGATGTTAAGACCATGTAACAAATTTCATCAATCCAGCACAAGGCTACTTTTATTCATCCTATCAGACAGGCATAATTCCAAAAAGTGTGTTTTTTTAGCTCAGGAATGTCTGAAACGTGTAAATTTGTCGAAATCTTGAGTACTGACGAGTGCAGTACCTTCTCTTTGTACATTCAGTAGACGAGAAAGTAAAAATTAAAATGCTAAACTCAAAGTGATTTAATATCATTGTAAGGTCCGCCAACTTTGGCAACCCGGATAAAATCACTTAGCAATCCTTTTTTAAGGAGATACGCAGGAACGTGTAGGGAAAAAGGGTTAAGTATGGAGAGAAATTAACCAGATATTCGATGGTGAATGGACTGCAGAGCGATGGAGGAATGCCGAGAGGCGAATCCGAAAGTGAGGACAAGGCATTCCGAGACTGACGAAAGAAGAAGTAGGATGTCAGTTGGAATCGGAGTCGGAATGGAGGACTCATGAGGTGAAAAAGTTGAGAACAGTCTGGGTCTAAGATTGACGGAATTGAAATATGATGAAATAGTATTGTTAACTTTTCGTGTTTCTAAATGTTAATAAAATTTTGGGACTAAAACTGGATGCAATCACAGTGTCTACCGCTCACATAAAAGAAACCCCACGTCTTACAGTTATTATCAATAATAAAACGTTAATTATTTACATTAACTCAGCATTGTGAAGAATAGATGAATTACATTTACTATTGTCAATGCAAATGATTACGATTATTATTTAATAATCAATATCATAATCAAGTCGATTTGTTATATTGGCCATTGAGTTGGTTAGTTCGGATAGATGTACACAATCAATAAGCGATTTTTTAAATAATGATGAAATGATTCAAAAGATGTTCAGAAAAGGCAAGAATGAAATCATCATTCAAACAGTTGTAGAAAATCTGAACTGTAAGTCCTACAAACCCTGGAAGATTTAGACATTTTGCAGTCCATGACCATGCATATTATAATGGCACTGTTTTAATAAACTGGTGATTTCAAATATAATATATTTTTCCCTTAATATAGAGGTTTTTTTTTACTATACAACTTTTTTTAAATTTATTTATTACTAGATTTTACCCACAAATTTGTATGCGTGGAAATTTTGATGTGTATGTGTGAAAACTGATGGTCTGATCATGACATGAAATGTTATCAAACCGTTTCATTATGGTGCAATTGAAAACAGAATCTGATATGATATAATCAAGAAACTTGTAAATCATTGAAAAAGATACAAGAAAACTTCAAAATTTATTTTTACTCCAATACCGTTTTGTATACAACATTAAGTGATTTATAATTTTTCGTCAGCACAAGCAAGTTTTGGACATTGAAAAAGATACAAGAAAACCTCGAAATTTATTTTTACTCCAACACCGTTTTGTATACAACATTAAGAGATTTATAATTTTTCGTCAGCACAAGCAAGTTTTGGATACTTGAACAACCAACATATAATTGACCATGTGAGAAGCATGGAATGTCCAAATGAATGCTCGCAGCTTTAAAGTTTGACCTTGGGAGTTGAACGTCATTGAAAAGCTAATTTCAAGGAAAATTGCAACCTTTTGAAACAAAATGGTAAATTGTTTGGAATAATAGGTGCGCGGAAATTTAAAACGCTGTCTCCTTTAGCAGCTCTTGTAATAATGATCGCTTTTATAATATTACTGCCTAGCTCTGTGATAAGAAGCCTAGTACCGTCGCACAGTCTGGTTGCATCAAGATTTCGCATGAGTAGAGCTGGAACACCAACTTTAAGCTCCAACTTTTGAGAAGGGGCAACTGTTAACTCTAGAGAGTTGAGAAATTCAATGGGGTAAGTAGTACTATCGTCATTAGCCCTCTCAGTGTCTATGGATGTGTATCATTTTTGATTTGTGACGATCCTGTCTAAAAATTTTTTGTTTATTTTATTTACGGATTCGTTCTTTGGTGACAGCACTGCCCTCTCACATAACTACCCTTCATTAATTATATTAATCTCCTAATAGAGAAAAACTTGCTTAATAAGGTAGTCTTCTGTAGTCAGTGGATGAGAAAATTCTTCGATTCTTCTCATCTGCGTCTGTTCCGAAACGACCCTCTCCAATCTGCAGAAGCTTATTTGCAAAGACATCTAATTCATGGTCGTTGTACAATTGAACGTGCATGTTGCATGTCTAGACCATAAAGGGGACTCCTTAAGATATGCGTTTAGTTCATCCGCAGGCGTGCCCCTCTCAAAAACTGGCAGTGTCTGTCTAAAATTGCCTGCCAGCAAAACGACAACAACACTTGGGCGCCACGAATGTCCTAAAGGCTACGGTTTAATACCTCTGATACATGCTCGTGTGACATTGTGCACTCGTCCCATACTATTAACATACACTGCTCCAAAAGGATTCCTCGGCCGCTATTTTTGGTGATTTTGCATTTGGTATCCTCACTTGCAAGATTAAGCGAATATTTCATAACGGAGTGTGCAGTTCGGCCACCGTTAGCAAAGTTGTAGCAATGCCTGAGGAAGCTACAGCCAGAGCTATATTGCTGTTTCTGCGGAGTTGGCCAGGCAAATGATTCAGCACATATGTCTTACCCGTACCACGAGATGCATCAAGAAAGAATAATCCCTCCTTTCCAATATTTACTTGGCGCATAATTGTTTCGTAGACGACTCTGCTCGGGAAATAATCGTGGTGTCATTTCATTGACCTGCTAATCCAATACGCGGTGTAGTAGTTGAGCTCCTTCACAACTTCGCCGCGGTATGGGTAAGCTGAAATTAGCGAGACATTTTCCAGATAGGGAAATCATTTTATTTTCAATTACTATCAAAATTTCATTAATTATTACGTCATTGTGAGTGTCATCGAACTTATCTATGATATATTCTGATAAAACGTCCTTGTATTTATTCCACAGCTGGTGGGGATTTGACAATCCACAAGCGCTCAATAAAACTGCAAACAAATCCCTAATTTTGATTTCTGAGCGACAAAGGACGGCTTCCGCCATAGTTTCATCTCAGTGGTTGTCATTTTCTAATAGCCATAGGGCTCACATGCTTCCCTGAACGTTGTTGGTTCTTGCTCATCAAAAAATTTAAGCATTTGGAAACCTGTCGGGCCCCGCTCCTCATAGAGTAACATTCGCAAGCAAAAACATTCAAAGTAGCTGACATGTAATGTATATATCCGACCTAGTGCGTCTCCTGACTTCACACCTGGTCAGTTTTCAACCGCTATTTCCAGTACACGACGTTCCCATTCCTTCCTAGATGCATTCCATATTTTTACCGTGGTACTTAGTAGAGGAGAGTTTTTGCTAAATTGCCATTTCCGCATAGTTGGAAGAATGCAGTCAGTGTTGCTTTCAGAGGAGGTGCCACTCTGTCAAGGAAATTCAGAGAAGTATACTCGCTCTCCCTTGGGTATGTCAACCGCCAGGTGGGTGACACTGAGGTGTGTTTCGTGCAGTGGTAAGTCCAAGATCCTCCGCACTGCTTCGTTACTGCTTAAGAGTCTACCTGCCCTAAGAGTTTGCACTTCATCTCTGAAGTTAATAACGACGTTACCTTGTTGGACATTAAAAGTAGCCAGGTCATTTACTTTGCAAATGTATTTAATCGCTTGAGCAGAACTGCGAAATTCAACATTTAAATGAGCGTTAAATATTTTAGACAATAGGGGCGAACATGGCACAATCCAGCTACTATCCACTTCAATTTCTACAGGACCGCCACGAATTTTAATTTTAGTAGTCCTACCACCATGCTTGAGTTTTCTCCGCCTGTATAGGGGATATCCATTGTTATTTATTGGCGTATCCTTTAATAGCTCTCTGGGATAACCTTTTGTGCGCTTTCCGTCCTTCATGCAAGAAGGCGATTGGTTTTGTACACCGCAGGGTTCACGAATCATGTTTCTTTTAATTATTTCATGTAGCATTTTGTTCGCATTTGGTTCAGAGATCTCGGTACTAATGATGCCGTCAATTTGGTTGGGACATTTTTTTTTTTTCTTTTAACCACAGCAACTAATGTCCGTGTGGCAATCCACGCTTTTGCCACTCAATCGAGTACAAAAAGCATCGAGCCTCTCACAAATATTTGGACTTTAGTACGTAGATCCCCTAATTTTCGGACTTCCATATTGAATACTCTAACTATGAGATCATGTCTCTCATTCGCTGTCTGGCCAGGCATGAGCGCTTCAGTTATATCTGCCCATGCATGATTGGACGTAAATGTAATGGAAAGGTCTGGTCACCCGTAGTTACGAACGTACGCAAATGTACGTTCGTAACTACTCGTGAGGATATTTCGGGCCATTTATAAATGATGTGGGAAGAATTACCATTTGTCCTAAATCGTTGGGGTTGACATTACAATAGGTTCTTATAGCATCTTGTAAATGTGTGTAGCTCTTGGCTAGCAGCCAGCTCTGATTAAGGGCAATTATTGATGTAAAAGCTGTCAACACCGCAGCAGTAAATTAAAATAATTTGGGCGGAAAATCATGTGGAACGCGCAAAAGTTCATACATGATACTTTTTTTTTGGAGAGCTAGTAATTGGATTTATTAAGTGAATGTCAAAGTGATACCCCTCTTGCCCTTTCCAAAATACCGGGTGTCCAAAAAGTTCCCGTACTGATGATTTGTGAATTTATTTTACAAAAACAACATGTTTAAAAAGAATTATTTTTATGCCAATGATAAAAAAGCACTTTTAACATAACTAAGGAAAAAATACTGAACTTACATTTATAATAAATGTTCAAAATGCCCACCCCTTTCTTGGAGACAAAGCTGAACACGTTTGCGCATGTTTTTCGAAACACGTTTTAACATTCTAGGAGTGATTTATTGTATCCTTTAGGTAATTGCGATTTTTAAATCATCTATTGTTTGGGGATCACCTTCATAAACTTTGCCCTTTAAATATCCCCACAGAAAAAAAGTCCGGGATGGTCAGGTCAGGGGATCGTGGTGACCAAAGATTTTTTGAGATAAGTCGATTGCCGAAAAAAGCTTTAAGCATGTCCATAGTTTCATTAATCGTATGGCAAAATTTAATATACTTGAAAAAAATCATGGACAATGATTTTTTAAATTTGGAGTACGGGAACTTTTTGGACACCCGGTATAATCGGGTGTTCTAGAACATCGTAGAACCGGTGCGTGTCAGCGATTCTGGAGAGTTTGCCAGTGTGCGCGTAGAACAAGGTCTCCAGCTGTGGTCGGTTCGTTTCTTGCAATTACGACTGCTATTTCGTCACTGGTTAGGATTTTGTCCGCGGATGAACTACTAACTTACAACTTTCATCGGGCATATTATCAAGTGCCGTTTAAAATTCTCTGACTAAGGCGTTATTGTTGTGAAGTACTCATTATATTTTACGGATTATCTCTCCATCGATCTCTGGAATAAGTCTTGACCATCGCTCAATTTCGGCTTCTTCGTCAACCATGAAAATAGACTTGTAAGAGCCCTGGTTGAATACTCGAAGTAGGCAGTAGAGATTCAATTCTATGATTCTTTGACCTTGAATGGTAAAAAGTCGGTGAAAATCCTGGCATTGCAATCACTCTGTCACCACCAAATGATGTCATATGAAAACATGAATTATATTTTATAATATTATTCAAAAAATGCCGTGATTCTGCTGTCTCGTAAGAGAATAGCTATTTTAAAGACTCCATCGGCTCCTCTATTAAAGGTAAGGAAACTTTTCCTCCGGAACAATACATTTCTGCAGTTTCGTCCCTCCATTTAAGTGCACTGCAAAATCTACACTCTTCACGTATCTCCATTTTGGGAAGCCTGTGACTGGCGTAGTCAAGAGTTGAATCATACTCTCAAACGCTGCTTTGTTAAATGCGGATCACACATTTCTTGTAAACGCTTGAAGTCGCCGCGCCGTCTGCTCAGCAATGGCTAGTTGCCGATTTTCTGCCTCTTCAAAGGATTCAGTAGCACGTGGAGTTGTCAAATATTCAGTATGCTGTGGTCGAGTTTTGTCAGGAGTTTCAGCAGCTCGTTGAGTTGTTAAATATTCAGTATGCTGTAGTCGACGTTGCTGAGTTTGTTTCAGAGTTTCGGCAGCGTGTTGAGTAGCCAAACATTCGGCATGCTGTAATCGCCTCATTTCTGCATGTTCTGCGTTTCAGCTGACCTAGAAGTAGCCTGTTGCTGCACGTGATTAATTCTGTTAAATTCCGCTTGAGGATTCGACTCCCGACTTCAAGCTACTCTCATAGCCCGAGTTTGATTACTCTTTTTTGAAAGATTCGATTTGCGTTTTCCGAGCATTACGAAAAAATATAAAATAATAACAAAATTAAAAAAAAATTCCTTAAAAAATATGCTGTGACTTCGTTAGCAGCGAGAATTGAACATAGAGCTGGAGCGGAAACCTAGTAGTTTCGCTAGCTCATTAAGGATTCTGAGAATAAGAAGAAAAGCGAATGAAAAAAAAAATGAATGCATCTGTTCTTAATAGCTTCACTACTAAAGACTAATACTTTTCTTAAGAAGAAACTGGAAAGAATAAATACACTTACTCGGTTCAACTTATATATATATATATATATATAGGAAACGATTTAAGAATTTCTATTAAAAAAAACAGCTGAGCCTCCTCAGCCTGGAAATTCTCGAAAAGAACAATAAATCACAAAGAATTCCATTAGAACAGTAAGATATTAATAAGAAATTAAACACTCAATTAATGGGCATAAATATTAGCCAATGTTCTTTCATAGACTATAATCTATCTCTGCTAAATTTCATCCAATTTTCTTCAGCCATTTCGGCATGATTGACTCACGTCATCGATCCAAACTTTCACATTTATAATAGTAGCATAAGATAACAAGATAATTATAGCATCCACATTTTTATATAATGTTATCAAGACATGCATGGTGTTTATTAAAATGAAAAATTAATCAAATGAGCAAAATAGCTAAATAATTAATGAAATATGTAGTAAATTAACCAATTATAATTAAGGAATCATTAATTATTTACTTGATATTTTAGAGCTAGTAAAGTTCCCAAGTCAGATTGTTTGTCGTATGTGGCAACAGTAGGAAAAAAGGATAACGAGAAGCAGCTGGGCAAATCAACTCAAAAAAGAAAAAAGGAGGAGAGAAGTCAGACATGTTAGGAGAAAAGAAAAAGAGGTCTTTGGTAGAATTGCGGATCTGAATGTCCAATTCAGTATTGGAAAGTTGTTGCTGTATATAGTTTTATTTCGTTTTTTAATTTGTGTTTAATATGCCGTGCTGCTGTAGCAAAATAAATAAATTAGCAGCTGAAAAATCTTGAAGTGATCACTGAAGTCTATCACTGATGAAATACGATTCACTTTGTTTTGATATATTGGACAAGTTTTACTGAGCTCATGGAATTTGTACTTTCTTTTTATTATTTTTTTTCTAGTTGAAAAATAAAGTGTTCACATTTTTATCTTTCTGGAGTCCTTTCATTACAAAGTAGCCCTAGGTAGTTGCTTAACAAGAAATCAGTCACAACCTATATAATTTCAATAGAGCTATTGCACATGCAGCAAACAAAATTGTTCCAGCAAAATGAAAATTGTTCAAAGTTGATAAGAAATTATTTAAAAGTACTATTTAAAGTGGAAAAACATCTCTTTAAATTTCGAGTCTCTAATTGAGAATGTCTTAATATAATGTTTCACACCTTCCAATTTTGTTTTAGGAAAATGCCAGGCTGAAAAATATAATCAACTCAAGAAAGTCATTTTTTCAATCATCACTACATTTTTGTAAAAGTATGCCTAGAAAATAAAAAATGGTTTCACTTTCATTATAACCAATAAAAGCATTATTTAAAACTATTAAAAATAAAACTGAAAAATCATTTAATTTTAACAAACAATAGCATGGAAATTAGTAATAACTATTCAACTGATTAAATGTGAGCTAACAGGTTTGGTCTCCAAAACTTTTTAGCATACTCTCTAATTAATATACTTATGCAATGTTAACCACATACCATTGGCAAAAAATGAATAAATAAACTAAATTTGACCATGAGATGATAATTCAATTTAATGAAACAGAATGAAAAAAAAAAGAACAGAGAAAAAACCATGCAAAAAAATTAATTTTAACACTCATTTATTATTTTTTTATTTTAAAATAGTGACTTTTGTAAATACTAATTATTATTTATACATATGTTACAAAATGAAAAATAAGTATAGAAAAAAATAAAAATATATAAATAAATGTTGCATAAAATATCTATTTAACAATTATACAATCATTCTGCTTATGTATATATTTCCATAAAATATACTATGTAATATTATATCTACAATTTTTTACAGAAATAAAGTAATTCATGTAGTATATACATAAATTTACAAACATTAAATATCATTGTAGCATTTTCAAATTCTGTAATGTAAAATACATACTTATATCAATTATGATAATAACAAGCATTAATCATGTTAATTATGATAATAACAAGCATTAATCAACTAATCGACTTTTGAGTGTAATAAATACAATTGGATAGGTACGATTAATTAATACAATTGGATTGGACTGGTAATTAATACAATAGCATATCACACTTCCAGTACATTTGAAGCTTTAGTACATAAACAAGCGATTTTCAATTGAAGAATGATTAATGATGTAATATTTGCCTTGGTACAAAGAGATATATAATAATGAAATGTTATTGATTGTTTAGATATATATAGTATTGTCATATTCAATTATTTAATGAAGTTGCATGCCTATATTGAAATTTCCAAATCATATGAATTTCATCATATAAAAAAAACATTTTCAGAAAAAAAAATGTTTTCCAATTATCATAAGAGGTGGCTCATATACACAGTATTTCCCAATTTTGAGCATAGTATTTAAACTCCCTTTTTTAGAGTGTTCTCTCTTTAAGGGAAATGCTGTATGTCTTTTTTTTTCACAACAATTAAAAGAAAAAACTTCTTAGAGGAATGTGTAATTTTATTGCACTGTAGTGTCCAACAATTGAGCATCAGTTATTTTATTTATCTTTTAAAGGGAACAGTTGCAGAAAAGTATAACTATAAATGACCAAAACAAGATTTAAAAAAAAATTTCCATTGTAGAACAGCTTTCATTAGTACAGAATTCAGAAATAAAAATAAATATAACAATAAACTTTATTAAATTTATATAGAATATTAAATATCTTTAATAAATGCAAACAATGATTGTATCATAATATCTGCATTAATTATAACCAAAAAAATTACATTTTTTAATTGTTTAACTATATTTAGAAAATCTTTAAATACGAACAAGGAGCATTGGGAAAAAATGCATTAGTTCCTAACTAAAATTCATTAAAAATGAGCAAATGCTTGTTCAATTTTTTAATAACAATTTAGATTACTCAACCAATAATTTTTTTCATTAATTACATACTAAATGAGTTAATATCAATAAAAAATGCATTTATTAGTACATTAAAAAGTAGAATGTCAATGCACACAATTACAATGTTTAAGTTGTTATTCTGTAACTTTTCTATTTTTTTAAAAGTCCTGGTTATTTTTGTAGGATTGTTTGATTTAACATATTTGAAAAGAATTTAAATACAAGCCCCATTATGATCAATTATTTCAGATGATATAAAAAAAATTCTGAAAATAAAAGCTTCATTTGCATGATGTTTTATTTCAGAAGTTTAGAATACAAACTATAGCATTTTTATGAAGATAATTATTATACATATATTAATAGAAAGATTATTTATTCCTCAACAATATAAAAGTTAAAAAGTACAATTAAAACAAGCAAGCCTTTAAATAATGAACATACTATTAAATATTATTTTTATAAATAACAGAATTTTTTTAATATTGATAATTGCTATATAGCAAACAAAAAACATTTATCACATTTACTCCATTCTATGCAATTTCTTAGTTAATCTGCCAATACAAATCATAATAATTTTAAAAAAATATAATTACACTAAAAGTGGGTGTAATTTACTCTTTTTTTATTAATGCATATTTAAATTTGACAGTGTAAAGTTAACATATTATTGACAAAAATCACATTAACTAAAAAACAAGCAGTGGAATGCATTATTACACTCAGCACTAAACAATGTAGTGTGGACACATTGACATTAGATTGCAATTTCTCTCTACATTAACACCATCGCATGTTTATGTTCCTTGAATGAGAATACTTACACTTGTCTAAACAATTCAACATATCAAACATACTGAAGTATAATAAGATGTAAAATTAAATGGATATTCATTTGTTTCTTCTGCCAAAAATACTCTTAGTGCTAAGTTTTATAAATTGGAGTGAAGTTCACTTGATCTATAAAACAAGATGTAGGCAGCAGGTGTCTGGGGAGAGGAAGAAAAAAAAAGTATCCATAAATTTTAAATGAAATAAAAACAATTATTTCCCTTCAAATAAAATTATTTCTTGTGTTAATTTTGCTTTAAAATTTAGGACTTATTTTAAGAGGATTTTATTTTTATGGGTAGTTTGCATTTACTTTTGATATACGAAAAAAGTGTTTAGTGGAATTCAACTTGTTTCCATCTAGTACGCCATTATAAAACTCCAAACCTTGAATTCTATCTGAAATTTTGTGACTTTGTAATAAGTCTTATGTGCACTGACAATATAGCTGTGTTCTATGAGCACTTTAGTAAGCAGAAGAGAATAAAAAACATCCCTTTAGATCAATTATTACTTGAGACTTAACCATAGATATTATAAATTGATTATGTTTAGGAATTGGGATTTAGATGTCAATCAATGGAAGATTTGAACACATGCATGCATTTAATTATTTCAGTATCTTCTAGCTTGAATATAGTCTTATTCAGTCTTCTTAGAAATAATTTGCATTGCTGATAGCACCTCTATCTGGTGTTGTAATGTTTTGAATTCTTCTGATGACATGTTTAACAGTGGTATCATTGTAAAACCAAACACTTGATATTAATCAACAATAAAATCGAATGGCAATCATAACTTAGGCTCATTCTGAGAACTGTTCACACACTGGGATAAATCCAAAAAGTTCAGCCAGGGAATATTTTTTGATAAGATTTTACTAGAGGGAAGTATACAATAGTGAGTGATAAGCGAAAAAAATGTAATAAAATTGTTATAATCTTTGAAAACTTGTAAAAATTTAACTATATCATGAAATTTTTTATATTATTTTAATGTATTATGTTAATGTTACTTATGTTCTGTCTTATGTATTTTGATACAAGTGCTTGAAAATTATGGTAAATAAATAACAGTGCATTTAAATATCATAAAGCATTCCTATAGTAAAATATTTTAATAAAAAAATATGAAACAAAAAAAAATCTCTTTGGTATTTTAAATCAGAAATTCAAAAACAGTAAGGCATTTAAGACGAAGGTATGCCATAAAAATTTCAAGTTTTGAATATAAGTGATAAAATATTTGAAAATAACTATGTTATCTTCAGTTTTAAAAAAATACATGATTTTTCTCAATGAGGTTTGATCTGTAGAGAGAGTGAAAAACCCATATCAGAGTGACAGTAAGTCATTACATCTCTCTTTGCCCTTCTGTTGTTTGAATCTGATACCATATGGACTCATTTCATGCCTACTAATGCACAATAAATTTAAGTTTCATTTCTCAAAAAGAGAAAAAAAAGTGAAAAGAAAGAAAAACTTAGAGCTAACTGCAAAATTCTCATTATAATCTAAAAATTATTTTTTTAAATTCCAAATTTATGTCAAATGAAATTACTTAATTCTGATTTCTTAAACATGGCTTATTAAGACAATAATGATTGCATTTAATTTATTTATAGATCAAAATTGATTTTTCATTTTTTCTATAATGATTAAAATACTATAATATTTACTTGAAAATAATTTATTTCAATTGCATTTACATTTTGTTATTCTGAAAATAGTACTTTCCACTTTAACTTCCATCAGGTAGTTCCATTATCAGCATTGAAAATTATAAGAAAGTTACTTGAAATATATTAATAATTAAGAATAATTTACTTCCTTTAGCATTTTATTTATTCAATGAGAATTAGGCTAAAAACTAAATTATGACTATCAACGAATATGCTATGAAGCATGTAAGAAAATGAAAAATAAGAATATGTACCATATAAAAATGAAATTAAAAGTTTACAAAGCAGTTGTTTTTGCTTATTTTTTAACTTTATGAATTGTTTTTTATGTGATTGAAACGTTAAATTTATATAAAAAATTTAACTATTTATCATTTTCACATATTTATTAAAGCCTATTATACAAATTTGAATAATGTAATAAACAACAAAATGCAATTCAGTTATTATTTTGCAGTATCTCCACATGTCAATTCTGCACCAGGACCACTTCTTTTCTGACAGGCCCTATAGGTTTATATTTTAATACACATGTTTACTTATTCTGAATATAGCAATTGATGCTGACTTCAAATGTCTGAAATCTTTGTACGTTCTTAGCTACCTCAGATAAAGAAATATTTTTTTCTGTGCTTTAAAAATTACAATTCACTGAAAATATATATTTACAACAAAATTGATATTTCCAAAAATAGTTAAGTATGTGAAATGAAATCAAATTTAAATATGAGCAAAATCAATAAAGTGCAAATAATTTAATAACACTCAAAATAAGTGTTATTTTAAACTCAAATTTACAATTCTTAGTGAATAATTTAAATAAATTTTTAAAAATTATGCATTCATGAAGAAAAAAAAATGACAATGCAACTCATATTTGTACTATTTTTGAAATAAATAGTTAGAAATACAAATTGAGAAATTAAAAAAAATTACTCACCCTAATACTATTTGAATTTATTTCTGAAACTTCATGATCATCATATTTAAACCATATATTGGAAGATGTATTGCAATAAGCAGTATCTACAAAAGGTAAACTCTCATTATTTTATGCAAAAACCCTTTGAATTCCAATGATGAACAGATATGTAATGTTAGGTAATTCAGATTTACATTCTCTGACTATAAATGGCTAACATTTGTTTATGACAGAAAGAAAAATTTGGGATACAAATGACAAGAAAGAAACTTCAAATTTTGTTTATGCATGTAATAATTGTTTAATGTATCTATTCTTGATCATTGGTACGATGTTCAAGTTGTAATCCATTTCACTATTACTGCACATTGACTTATAATAATAGCAAATTCAATAGCCTATCAAAACACTGTAGCAGTGAAAGAAAATGTTAAGATATAGTTTTCAGCAAACTCCCATGGGATGAAAACACATGAAATAATGTAAGAAGATTTAAACAATCACATGCATACAAAGAATTCGCATATTTTTGAAAGATATAAGCCAAACTTTCAAATGATTCCAAACAATTTTAAATGCAATCAATTAGTCAGTAATGATAAAAAATGGCACATAAAGTTCACACAGAGAATTTAATGGTCACGAATATGTAGCGAATATCTATCTTAAATAATTTATACCTATCATAAACTTTATATATCTATCCTAAATCATTTATGCTTATTGTGAATCACATAAATTATATCAGGCACCTGCGGACTACAGGATTATTCGAGACTGTGTGTGTTGTAATTGCTAGGTCACTCATAAACCAAATTTCAGCTCGCAAAGCTTCTAAAAGATCTCTTTTTCTCTTCAAAACACACTAGCATACTGCCTTGATGAAGCACGTAGTAAAAATCAAATGTTTAATTTCTTTAGTTAAATACTAAATAAATTTATTTTTCTAAAATATTGCAATGATTGGAGTCACAATAAAATACACACAGCTCTAATTATAACAAATACATAATCTTCAGAATGACTGCCATGGAAAGATGCCTTTGTGATCAAGAAAAGTTGCAAAGAACAATTATTATTACACATACAACTTTAAAGTTTCTTCAGGATTCCTCCTCCCTATAATTCTTTATATGGAAAGTTTTAGTCATTTATAATTAGAGCATTTATTTATTTTGCATTTAAAAATTAGCATGTTTGCATTAAGTTTGAAATGAGCAAATTTTGAGAATAACAGACCCCAAAAAGGAAATGAAATAGAGATAGAAAGGGGAAAAAAACTTACAATGACCTCCTTCTAATGTTCCAAAATGGTTCTATGGGAAGAAAAAAAAACTTTTTTAATGAAAAACATGTAACGTTCAAACTCAATCAAGAAATATTTTAAAGGTAAATAGCAAAAAAAAAAAAAAAAAGAAGAAGAAGAAGAAGAAAAAGACAAAAAAAAAGAAAAAAAAGAGAAAACTTTGTAGTTATGCAATCAAAAATTATTATTATTATTTTATCTACATGGATGCACTACCACCTTCAGTAAAATCTCTTTGCATCACAATACATGATTTTTTTCTTACGGAATGTAACCAGAAAATTAAGGTTTCAAAGCATGCAAAGACTTTCTGCATCTCTCATTTGGTTTCTAAACATTCTTTTAGATCTTTTCTTGTCACTAATAACATCTAGCAGAATTATATTAAAACTTGCTGCTCCATTTATTACTCACATAAGCTGTTTGCTTACTATTCATTTTACAATTGAAAAGAGGTAATACACAGTCGTAAAGTAACAAGCTACACAAATACAATATGATGTAACTTGGTAGGCACTATTTAAGAACAAATGATGTTGCCTGCAAAACTTTTTAAAGCTTTGTTTTACTACTAGTTGACGTATTACAGATTCAGTCTTGAAAAAAATCCTTTCATTTATTTTTATGAAAAAATCCTTTCTGAAAAATAAATTCAGACAAAAAACTAAAACAAAAAAAAATTTTGAATTAAATTTTATTTAATTATGGTTTATAAACCATAATTAAAATCTATATAGAAGCTGTTCACAGTTTCCTAAGAATTTAAAACAAATATACAACAATATAACTGATGAAATGTGTCAATTTGTTGCAAGAACCTAGATTTGTCAAATTTTGCGAATCTGCTTCATTTGTTTATTTAATGCACACTGTAGATGATAGAAATGCAATTGAATAATGCTTCATGAAATGATTTTTAAATTTGATATCTATTATCAAAGGCATCAATTTATACATAGTACAAAAAATATAAACTGTACTGAACAATAACAACACCAAAATATTCTGATATTATGGCCATAATCTATTGTAAAATGTTAAATTTAATATGATGAAGAAAATCAGGTTGATAACAGCCACTAACTTTGATATACTTCATGCCCCATATATACATATATTAAATCAAGCAGAAGAAATTTAAAAAAAAAACCCTTGAATGATTTAGTATTTTGTAATAATTTTCACATTCATTTGTTTACTAAAATAAATGCAAAATTGTAGCCACTTTACAGATGCTTATATTCAATTATAACATTTTACTTACAACTATTCCATAAAGATTGTATCTTCGATTACATATTTCAGCGTTTTTTTCATAAGGCACTTCAAATTGAAAGTCAAAATGGACTGCTGTCTGAAGTTTTCTTCTCCAGAGACCTTCATATGAAAACCTAAACAGATGAGTTTTAGATTCTGCTTTGTAATAAAAATGTTATGCAATATAATATATTTAACACACACACACATATTATATATAAAATGAAATATTGCTGTCTGAATAAAGTATTCAAGTACTTCATCAAACAATTTAACCACTATTAACCTCATATAACTATATGAGATCTTTTTTGGAAAAGACCTCTTCAATTTGAAAAATGATCAGTACAATAATTTTGAATGATAAATACTGCCCTCTCAAAGCTTTAACATCACACAGATGGCAGTAATATGACTGACAGAAAAAAAGAGAAAATTCAAAAAGTGACATGAAACAATACACAAGATATGGATTAAATAGTCAATATAGAGAAAAAATTATGAAAACTTCAGTTCAATTAGCTTTTTTTATTCAATTCAAAATATTTATAAAAATAAAATATCAAAAGATATAAATTTCCCAGAGACGCTTTAAAAAGTATATTATTCAAGATAATTTTAAATATATATTGGGCAATAAATACAGAAGGAAAGACAGTACTTAACAATAAACATAGCTTATTAGAATATTTTCACTGGTATTCCTTTAAATGAACAATAATCCTGAGCAGCATATCTTGGTTACATAACTAGCTTTTCGTTTATTTCTAAGTCTTTTATTGGCATAAGTTCATTTGTATAAGACTCAGATGAGGTAGAAATTTTCGAGAACAGAAATTTCATTTCCCTACAATTTAACTGCTTTACAAGTATTCCCCCCTCTTCTTCTTCTTTTTCTCTTCAGATTTCTTTATTAGCTTTTTCATTGGACCCGATTGTTTATCACAAAAGTGGATCCCCCCTCCCATCTCAAAGTTAGCAAATTCACAAAAATTTCCAAACCAGTCTGCTGGGCAAAAACTAGCAATTTTTAAAAAAAATTCAAGTTTTATAATAAATTTTCCAGATTTCTCAAAATGCCATGCCAATTCTCAATTGGCTGGTCATCCTGATTTTGCATCTTATACTGCATAAAAAGACATTAGATATATTTTTAAAGTTAGGGAATGTGAATATTTTTATGATACTTGTGTATTAAAAGCATTCCAGTGATTAACTTCCAAAAAATGCCACAAAATATGTCATGCATTTTGCAACCAGAGATTAATCACCAAAAAAAATCACAGAAGGTATAATTACACTTATTAATAACATGCAAATACCAGATATCATTTTTACAAATATTTAAAGTAATTACATAACTTAAAAAGATAATTTTTTAAAGCATTTTTTTTAAAATTATCAGCTTAAATGTTCTAGAAAAGGCTGGGAAAAAAAGATTAGAAAATATTTCCAAGCTTTATTTATTTATTTTTGGAGGGGGTGAGAATATTTTGGTTAATGTCCAGAGTTACAGTTGGGATACAAAACTATTTTGCCTCACATACTAATTGTTATACATAAACAGTATAAATTATTTATTTATTTATTGAAAAATAAGAGCTTTAATTCCTTTTTAAATGCATATTCTTGCTTGATAATTACAGAATGATTTCTTTACACTCCCAGTGTACAAAAATGATAAAGTTTTGCAGAATCAAGTCTAGAACATTGTATTCTACAAATTCAGAGTATTTTCATAAATAACTCTGAGCATTACTGTTCAAATTAAATTTGAAAGGTAATAAGTAAAATAAGAAAATATACTTAAACCACAACTTAGTTCTATATGAAAAATATGCAATGACTAAAAGACTTACCTTTTTAATTGTATGACTAATATTTCAGGCACTCGACATATACGCAAACGTTTCTCCGCTTCTTTTTTGGTTTTACATTTTGGACAATCCCATGCAGCTTCTCCAGATATCTTCTCAGATTTTAAAAATTGTTCAAAGCAGATCTAAACAAGGAAAATTAGTGGGGGGAAAATCACTATAAAGCTTTCAGTTATTTCTGTGAGCAAAATTTCATTTCTATGCTTAATAACAAATTCCTAAATTCAAAAAAAAAACCCCTTGAAACTAAATATTAAAATTTTTATTTTAAATTCTCTATTTTATTCAAAAAAGCAAGTTATTGGTTTCTGTGTGCAGCCTTAGCCTTGGTATTCAAAGCTAAAAAAAGTTATTAATTTAGTTATTTGTTGAATTTTTTTAAAACAACTAATTGCACTAATTCCAAAAAAGGGGGAGGGCTTTTAAAATCAAGAGTTTTATAGGCTTAGTACATACAGTTAAAGATTGTTCAATAACAAGTCTAGAGAGATAAACATATGTAATAGATATCCATCAATCAACTATTCAGAAGACCTAATATATCTAGCTAAATGAAACCACATCACATACAATAAATAAATCAAATAAAGGTTCCTGAAAATGATATATTCTAACTAATTAGAAGAAACAGCCTACTGTATGTGTAAGTGTCACACACTAAGGAGCACATAGAGAGTATTTTCAGATGACTGAAATAATTTTTTCCCACTAGGATGTATTGTTTGTTAATATGGGTGTAATACTTTTTGAAAAAGAAAAATTAATTTTCAGATGACTGAAATAATTTTTTCCCACTAGGATGTACTGTTTGTTAATACGGGTGTAATACTTTTTGAAAAAGAAAATTTAATTAGAATTTGAAATAGCAAATTTAAGTCAATTAATTACTTTATAACTATCCTGAATTCATTTTTAAAAAATGCTACAGTCTGGTTTTAGGAATTTTTTTTTCTAAAAAAATCTTCATCTTTTCTATACATGCCATACCATTATATCTTGAATTTTGTAAAGTTTTGAAACATTCAGTTTTTGAACACTAGGAAAGAATTAAAAAAAAACTGCAGGAGCTAGTAATGAACATTATTTCAAATTCATTTAAACCAAATTTATGAAGAAATAATCTTTCAGCCTCAAAATTCTGAAATACTGCACACTGCATATAATTTATGTAGAGTGGAACAAAAAATAGCCTTTCAGATTTTAGTATAGAAGTCAAGAGCACAGAGAATTCAAAAACCATATTAAAAAATTTGATTGCAATATTACCTTATCTTCAGATGCTGAAAAAAGTTTGAAATGTGTACTTTTAATTTATCTATAGTGGAGGGAAATTAGCTTTGAGGTTTAAAAAGAAATTTTAAAAATTCTGGTTCCAATATAACAATATTTCAACTTGCCGAAAAGAGCTTAAAATTTGTCAAAAAGTTGAAAAACTATAAGCTTTGATAAAATATGTTTATGAATTTTTCTTTCATCTATTGTTACAAAAGATGATTTTAAATACAAATATAAGATTTCAACTGGAAAAAATTATTATTTACAAATAATAATAGTAAAAAAAAAAAAGATTATGCTCAATTTTGCATTTCTTACTTCTGTATCCTTATTGATTACAAATGTTACAGTTGCAAAATGTTAGTTTCAATTTCATTGCCATATTAAAAAGTTTTTTAATATATTTTTGGCATATTCAATGCGAGTCAATTTTTTGCTCTTATGTATCCTCCTATTGCGATTGAATTCCAGATATTCAGAGCTGGTTCAGTCACCATACTCACAGCTCTTTCCCCTGCTAACGTGACAAGAATGCCAGGAAAAGTCAATAACCGAGTCCTCTATACTATTTGGTTCAGCTTCAAATGTCTTTTGCATAAAATTTCAACTTAAACGGCATAGGTGCTTTGTAGTTTTATAGCTTTTGGTCTATAAAACTACCAAAAATCTGGATGGCTTGCCTATTTTTAAATAAAAAACACTGTTGTTCTAATGCAGTCGTGATTTTCTTTTTGGTCCATTCTTGATTAAACTTAACTATTTTATGTACTCTTTCTTGATTCTTTCATCTTCAATACACATGTGGTGTTAATATCAATGTTACCTATAAATATTTTTCTGTTAGAACATTGATTATTTAGAACCTTTAATTCCATAACTGGCACTTTTTTATATACAAGTCAGCAATATCAAATAAACATACAAACTTTACATTCTGTAAGTCTGAAATTAAACTTATCTGAACATTTTCTGCTTTTGGACTTTAACAAATTTCTGCATTTAGCATGATAAGCTTTTATCATTTGTGAAATTCTTTTGCTAGAAGTAATGAGAATAAAAACTCTTGGTCATATTTGTCTTATTATGAGAACTAAAATATCACATATTTCACTTACAGAAGGATACTTCTCTGAAGCAATATTAAGGTTATAACTAATATAACAGTTGCACCAGATTCACTTCACAGAAAAGTGTGTTCAAATTCAAGTAAATCACTAAATTTCCCAAAAATAGAGCACTCCAATATTTGTCTTGTATTAACTAATTCGGAATGAGCCATTTTTATTCACAGCAAAGCACACAAGAACTAACTAACGAATCAGTTACAATAAGCAGTTCTTGATCGACGGAGTGAAGATGCCAAATGAACTGAACATAGTAAAGCTACTGATTTGAAACCATCTGTTTCCTGGCCACCAGATGCTAACAAATCTCCACCTTACCTCAATAACAACTAACCCAATGACAACTCAGAACAATGCTAATGGAATAGTAAAATAGATTTTATACTTTTATTCATTAGACAATGCTTAATGTAAGAATTTTATTTCATAATCAAGGTGTGCACAAATCCTTAAAAAGGGGCAAAAAATGTGTTTTTAAGAAATTTTAGCGTCCTTCTGGAACCTTAAGATATAATCAAATATTTTTTTTTATAATTTTTATTTATAATACGTATATCAAAAAGCAATTTCTCTGCTCTATTACAAATTAAAAATCAAATTTGATTATTTCATAAAACATGTTAAAATGTAGCAAAAATTTCAATTTTATGAAACTTTAACAAACTTGCACTCTTTAAGACCTACTGAAGCCTTTTTCATATTTTTATTTTATCTACACCAAAGACAACTTTTCCGTTCCACTAAAAATTTAAATAAAATGAAATCTGCTATGTATATTTCAATATATCATGTCAGAACATAATTTCTGCAACAGCCAAGCACCACGAGCTAGTGCAAATTACATTTTTATTCATTTGAATTGTTTCATTGAATGGGTCACTTTAGTATTGAAAACGATCCAAAAGACTTTGTCTCGCATTTATTGTTTCAAAAAATAGCACTTTTTTTTTATTTCATATAATCACATTCTCAAAATGACATTTTTCTAGGTTTTATTTGCGGTAGTCATTAATTTTTTTTTTTAATCAGAGTTTTCGTAAATGCAATGGCAACACATTATTAAAAGCTGATTTTTTTTAGATGCTTGTGCAGATAATAAAATTTTTATCTTTCATTAATGAATTTTTGTTGATGCCAAAAACTTCATCTCAATAATAACATCATGTTCTGACATGATAAAAAAAAATTGTGTGTGTGTGTGCATGTTTCACTTTAATGTACAGTATATAAGCAAATGCAACTTAATTGTGTGAATTCATGAATTCATTACTTACTGACAGAGAACATTTGCTGGACAAAATAGGGAGAGAGAGGCAAGAAAACACTTCAAAGCTGTCTGAAGTTGTTCGACATGTCATGCACTGGAGAGTAGACTTCAACAAGCCTTCAAACAGTTCAGATATTTTGGAGCTATTAAGACTTTTGTGATGAATCCAAAATGTATTTTCATCTGCACAAGACTCTAACTTAGGCACAGCTCTGCCGATTCTCTAATATTCAAGAAAATATAAAGCAAAATAAAAACAGAGTAAAGTATTGCAAATATTTTACCTCATTTTCAATATGCCCATTTCCAAGCTTTATTTTTATTATTATAAATCTAAACTGTCTTTCAAACAAATGTACATGTATATTTCGAAAAAATCTAACCCAATATAGGAGCATATTTTTTTCTAGTAATCTTACAATAAAAAATATTTAGTACTGTTTTACTTAAGAATAATTTGATGTTTAAGGACATTTTTTAAAATGGAATGTTTCACACTGGGAATTGCAAAGGAAGGATATTACTAGCAAAGTAAAAAAATATTTTCTGTACTGGTTCCTATTAGAAATGGATTGACAGTTCCTTCTCCAGCCATACAAATAGAATGGGAATCAAAATGCCTCTGTCTTCATCACTTATGGTAATTTTTTCAGTAACACTATAAGCATTTTGAACCTCTATAATTCTGAACACTAAATCAATTTTTTAGTTTGAATTCACTTTTTTTAAATGCTTTACTGGCACCTCTTTTAATACTTAGATGCTGACCAAATAAATTAGCATTTTTAATTCTCTCAATTGAAAATTTTTCATCCAGATCACTGTCTGAATCTCTCAGGTCACTTCGGAGAATAAAAAAATAATTCAATAGCTTCCTACATACTTTTAGTATTTTTTTTATACATTTTCACAGCAAGCACAAGAAAAAAATTCAACAACAAACTAAGAGATTTTCCTGAGGGGTAAAATACAAATTTTTTTTATAGTTAATACAAAATTTTACCTGTTATAAAGAATTGCCCACAAGTTTGGAATTTCTGTACTGATAAATAATCAAATTTATAAATTATGTGCTCATAATTACAAACAAACTCGATGAGAAATGATGAATCCAGAATGTACAAGAGAGAGATTTAGATTTTAGAATCGTTTTCAGGCTTAAAAATTTAATCAACTATCTGTAACGAGAATCCAATTTGCTAAGCATTAGAGTTATTCCCTATTTATCTTTGTTTTTCTGGCGTGTGTATATAAATAAGATTATTAAAATTAAAACACTACTACTCTGAGCGCTTAAGACAATGAACTACTCAAAACAAAGGCTCCAAAATTGTTGATACTATTCAAGACATGGGGAGATGAATAACACAAAAACAAAATTATTAGTTCCAGAAACACCATTAGATGACACAGTTCAACAGAAAACATGCTAAAGAGACAAATAATCCCACATACATGAGAAATGGAATTTTTCTTTCTAATTTTTATTGCTGATACAATTTTAAAAAAAAAGATATTTTAAAAGTGAAGAAACTAAAACTGTCATTGAACAGGAATTTTGTGCTTACAGCACAAAAATTTGCATAAACTCTTGGTGTGCCGCTACTTTTTATCCTACTATTTTTATCTCTTTTATGCCTACTATTCTAGGCATAAAAGAGATAAAGCTGGGAAAATATTCTTATCAACGATTGCTTCTCAATTTGAATGTGAAGTTGTTTTACGAAAATAAAGAAATTGCTGTAGCAGTATTTCGAGAGTTTCGTCGACAAGAATTTACCTAAAAAAATAGGAGATAACAAAATAGGCTCAAAAACTTTGTTCCCCAAATGCAACAGTACCAATGTCTTCATTCACTTATCTTTGTATAAGGTGCAGCGCCTCAACACATCGGGCTCTGTGTACATCAGATACTTTGGTGAAAATTTACTAATGATAAGAGTAATTAATCGTGTACTTCTGGCAAAATAGCTATTTCTTTCTAAACATTTTAATTTCTGTAATTTTTGGTTGTGGAGTTACTTAAAAAAATCTTGTTTATAGAGGACATCATGTAACCTTAGCAAATTTGAAAGATATCATCAATCTGCATGTGAGAAGAATCTCGATTGTCCAGTTAAGACACAAAGTTGAACAAACTGTCTACAGAATGCAGAATTTACATCTGGAACAAGTTGAACAGTTTCCCTTACATTAAAAAGGTCTTTGTGACTGAAATTGAGGTATTTATCATAAAATTTTACAACGTATAAAATTTTTTTCTGAATTTCCTATTTTGAAAAACATTTTCTGTCAAAGAATGAAATTATTCCATTACACAATTTATAGAGCATCAAAAAGAGAGAGAGACAAAGTTTTGAGAAAAGAAAAGACAAAAAGGGAAAAAGAACTTTGGAAAAATTAGAGGTCAAAGACCTTTTTATTCAATTTTTAACATCAATTCCTTTTTGGTTTAAGTCTGCATAAAATTTATAATTCATTATGTACAACAATTTGCTTAGTTTTAAATATGTGGCACCTTCACTGACTATTCTAGGTTTTAAAAAAATAGACAAATTGAGAAGAACTGCAACCAGCTAAAATCTGTCAAACATAAAAATCATATTATACTGACATAGCATTTAACAGAATTCTATATTTCAGTATTTATTTTCAACTGAACAAACAAACAAAATAAGTTTGTGCACTGACAAACCATTTGCCTGACTGTATATAAAATTACAGGAATAATATTGATTTAATTCTACCAGTTTCTCAAACAAAGAAAACAAATTCTATATTTCTATTTTCATTTTCAATTGTTACCAATAATTGCAATTGTGATAGTAGTAATTCTCACACAAGAGCAATAAGAAAATGTAGACTTTATTGTCTATGCAAATGCCTATTAAATATTTGCCTCTCAAGCAGCAAAATTTACAATGAATTAGCACTACTTAATCGACTAATTTCAAATAACAGCAAAGCTATACATCCGCACGGCAGCGAGAGAAGATATGGTCTCTCCAGCTCAGCTAATGATATAGTTCTCCAAACTCAACTAACTGCCTGCCTTTTAGGCGAGTCTTAAAAAGCGTCTCATTGAAGTGGGCAGGGCAACCATGGAAAGCTCTCGATCGTTCCAGACAAGTCCAGAAATTTCTCCAATGTTCTTTAAGAACTAATCGTTTTTTCTTAGCTTCTACTACATATTTTAGTGCAAAGTAAAAACCGCAACAACATCATTATGTTGCCAAAGCATCTATATTGCCAAATTAGTAAAATATGATGATCTTCTGTTGTAATTCTCTTAGAACGGTCTTATCTCGCTGACATGCAATTTTGTTACAATTAATTTTATACAATTAAACTATTTACAAATATTTACACAACAGAAATGTTTACAATAATTACATCTAATTTACACAAAATTCATAACACATTTATTAAATAAAGTTTAAGCTTAAAACAAAGGAAAAAATTTCTCAACCTTATTTAAATCAGCATGCAATTTTTCCATTAGGACAATAAAAAATTCATGTGAATCCTGCTGTTCATTGCCAATACAAACAGCAAGGCATCTGCTCACAGTACTCTGCAACAAAAATAGCAAACCATCAAAAGCATCCTTTAATCAGATAAAAATTTAAATATTGCATGAACGTAAGAAACATTTCAATTTAATAAAAGCAATTTGCATAGTTTTAATGGGGGATAATTAAATGCATTTCACTTAAAAATTTTCTGTTTCTTACTTTAAAGTCTTTGGGGGAAAATGATTTATACTGCCCCATCCACAATGATTTAATGACCACAGCAAACTCCTCTGCAACTTCTCCGCCTGTTCCATTTTTGCTATCTCTGTATCAAATAAAAATGGAATATATTCTTATAAAATCGAGAAAATAAAAGTTATACACTAATAAATAATAAAGAATAATTTCTAAAAAAATGATACATTGCACTAAAAATATTTAAATTATCTTTACTTCAATGTTTTTCTCACTTCATTACAATGAATCTAATGCAATCAGCAAATCAATTTAATCTCTTAAATTCATTGCCAGGTGGTTGCATTGGTATGAAATCAAAATTTAATAAAACTGTTAGACTAAATGAAAATATCTGAAGATAATTAAGTATTGTTAATTCAAGCATACAAGTTCTTATCTGCAATATAAGCTGTTTAAGAAAAGACAATGGCAAAATTTTTTACAAATATAAAAAAAGTGAATATAACAATTTTACTTACCGATTTATATCTTCCATGTACTGCCCAGAGGTAAAATATTCAGCAATTGGAATAGTATTTGATAAGCACTGTATTATTGAGTTCATGAAACATGTATTTCCCAAATTCCTCAAGCCAGTAGCAGGTCGAACCTAGAAGGAAATATTTTATTTCAAACTTGAAACTAATTAATATAATTTGTTTGCTAGTCAATTCTTTCAGCAGTCATTTTAAGTATTATGTAGAGCAACCAAGTAATTACTTGATAACTACAAATGTGAAGAAAAAAAACCAACTTATTTATGTATACCAAAATGCAAATGTATTTTTGTTTTGTTGACATTAATTTTATTCAATTCTGAAACTAAACAGATTTCATGAAAAATTATAAAACATTTATTAAAAATAGTACTGTCATTGGAAAATTTTCTTTTTCTCATTTTAAGGGGTTGCTAAAACAACTTTATCTGATTATATGCTACAGCATTATTGGGGAGAGGTATGATATTAAAATCTGATAAAAATATAAAAAATCCTTTCAGGGGAAATGCACACCCTCCAATTACGCAAAATTTATTTAAAGTACCTATAACAGTGAACTTCATAGCATGTTCTGAACTATTTTTGCATGCTGCAATTTAGAGGCAATAACAATGGAAGGCATCAAAGGAAGATGTTTAATATCATTATTTTATTATAAAAAAACATATTTCACTGGTTAACATTCTGATACTTTCACAGTTTTGAGTTTTACAATAAAATAAAAAGTATTATTGCTAAATATTAATTGTCATTAATAAATTCAAAAAGAAAAGAATAAAGAAAGATTAATACATGGTAATATCATATGAAGAATATATGAAATAAAATTTTTAAAAACTTACTGGACAATTGCCATAAACTGGGTTCAAATTTCGCAACCTAGCTCTGTTTATTTCAATAACTTGATGACTAGGAATTATGGCCCTGAAAAAACAAAATATTGTAGTTTTTGAAAATAAATCTTAATGAATTCCATTATAAAAATGTATACAGCACAACTATAAAAAACTGAATATCATTTTTTAACTCACTTAGGTTTCAAAGAACGATCTACAACTGGAACTTTTCGTTGGGAACTTTCTTCTTGATTCACCATTTGAGCTATATTTGGAGATGAATGAGATCGCACTAAGCCACGGCCTGAGCTATCTGTTGATGACTGCCTTGAAAGAGGAACTGTGTATTCAGAATTTTGAACTAAAAAAATAAAAATAAACAGATGCTAAGCAACAAACTGAAATCTAAAAAACTTCTTGAAATGCTTCAAAAACTTTCACTCACAATTTTGATCTGGCAAATTTCTTTTTAATCCTGTATTTGCAGAAACAACTTCTCTGGGCATCACATCTGTCTTTGCAAGATCTGTTTTTCTTTTGCTCATTATCTCTAGTTTCTTCCTTTGTTCACGTAACCTGAAAAGTAATAAAGTTACTTATTTGCATGCATTCAATAAGTGTATCTAATTATGTTACATTTCCAATTAATATACTATATCTATATTGTAATATAAAATAGTTGCAATTCAGTCACAGAAACTTACACTTTTGCTTAAAAGTATTTGAAGAGTGAACTCTCAACTAGTCTGCATTGGAATACTGGTAAGTAGAGAGTGGTGCCCTTACTATTATATATATATATATATATATATATATATATATATATATATATATATAAACAATTCATGAGATTGTATGTTAGAGCCCTACAAAGCCTTCTTATTGGTCCTAGATTAGTCAAATTTAATACAAACCAGTGTAAAAATACAAATTTTTGGAGGTTTTTATTAAATTAAAAATTAAGTAAGAATTAAACATATTTTCAAAAACAATTTTTTGACCATTTTCCACCTTATACTAATGTTTAAAGATGAATATTAATATGAGATGGCAGAAATTTAGGGAGATAAGTAACGTGTTTAAAAATTAGTGAACGCTTCTAAAAAATATAAGTTAAACGTTAAAAAAATGTCAACCTAAAAATATAATATTGAGAGAGCTATAAAAATTAGTAATATGTAAAAAAATATATAAGTAAAATTTTTCATAATCAATAATACCAGTTTGTTATTAGTAGTAATTAGTAAATTATCAAAAATAAAATAGTAAAATTAGTCAAAGCAGTATTTTTTTTTTTATGATTGTAACAATATTGTTACAAGCGGGCGAACATCGCGGAAAATCGCCGAAGGAGAAGGCGTTAGCGATGGTTGTGAAAAAGCTTGGAGTCAACCGAGTTGATTTGGCGAAAATAGTCTGGCAGCCCTTGGATTTTTCATGAAGCTCCACCTGTTTCCAAAGCGCTCGCTCGGCTATATAAGGGATGAGTTGCTGTAGTTTCGGCAGTTGAGAGTCATTTTCCATTCTCGTTTTCTTTTTTCCATTCTGTCCTCAGCCATGGAGGAGGACGGAAATGAAATATTAAAAGTAATCAATGAAACATTTGGTGTAAGAAATAATGTCTTAACGAATGGATTTATTAAATTTTTCCCTTGTGGGAACTGAAGAAACCCACAGATCTATCAGAAAATTCTGTGAGGATAGTAATTTAGAATTCTTTATCACTCCCCCCAAATCTAAAGACCAGTAAAAATCGTCATAAAAGGCCTGCAAATTGATTTTGAAACGGATGAAATTGAAAGTAATCTTAATGAGCGTGGGTTCAGTGTTAATAAAATAGTCCGACTAACCCAATACAAAACCAGAAAACTCCTGCCCATATTCTTATTTGAACTAAATAAAAATGAGATAGTGGACGAAATCTTTAATCTTAAAGAAATTGGATAGTTGAAAATTGCAATTGAGAACTACAGGGGACGGAATTCCGTCTCCCAGTGTTTTAATTGCAATTTATTTGGCTACGTAGCCAGCAATTGTGTCATGCAGCCACAATGTCTGAAATGTGGTGCTGCGCACCAAACCAGGAATTGCAATTTAACAAAAAAAGTCGAGACACCTAATTGTATTAATTGTACACAATTGAGGCATACTGCGGCGTATAGAGAGTGCCCCAAGTTCCCCAAATTGCAAACCCCACTACAAAATAGAGCAAATATTTTCAATTATAACTTTCCGAAGCAAAACTTCTCTTATGCTAATTAACTTAAAACTAATCTCCCTCAACAAAAAATTATTACCCAAGTTGAGCCTACCCAAAACTGTATCCCTACTTCTGATGAATTAAGGAAATTATAGAAGCCTTCAAAGAAATCAAAAAACTGATTCTTATATTCCCCAATCTGATTAAAGCCGCCAAAGATATGAAAAGAAATAGTGACCCGACAGCTAAATTCCTCATCTTATTTAATGCAATCGGTAAGCCAATTAGTCCCTAAATTAAAGTTCAAAATTTCGCGCTTGCCTTTTATAGTAGCAGCCAACAGCCAATAGTCTTACAGCTTCTCTCTCTTTCCACGCCTCCACCCTTCTGGGTACTCCATGCAGATAAGTAGACCAAAGCAATTAGTCTCCAGCAACACTCTTGTCAACATCTATCCAAGTTCAGGAATAAGCCCCTTACTCTTAGTTTCGGAAGTTGAGAGTTTCCTCTCGGAGGAGAAGCGTCTCGCTGGACTAGCGGATTACTTTTCTCGCTTCTTATTAGTGAACTGTGTTTACGTTTGCTGTTAACGATGTATTACTGAGCTCGCTGTGACTTACTGTTTACTGTACTAAACGATAGCTATTTTGCAGTCTGTTTTTATTGTGCGTAAGGTTAGTAGTTACACTGTTAGTGACTGTTGACTGCTGGATTGTGTTTATTTGAAGTTTTCCTTTTTCAAGTCATCCTGTAAATAGTTATAAATAAAGTTGTTTGTGCTGTCCTCAAGTAAAGTCAATTCAATCCTAACCCGCTACTCTAAAAAGTAACATTTATGAGTTTATATAGTTGGGCTCAAACTTCCTAACAACAAGAGGCTCTGCCATTTTTCCAGTTCTGCCAAAATACAGTTATGCCATTGGTTTAGGCTATCACTACCTGCTTCTCAGCTATGATATATTAAATAAGAATGCAAACTAAAATTTCAGCAATTTTTAATGTGGTTTATCAAATACCACACTTTTGCCCAACATAAATCAGATGAGATTTTCCAATTTTTTTACTGTTGAGATTTAACAATAATATTTTGAACATAAATAAAGTAACATTCAATTTTGGGTGATCTAAAATTTTTATAATTTTGTAATAACAAGTATTTACATACTGTATCAAAGTTCCTTTTGTCAAATAAATTATTAAATTTTCTAAAAAAATATTTCCAAGTTTTTCAATATTTATTTTCTGGTACATTAGATTTCCAAATTAAGATCCTAAGCCAAATGGAACTGAAGCATAAAATCAGATTAGTTTTTACAGAATGGTTAACTTAATAAAAAAATTACTGGAGAATTTTTCTTGGTGATACTTTTTTTATTTTGTTTAGTGAATTTAAATTAATTCTGATTTTTGCATTCCATTCTAGTTACTTAAATATTTCAACAGTGTATTTATTAGTTATAAATGACTAAGAAATGTTAACAAATAAATCGAGAAATTTACAATAAATGATGCCATTAATAAAAAAGTAAATTTCATAACTGTATACCAAAAATTCCATTTGGTTAAAATTCATTAGTCAATATCCCTTTAAATCATGAGTGGGTGTATAATGCAAGATACAAGTAGAAATTTTTGATTTGGCACATACATAGAGCAATCCTTGCTCTTGAAGATTTGATTTTAAAACATCGATGGAATCAATTCTTTGATGAAAAAGGAAATCCATTTACACACTCAACAACTAATCTTTAACTATGGCCCCTTCATTGCATGATTTAACATAGAAAAATTTCGCTTATTGGCATTGGTGATCTGGCATCCCTAAACATGAAGAAGTATTGATTAATAACTGCACTTGAAGTTTTATTTTTGAGAACAAGCAGTCGTATATTTATGGTTACTGGACAAAAGGCAAAAAACTGAAGTCCATAGCAGAAACAAAATAAATTCTAGGTGATAGAGGATTTAAAAACAACAACAATACATAAATAAGTTTTTAAAAGGATAATGCAAATGAATGCTCTGAATGAATGAATGCAAATGAAAAATAAACATCAGCATAAATCAAAAAAAAAAAATTCATGTCAAAATTTAAATTCAGTTCATCTAAGCTACTTAAAAGCTGGTAGAACCACAATAAAAGTCTGTATTAAGGAAAACTAAAATTAAAAGTTAATACAAAAATGAAAATAAAATTTGAGCTAAGATTTATTTTTAATACTAGCCGATTTTAATAAATACTCCATAATAAATAAGAAATTTTAATAAATAAAACAGTTTTAAAAGTTTAATATTTAGATTAATAGCTGCAATAAATAAGCAGTATAGAGTATTTGAAAACTGTTACAGCTAGTAATGAAAATAATATCGTTAATCTAATAGTTAATAAAAATAATAAAGAAATAAAACTGTAAAATGTGTATTTTAAAGCAAGAACAGTTTTCAAGACTGATTACACTTAGCAGTAATAAAGTTCTTATATGAATAAAAATTTAATATTTATATTTATCCTTAAAGACATAAGGCATAAATGTATACAGAAAAAAAAAAGAAGGGTTGAAAAGATTATGATTTTTGATGTGCATTTAATTTAGATAAACAAGTTAATGGCAAATTTAAGGGTGAAGAGAAGAAGAATCAGAGAATTTGAAAGAATTGAGTTAAACTGTGTAAATGAATTTTTTTTTAAAGTTATATTTTCATACTTTTCCACATATTCCTGCATAGCTTTTTTCTGTTTTTCTGCCTCAAGTATCTCCTCTTTTTGTTTCTGAACTTCTTTATCTTCTTCCTTTTTGATACTCTTTTCACCCAACAGCTGAAATAAGCAGCAGATTTTTGTAAATATAATAACCATTTTCATTTAAATTAAATTAATTTCTTTCATTTATTCCAATTTTTTTCAAAAAGATTTTTTTTTTGTTATATCATTTATGTCTTTATGAAGATAGAATTGTCAATTTCAATAAATTTAAATTCTTAATAATATTATATTAATATTTCATTTTACTTAATTTTCTACAGATTGTCTTAAATTTTGATCTCGTATGAATAGTACAAATAGGTTATTAATTAGAAAAAAAATTGATTTTAAGAAACTAAAAAAAAACCAATAATAATTAAGAAATTAATATTAATACTAAAGTTTAATTGAAACACTAAAAAGTTGGACCCCATTAAATGAAAAAAAAAATGTATACATATATAATTATAAGAGTACTTTTAAAAATGATTTTAATAAAATTACTTGAAACACAATCAAATTAATATTACTTCACAGTCACACGGAAAATATAACTGCATATTAAAACATTTTGTCATTTAACCAGGAACCCTTTAACCTGATTGTCTGAGTTTTAATTGAAAGTTTTGAGAAAACATTAGTTTTTTTAAAATTTAAAACAAATATCAGAATTTTTTTCAACAATTAGTCTAAACATTATATTATTATAATGTTTAGATCTATTTGTCATAAACATAAAACAGGTGGGGAAGAGAGATTACTAACTGTAAAAAATTCAATTTTTTATTGCCCTAGTAAAACTTGAAAAATTGAGATAAATAGAATTACTTTAAAAAAATGATTAAGTTGACACTATCTAGCCTTAAACAGCAAACTACATATGTTCTAATAATTTAATATTTCAGCTTTTAAAATTCAAAAAAGAAAGATGAAATTACACGCACACACACACACACACACACACACACACACACACACACACATATATATATATATATAATTTCAACACGTTATAATCTAAAAATTTTACTTTATTAAAACCATGTAGTTTATAAACTGAAAGTATATTATTTCTTTTTAAATTCAAATAATATAATGTACTGCGTTCCCTTAAATTTCAAAATTTTCTTGGTATATATATGAATTAAATTATAAAAAAATAGTTAAATAATTTCACCAAATTATAGTCACTTAATATTTTAAATTCAATTTATATAGTAGTACAATAAATAATAATTTTAACAGGTATATTCAAGTATCGCTAATGAAGATAAAACAATTAGAAACATGTTGTCATTGTTTCTAATCCTTCGTGATCTAGCAGCCACTAGATCATGAAAGATAAAACATAATAATAAGATTAGAAACTTTAAAACAGTAAATTAAATGAATTTTTAATGATAATGAAAAATAAAGAAGTTCATTTAAGATTTAGTATATGAAAATTGCAATTATGTTACCAAGAGAAATACAAATAATTGCTTCAAAGAACAAAAGGGTAAATCACAAGCAGTAAAAGCAAAAGTTAATATAAATTGATTAAGTGTGTATTTTATATTTTCTCATGAGTTAATTCAACTGCATTACATTAATTGAAAATTGTATTCAATAAGAATATTTACCTTTTTCAATTTAATGTTTTCTTCTTTCAATTTCAAATAATCCTTATCTCTATTCCGACTTTCAATTTCTAGTTTCTTCAAAGTTTCAGTTAACTGCTCTTCTCGTTTTTGTATCTCTTGTCGAATACTTTCTTCTGCTGCTAACTCTTTTTGCAATCGCAAGTTTTCAAGTTCTTGTTCTTTAGCAAGTTGCTGTTTAGCAAATTCCAGATTTTCTTTAGCTAAAGATGATTCTAAATTCAAAGAACTCACCAATTCTTTCTCGTCCTTGTTGCTGGAGTCTGCTTTCATTGAATTATTTCTAGGCAAAACCGGGATACAAGATGTGGTTCTCTTATCATTTAAGCTTTGATTTGAAGTAGAGGTTTGTATATTTTTTCTTTCACCAACAGAAGTTTTAGCATTTCTATCTATTGTGGGTTTAGATTTCCTGTCAATTATAGGAGCAGATTTGCTGTTTCTAACATTTGAAGGGACTGGAGTAACAGAACTAACTACAGGAGGTAGAACATTCGATTTTCTGAAGAGCAAACCTGGACCATTCAGGTTTTCTTTATTCGAAGATGTTTTATCAGGTTCATCAAGATTTGGATATTCCACACCTGAAGTATGTTTTAAAATCTTAATATTATTATTGAATCCTTGAGATTTTTACAATTTGGAGACAAAACTGAATAATCATGAAACAAATTCACAAATATTTAAAAAATTGTTTCATAATAAAAGGCATGCATTCTCATTAAGAACTAAAGGCATTTTCAGTTACTTTTTTCCTTGCATAGAAATTGAAAATTCTTTAAAAAAGGTATTCTTTTTTTAATAATCACAAAAATACTAAGAAATATAACATCATTATTATATGGAAATTTCCAAGATAGGAATAAATCTTTAAAGGATAAATCTTCATAATTAATGATAATAAACCTTGTAAATCCCTTTTTGTTTAATATTAGCAGCTTTCATCCATAAAGATTAATTGTTTGGTTATCAAGTTTAATTATTTATCATTCAATCTGTCTTATATTAGCTGAAGTAATGGGCAAAGTATTTTTTAAGTAAATTTACATTAAGCTAATGAAATATCTGATTTTGACAGATGGATTAAAATGTATAAATCAATGTTGATACACATGCCTTTTATTAATATATTATCAATATATATATTAAAAATTACATATAATGAATGCAATAATTACATTTAAAATAAATGTTATTATATAAAATCATACAGTATTTAATATTAAACACATGAATAATGTCAGTTTGGGCATACAAAGATATATTTATGTATAAGAAAATAAATATAAAAAGTGTTATGCAAAAATATCACAATATATAAAATCCTCTTATAGTGTATAGATTTCTTTTAAGTTAAAATGAGAATATCAGAGTATATCAATTTCAGTAAGATTTTTTTCAGTCTTGTAGAATTTTTAAAAATTTAGGTCTGGAACAAGAAATTTTTAAAAATCACAAATATATATCTTTTAATATATTAAAGGTATGCATGAACCCAAATAACATACATGCGTGTAACTGTAAATGTTCACATATAAGCTCATAGTTCTAATATTTCACCTGGAGCTATCAGACTTGGCACATATATACTTTACAGAAGAGAATGTGCAATTTTATAATGAGTTTAAAAAGTTTTAACTGAAAATTTAGGAAAATGTTGGCAGTTTTCTGTGGTAATTACAGCAGAAAAAAAAGGATTTTTCTTTCCTTATTTTAAAATTTAAAATCTAAATATATACTTTCTCAATGGCAGTTTTTATTTCACTGTATAATTTATAAATATAATAAGCATTTTAAAAATACAATAAGCATATTTTGTAACAATTATTTCATCCTGGATTTGACTTCCATTACTGAAGACAAAATATGAAGTTTCGATTTATTTTTCCACATTGAGTATGTGCTGGAAAGTCATGTTACAGGATGGTCAATGCTTAGAAAGACATTTGAGAATTACTTAGAGAGATATTTGCAAAACAGAAGATTATTTGACTAAAGTTAAAATAGGATAATTTTATAAAATAGGAGAGCAATATTTTGTTTTTAAAAAATTGATAAAGAAGTTAGGATCAAAATTGAACACAGGGGCTTTAATTAAATATTTTTATAACAATAATACCAGCACAATTTCTTGCTACTCAATAGATTCAAAAGTCAAAGATGCTGACCTTCAATCCTCACACCAAATAAAAAAGGAAGGCAGCCTTTGAAATATACTTCGTTTCAGTGCCTTTAATTCTGATTTTTCCACAAAAAGCTTTTCTTTCAGAAAATATTTTTAAAATTGTATTGAAAGCTGAGCAGTCAAAAAGATGACATTAAAAAAATCAATACTAATATATCAAAAAAAGTTTAATTAATTCTATCAGAAAATGCTTTTATGTGTAATTCTTTAGATATGACAATTAAACTAGAATTTGAAAAATCTACAGAATTTGGAGATTTTTTTAATTTAAAAATATTAAATTAAATTCTACTTATTTTTAATTGCATAAAAGTGAATACATAATTTCACAATTTAATTTTTTTAATCACGATTATGAAAGATAACAGCTATAGTAAAGTTCAATATGATTAAATATAATATTTTAATGTAATTTTTCGTTACAATCATTTAAAAATTAAATAATAATTCTTTATGAGTCATAATTTTCATATACACATATAAATATTGTTACAAGCGGGCGATCGCCGCGAAAACACGCCAAAGATGTCAACGCTAGTCGAGGAGCTTCGCGCCAGCTTGGTTGGTTTTGCGAAAAGAATAGTCTAGTAGCCGCTGGATCACGCTTGGTGTTTTGAGAAGTTTCGCGTGTTTCGGGATACGCGCTTCCTCGGCTACATAAGGGACGAGTAGCCGGAATCAGTCAGTTAGTTTTTCCCCATTCTGTCCTCAGCCATGGAGGAGGGCAGTCGTATGATTACTTTGGAGCTAGTGCAGGGTGCTTCAGCGTCATCCCTTACTCGTCTTTCTAAGGAGCTGTTATGGAAGGGAAACATCGAAGCGAGTAAGTCGAATATGAGAGGTTGCAACGAACTTGAGAGACTATTTGGATCCCAGAGTTAGCAAATTACATGCGCCAACTACGATGACATTATGTTCAGGTTGGAGTTTATTAAATTTGCAACTACATAGATAGAATACCTAGGAAAGAAAATCCGAGACAACTCTCATGGCACCGGCCTCAAAAATAACCAGGACGAGCTGTGGAATCGCCAGATAGACCTGAAGCGTCACCAGGGTGAGCAAAGTTCTGTTATTTCTGTTGGCTGCTTAAATAGAAATAGAAATGATTCTGACTTTCAACTTTCCTCCAAGAGAAAAACTGCCAAAAATAAAGAACCAAACCCCACCTACTGCTCCAGTTAGCCTAAAAAATAGATTTGAGGCACTTAAGGATGTTAATATGGAAATTAATAATGAAAACCCACCTAAAATTAACCCAAATGAAAAGCCCTCTACCCCCCCCCCCATTATGCTTAAGCACGTTAAAAATTACTCTAAAATTTTAGAGGTCATCAATGAGAAATTTGGGGTAAAAAATAATATTTTAACAAACGGATTCATTAAAATTTTTCCTGGATCGGCTGAAACTCTCAGAGAAATTAGAAAATTCCGCGAAGATAGTAACTTAGAATTTTATATTATCTCCCCCCAAATCAGTAAGGCCGGTCAAAATCGTTATTAAGGGCTTACCCACAGATTACGAATCGGACGAGATTAAAAAAGATCTTAATGAGCGTGGGTTCAGTGTCAATAAAATCTTAAGATTAATCCCATACAAAACTAGAAAACCTCTGCACATCTATCTAGTAGAACTTCATAAAAATGTAGTAGTAGACGAAATTTTTAACATTAAAGATATAGGATATTTACAAATCTCCATTGAGAGCTGCAGGGGGCGGAAATCCGTCTCTCAGTGCTTTATTGCAATTTGTTTGGCCATGTTGCCAGTAACTGCTCTATGCAGCCAAGATGTCTGAAGTGTGGGGATGCCCATCAAACTCGAAATTGCAATACCAAAGAAAAAATCATGACACCCAAACGCATCAATTGTGATGAACTTGGGCATACTACCGCGTACAGAGGGTGCCCGAAGTTCCCCAAAATTAATACCCCCCCCAACAAAATAGAATTAACAACTTTAGCTCTAACTTAAGAAGACAAAATTTTTCGTTTGTTAATGCAATTAAAAATAATTTCCCGCAACAACAAGATTCAATCCAAGCAGAGCCACTTCAAACTAATTTGCCTTACAATAATGAAATCCAGGATATTATAGAAGCCATACAAGATATTAGACAACTGTTTCTTATATTCCTCAACCTCATTGAAGCAACTTAGTTAATGAAAGCTAATACCGACCCCACAGCAAAAGTGCTCATTTTATTTAATGCTATCTGCAAACCAGTTAGTCCTTAAACTAAGTCAAAATTATTTTCGCCAGGCCTTTTATACCCACAACCAGCAGCCAATAATAGGACAACTCTCTAACTATCGCCACGCCCTCACATCTCTGGGTACTCAATGCAGATTAAAAGTCTATGGCAGTTCGTCTCTCGCAGCGCTCTCATCAACATCTTTTAAGTTCGAGAATAAGCCTCTTCGGGGCTAGGCTCCTCGTTAAATGGACTCTTAGTCAGTCAGTTGGTTTTTCTCCTTTCGGAAGAGAAGCGTCTCGCTGGACTAGCGGATTAGTGAGCTGTGTTTGCGTTTGCTGTTACTGTTGTATTATTGAGCTCGCTACAATTTACTGTTGCTGTACTGTACGATATCTGTTTTGCTGTTTTTATTGTGCGTAAAACTAGATTATGCTTGATTGTAAACAAGATTCAAAAAGCTTTTTGCTTTCATTAAAGAAATGGAGAAGATGGAGCAAAGCTAAGCTAATATTGTTGAAGCAATCAACATCAAAGTGGATGCGTTGGCGGAAAAGGTTCAAGAGAACGATACAAAGATTAGGAATATTCAGCAGAGTTGTGAGCAGAATGGTGAAAATCTCCGTAGAGTTGAAAAGAAATTTGATGAACGCATACAAGAAGTTCAGGAAAAATTTAAGAGAATGGAAGGTGCACAGGTAACATCTAAAAACCAATCCTCGAATGTGCGAGAGCCTGAAATAGCTCAACCTGTGCCTGTTATTCCTAAATCAAGCATTAAAGTGTCCAAATACGACGGAAAAATATCTTGGCAAGTATACAAGACTCAATTCTCCATCGTCGCAGAAGCCAATGGTTGGGATCCAGTAACGAAGGCTCGTCAACTGGCAGCATCACTACGGCCTGAAGCTGCTGATATTTTGAGAACAATTCCCGAAGATCAACATCTGGAATTTGACGCTCTTTCAAACGCTCTGGAATAGCGTTTCGGGGGAAAATGCCTCAAGGACTATAGCCGTCTTCAATTAAAGACTCGGCAACAACGTTCGAACGAAAGTCTGCAAGATCTTGCGGCAGATGTACAGAGGCTCTCCAATCTTGACTTCTTCGACTGTCCTGCCGAGGTACGGGAAACACTGGCCCTGCAGAGTTTCATTGACGGTGTGAGGGATCCAGAGATACAAAAGTCCATGCGAATGGCTGAATTGAAAGATTTGAAAGCACCTTTGGCTTATTCAGTGAAATTTGAAGCCGCTCAACAAGCTGCACGGATGGATCTCCATTCAGTAAGAGGTGCTACGGCGCAAGATGCATCGAATTCTTCGCTGCAAAATCTAACTGAAATGGTGAAAACAATTTGCCAGTTTATCCGGAAAGGAGTTGGAAGGCCCAACAAACATGGCCGGAGGACTGTGAAATGTTGGAAATGCGGCGACAAGGGCCATATTCAAAGGAATTGTCCAGCCCGCTTATTTAAACGGAAACTAGAATTTGGCGGTCTACCGGGGCGGAGGTTGCCAGATGAGAAAAAGCCCCATTTTGTAAATTTGCAGATATCTTCCAGAGGCGGCGGTGAAAATGGTTTATTTGTTGAAACCTTCTTCAACGGAATTCCCTGCCGAATGATCGTTGACACAGGAGCCAACGTGACTATCATGTGTAGAGATGTTGCAGAACAACTCGGGAGGAAAATTCCCTGGACACCACCATGCGTCACCCTCCAAACGGTCACAGGTGACAGAATCCCAATTATTGGAAAACGAATATCGTAATTAGATTTGAGAATGCTACTTATGACCATGCCGTCTACTTAGCGGAAATTACAGATTATTTTATACTCGGACTGGACTTTCTGAAGAAATACGATTTTTGTAATTGACTTGAAAAATAACTCCCTGCACTACACATCAGAAGTCGTGACTCTTTTCCATTTAGGTTCTGGAAGGGAAAATACCTGCCATCATATTTTTGCTTCAGCAAACTTTATTATCCCAGCTAGAAGATAAATAATTGTAGATGGATCTACTGGCGAAACTGAGAATTTCCGGTGTTGTTGAATTTTCCAGCGACGGCAGTCTTCCAAACGGAACAGTGGTGACCTCCAGTCTTGTAGATTTCTCGAAGAAGAATGTACCCGTCAGGTTTATCAGTGTTAGTAATAAATCAAAATTAATTAAAAAGGGTGGAAGTTCTAGCTAAATGTTCTCCAGTTACCTGTATCGAGAAAAATTCCTACTTAACATCAAAGTAGTCTTCCAACTGTTTGAGCCTGGAATTGCTTAAAGGCAATGAATTGGAGAAGGAGCAAAAAGTCGCTGCAGGAAGAATTATTGATGAATTTAAAGACTGATTCTCACAAACATCTGATGATGTCGGAAGAACTAAGTTAACGCAACACCGAATCAATCCTGGTAACCATCCTCCTATACGACAGAACGCCAGAAGATTGCCGATAGCCAAAGTAAAAGAGGTGAAAGATTTATTAAATGGCATGCAAGAAAAGGACGACATTGAACCTTCGTCTAGTCCTTGGATCTCTCAGATCGTTTTGGTCGGAAAGAAAGATGGTTCTACAAGGTGCTGTGTAGATTACCGGCGACTTAATGACATCACGAAGAAATATTCGTTCCCTCTTTCTCGAATCGATGATTAACTAGATACACTCTGCGGGAACGAGTGGTTTTCTACTCTCGATCTAAAGAGTGGATACTGGCAAGTGGAAATCCATCCTGACAACCGTGAGAAAAAAACGTTCACAACTGGAGGACATGGACTGTGGCAATTTAAGGTCAAGCCTTTTGGCCTTTGTAACGTCAACTTTTGAACGTCTGATGGAGACAGTTTTAAAAGGACTTACTCCAGAAGCTTTCCTCGTTTATCTTGATGACATCAAATAGTCGGACTAAATTTAGAAGAGCATCTTTGTAATTAAAGAAAAGTTCCAGGTAAATTAAAAGATGCTGACTTGAAGTTGAATCCATCTAAATGTCGTTTGTTCCGTCATGAGATAAGCTACCTTGGGCACATAATTTCTGCAATAGGCGTCCAAACAGACCCGGAAAAGTGTCAGCAGCAGCTAAAAATGTGCATGAAATTAGAAGCTTCTTGGGCCTCTGCACATATTACAGGAAATTTGTTAAGGGGTTTTCCTTGATCGCTAGACCACTGCACACTGTTAACCGAAAACAGAAAAAAAATTCCTGGTCGTACAAATGCGAAAAGGCATTTAACGACTTGGAAAAAAAACCTTGACATCGGCCCCCATCCTGTCCTATCCTGATCCTGAAAAATAATTCATCCTAGATACAGACGCAAGTAATGAGAGCGTTGGAGCAGTATTATCACAGGAAATCGACGGCCAAGAACGTGTCATCGCATATTGGAGCAAGTGTTGTTCGAAACCAGAGCGGAAATATTGTGTAACAATGAAAGAATTGCTCTCTAAAGTAAATGTCGTGGAGAATTTCCATAGTTACCTTTATGGAAGGAAATTTCTGTTCCGAACGGACCATGCATCACTGACCTGGCTTTTAAATTTCAAGAATCCAGAGAGTCAGATAGCCAGATGGATACAGAAACTTCAAGAATAAGACTTTAAAATTAACATCTGAAAAGATTGTTGCATGTAAATACAGATGCCTTATCAAGAAAGCCCTGTCCCGAGTTTGTTGTCGCTACTGCTCCTCTGCTGAAAAGAAATACGGGATTGTTACACCAACTATACGTCTAATCACAGAAACCGTCTCAACTCAATCTGATCTCTGGAGTGATGAAGAAGTTCGCAAGGAACAAATAAATGATCCTGACAGTAAACCGATTATAGATTTTATGCAATCAAACTATTCAAGACCTGAATGACAGGACATTTCAGGCCTCAGTACTGGAACTAAACGTTATTGAGGTCGAAGGAATTCACTCGAAATTAGAAATGGCATTTTGTATAGAAAATGGGAGACCGAAGATGGGAAGCCAGTTAAGTGGCAACTTGTACTTTCCCGATGAAGGATAAATCAAGTTCTGAAGGAGTTACACAGCAGTCCTGTAGGTAGCCACTTAGGAGTCATGAAGCCAATTCATAAAGTCTGGGAACGTGAAAGAGGATGTTCATGAATGGTGCAGAACATGTGATGACTGTAACGCCCGTAAAGGACAGAAACACGCGATCGTGGTTAATTACAACGGTATGATGTAGGTGCACCATTTGAGAGAATCGCCTTTGACATTTTGGGACCTCTTCATCGGACGGACATGGAAATAGAAACATTCTGGTAGTTAAGAATTATTTCACAAAGTGGCCAGAGGCTTATGCAATTCCTGATCAAGAGGCGATTACTGTAGCAGAAGTCTTACTTCAGAACTGGATTTCCAGATTCCGGACACCTCTTCAGCTTCACTCTGATCAAGGGATGAATTTTACTTCTGATGTATGTCAAGTACTTTGCAAACTCCTCCAAATCAACAAAACTCAGACAACACCTCTTTATCCCCAATCAGACGGCATGGTAGAGAGGTTCAATCGTACGATTGGAAATAACCTCTCTTTTTTCGTTTCGAAAAACCAACAAGATCGGGATCAGAAACTCCCCTTGCACCTGCTTGCTTATCGAAACGTGGTTCACGAAATGACTGGCTTCACACCATCCAAGATGCTCTTTGGACGGGTACTCCGATTGCCCTGTGATCTTCTGCTCGGGTGCCCACCGGATACGCCTTCTTCGCCTGTGTATTATGCCTGTTTAAGACCTCCAGACCCGTTTAGAAGACGTAGACATGTTAGCCCGAGATCAGATCAACATAGCGACGGAGAAGATGAAGACCAGGTACGACACCAAAGCCACCGGAAATGAATTCAAGGAAGGTGACAAGGTATGGTTCCGGAATCTCAGAAGCTGCAGTCTTCCTGGGAAGGCCCTTATACAGTCCTGAAAAGACTGAATGACATCGTGGTTCGAAAAAGGAAGCCACCGAACTCAAGACCAAGAGTTGCACATTATAACCGGCTAGCCCCCTTAATATGGTAACTTGTCAAATACTTAATTGAAACCATGATTTCCACATTTATGTTAATATGACCTGTATGTTTGTAAATAGTGTTCTTTATGTCAATTTTTTTTCAATGTTTGTCTGCAACTTAATGTCTATGTTATTGTAACCATGGAGTGTCTTCTGCTCAGGGTCTGTACTGCCCGGGACGTGCAGTCCTTGAGCAGTTGGCCATGTTACAAGCGGGCGAACGGCGCGAAAATCCACCAAAGATGGTGTTTGGCGAGGAGCTTCGCGCCAGCTTGTTTGGTTTGATGAAAGGAATAGTCTAGTAGCCACTGGATTACTCGCGGTGTTTTGAGAAGTTTCGTGTGTCTCTTGGCACGCGCTTCCTCGGCTATATAAGGGACGAGTAGCCGGTGTCAGTCAGTTAGTATTTCTCCTCTCGGAAGAGAAGCGTCTCGCGGGACTATTATTGAGCTCGCTGCGATTTACTGTTGCTGTGCTATACGATATATGTTTTGCAGTCTGTTTTTATTGTGGTTAAGACTTGCATTTATGCTGTAAGTGACTGTTAACTGCTGGATTGTATTTATCTGAAATTTTTACTTCATTAATTATCATGTAAATAACTGTAAATAGCTGTAAATAAATTTGTTTGTGCTGTCCTCAAATAAAGTCTATTCAATTCGAACCCGCTACGCTAAAAACGTAACAATATTGTCTATTGAAGAAATATAAATCAGTTTTTATTATAAATAATTAGAAAAAGTGATAGATAAATCAATAATTTTACAAGTTATGTATTAATATAACAAATTATTCAAATGAACCATAATATATAAGAGAAAAGAAAAAAATATAAAATATTTCTGTTACAAAACTTTATTATTTATATTTATAAATTCAAACTGTACAAATAAATTTATACTTTACCAGAAACATCAGCATTTACAGCAGAAGTTTTGAAATCATTCACTGAACTAAAGCTTAAAGCTTGTGTTGTATACATTGGATATTTTAACATCCAGTCTTTGTATCCACCTTGTAAAATTACTGGAGGTTTTTTTAAAGAACATCTCTGATCCCACTAAAAAAAAAACATAAGTTTAAAATTCATATTAATTAGAGAATTTCTTAAACATTATTAAATTTTGGATTTATTTGACTATACAGATTATCATAATTCATGTGGTTAGGGCTCTGAAATATTTTCTTATATCAATAACTAGTAAGAATTCCTTGTATTAATATTGGAAGTATATAGAAACCATTTCTCTGAGAAATTATTCGTGAGCAAATTGCCTTTCCCCTTTTCTTAGCTTAAAATCTTTTTAACGATAATTTGAATTTTATTATAGTTATAAAAATTATTATTGTTAAGATTTAGCTGTTGTAAATGTGATTTTAATTATTTTCATAATCCTGGATTATTCAATAGGATTTTGAATCAAAGTACGAAAAATTGATTAAGTATAAATGCTGAATGCATAATCTGGTCCAAATCAGAAATACTTTCACAAAAATACAAAAACAAAAAAAAAATACTTCTTTAATGGGCATTCTTATTTGGACAAATGAAGTATGCAGCTTACTTCCTGAAATTTTATTATTTACATTTGAGTTATCTGAATATTGAAAATTAGCATTACACTGACCTAAAAACTCACCACAAGTTATGCATTCAGCAAGCAATATGAATACAGATGATAGTCTGATAAGGCAGCTGCCATAAAAATTTGCTAACATTTTGCTTCATAAGAAACATATATTATAT
>JAOUZG010047904.1:2256085-2277503 GCA_026289955.1 Argiope argentata
AACAACTCGACGTGTCATGGAGTCCACAAGTCGTTGGAAGTCCTCTGAAGGAATATTGAGCCATGTTGTCTGTACAGACGTCCATAATTGTGAAAGTGTGGATGGTGCAGGAGTTTGGGCACGAACGGATCTTTCGATGATGACTCATAAATGTTCGATGGGATTAATATATTGCGATCTAGGTGGCCAGATCATGCGCTGGAATTGTCCGGAATGTTCTTCAAACCAATCGCGAACAGTTCTGGCCCGGTGACATGGCGCATTGTCATCCATAAAAATCCCATCGTTCTGTGGGTACGTGAAGTCCATGAATGGCTGCAAGTGATCTGCAAGCAGCTGAGCATAACCATTTCCAGCCAATGATCGGTTTAGTTGCACCAGAGGACCGAGTCCATGCCATGTAAAAACAGCCCACACCATTATGCTGCCACCACCAGCTTGAACAGTGCCTTGCTGACAGTTCGGGTCCATGGTTTCGTGGGGTCTGCGCCACACTCGAACTCTACCATCAGCTCATAACAACTGAAATCGGGACTCATCTGACCACTCCACGGTTTTCCACTGGTCTAGGGCCCAGTCGATATGCTCACGAGCCCAGGAGAGTCGCTGCAGGCGATGTCGTGCTGTCAGTAAAGGCAATCGAGTCGGTCTTCTGCTGTCATAGCCCAAAGAAGACAAATTTCGCCACACAATCCTATCGGACACGTCCCTCGTACATCCCACATTGATTCCTGCAGTTATTTGACGAAATGTTGCGTGTCTATTAACATTGACCATTCTACACAGACGCCGGCGGTCTCGGTCGTTAAGTGCAGGTAGTCGCCCATTGCGCTGTCCATGATGGGATGGGATGCCTGAAATTTCATACTCTTGGCACACTCTTGATACTGTGGATCTCGGAATGTTGAATTCACTAACGATATCCGCACTGGAATGACCCATACGTCTAGCTCCAACTAACATTCCACGTTCAAAGTCTGTTAATTCTCGTCGTGCCGCCATGAATCACGCAAAATCTGTTCACATGAATAACTTGAACACAAATGAAAGCTCTGGAAAACGAACTGCGCCTTTATACTTTTTCGTTGCGATACTACTGCTATCTGTTTATTTGCATATTGCTATCCCTTGACTTTTGTCACTTCAGTGTGTGTGTGTGTGTGTGTGTATGCATGCGTTCATACATACGTATTTAAACATTGTCAATACACATAACATAAGATTTAAGACAGTAATATAAGAATGCATGCACTCAGATTTTTTTTTTTTGTTGAAAAGTTTGTAAATCGATTGCTTATAATGAGTAATATAAGCAATTCCCTCAAAAAAACTATAACAAAAAACTTGTCAAGTTTAATTTTTGTACGCCAATACCTTTTTTGAAATGATCTCTCAAACATATAACTAATATAAACATTATTGGGCAAGCATTCATGTGTGTGTGAATACATGCGTTTGAGCTCCTAAGAATGAATATGTTATTTCAACAAATGAAATTATTTTAAAGAGTTATACCAAGAGATACTATTCAATAAGAATCTGTTAGGAGGCCGGGATGGCCTGGTTGGTAGAGCGTTGGACTCGTACTCCTTACGTTACGGTTTTGAAACTCACCGGCCAAAACAATCCCCGAGTGTGTGGCGATTGGCGCTCGTTAAATCTGTTCGTGGTCGCAATTCCTCCATATCGAGAATAATATCACTGGGGGTACTGGGTCAGAGGTGATCGTTCTCTATTGCAGGTTTAAATTACGATCTGAGATGAATGAATGAATATGCATGAATGTAGTCCGCCCCCTAAAAAGGGTTGTGACGAGTGTGTAGCTAAGTCGTACTCTTGGCCCTAGATGGCGCTACTTGTAAAACAAGAGACGTATATAACCGGCTTAAAATCTGCTGATGTATCAGCGGGGCTTGTCCATGGCAAGTGCCATAAGTAACAACAGAATCTGTTAACACTATGATGAAGGAAGAGAAGGATATTTATAAGTCAAAATTTTTTTTATCTTCCTGTAATACCAATATATTCAATGAATTTAAAAGTTAATTCATACATTATATCAGACAAAAATTTTGATCTATCCAAATTATGTTATGAAACAAGAACAAAATTGGCAATTTTTTTAGATATTTCTATTTTTAGATATTACTGTTTAGGTAAATTTTTATTTTTTGCTAATTGTTTTTCTCTGATACGACGTAATGAAACAAGACTATGTCCAAAGTAATTCGTGTAATTATCCTTACACTATTTTATTTCCTGTATTCCTCACACATTCACAATTGTTAAATAAATTTTTGCCGAATTTTAATAGGCAAAAAATAATAAAGGAGAGCTAAAACATACTCATATTTTCTAAAATTATTAGAAGAGATTTGATATTTTCAGATTATTAAAATAAAATGTTAAAAAAAACTGTACATTTCTATTGAAAGCACAAGTTACACTTGCACAAAAGCTATGTAATAATTTTGCACTTAATCAATGATAGCAACATTTTCTACATGTAGCAAAACTGCAGTTTGTAATGAGTATGTGCCAACAATAAGAAAAAGGTATACTTAAAAAAAAGGAAGGAAGAAAAAAAAAAGCATTTGAATTAGAATTTCCATGGAAATACCAATCAAAATACCCTTGTATTTATTTTTTTTAAATTAATAAGTAAATTCATAATGGATTTTAAAAATCTCAAGAATTATTCACTGGTCTATATTATGTTCACTAAAAACATATTAATTCAGTCCAAAAAATATATTACTTAAATTCATAAAATTACAAGTATGTAAGTTGTCTCCGTAAGTTCATAAAGTAAATTAAAATTAACAGATCTTGAAATTGTGTTTAACCATAAGTTCTATTGATAATGAGCTTACTTCAGAGTCAATAACTGGATATCTTATGGTGGGAATTTTTTTAGTTCTTTGTTTTTACTCATTTTAATAAATAAGTGAAACAAAGATTAATTTAAAAAAATGTTAAAAAATTCTAAGGCAATTTAGGAAATGTGTTCGATTTTTTATGAAGTTAATCTACAAAAACAAACAACTCTTTCAAGCTAAAAAAAACATTTCAAAGGAGGCTGTAAATTCTTTAAAAAAGGGGAAAATGATGAATTAAAGCAACAGTAAAGACCTCAACTATGGCTCTAGAGTTTTAAAATAATAATTTCATCCATATACTGTTGAATTTGGGAAAATCCTTCATCATTGTGATTTTGGCAAAACATTAAGAAGTGAGAAAACGTTTTACAAACCAGCTGAAGTAGAAAACAGATGCTTTTTGCATCATGGAAACAAAACATTAATGTGATTGAATTACTATATAAAATCAAATATGAAGAGGCATAAAAATAGTACACTATCCCCTGTACAATTTACTAATGCTAGATAGGATGGTTAATTTGCTGAATTTTGTTGGTTCAAGAGCTTAATTTCGGCTAAGACGCAGACTAACAGTTAAAATCAATTCAGTAGCAGTTTAAAAGCAAGACAAAAGAAAAAGACTATTTTTTAACATTTTAAAATTTAACATGTAAAATTGGTAAGTAAAACAAGAAATTAGACAAAAAAAATTAAAAAGGCAATAAAATCTAAATGGAAATATAAAAATCAATGACTTTCAAGAAGCAAAAACTACATTAGAGAGGATATTCACCAAGTCAAGAAATATTATTAACGATGAGGAAAACAAATGATTGTGTTGATAATTAAAAGAAGGGCATTGTATTAAAATTTGTAAAACAATTAAATTTACACAGCATGTCAGACATATTGGAGTTTCATTGCCAAACAACAAATGTTTGTGAATAAAATGGCCGTATCCTATGTGAAGATGAGTCAGTTGCACATGTCCCTTGCATAGGCAGAGCAAGTCACAACTCAAAAGAAGTTTTAATTAAATGAAGCTTAATATAGAAAAGTGTATCTCAATATTTCTGCCATAACTGATTAATAAAATCGGAGAATTATCTCTTCGTACCAGTACATACAAGAGATCTCTGCAGAAGCAAAGAAGCTTTGTTTGTAATTTTATATGCCAACTCATTTCCACAAACACTGACATGGTTCAGAATCTAGCAGAAAATTATATTGAAACCTTTATTGTGCAGGGTACATAAAAAGGATAAAATATCCCCAGCAACTGGATGAATCCAATTATTAAAATTAAAAGGGATTTTCAGGCACTCGTGCTATTAGAATATATTCAAAATCTACAATAGGCAGAAAATGCAATCTGAGAAGTACATAAAAAATGGCTATTCGTTCAGTAGTAAAGACTTATGTGTTATGCAGACAATAACTGTGAGTAACAGATTCAAAATTCATTCTGCAGTCAACATGTTTAGTTCCTATTGAACTGTTGGAAAAGCAACTGGTCAGTAATTGATAAGATAATGTTACTCAAATTCAAATCATGTACAATGTTTCTGATCCTTTCACTGAAAGGCAAGTTGTGAGCAGCAAGCCTCATAGAGTATGCGGAGGGAAGCAGGAAACTGAAAAAGATCAATCAGTTGCCATAAGGCACAAAGTATTTGAAAACAGTATTGAGTGTAATTTTTCTCTCAGTATAAATAAAGCAATAGTTGATGGAACAGAACATAAAGGCTCTCCACATGTAAAAATGTAGAAAGATCCAGAGCAAATTTTTAAAGTCATATGATATATGGTAACCAATATGCAAAAAACAGAAGATTGGGAGGTGCATGTACCATGCATGCATAATCAATGTGCGATAAAATAACAGCATTTTAGATGCAAAATGTTAAGTTGAGGACATTCCTCTGTGGAACACCCTCAGCCTGAGCAAAAGCACCAAAATAAAAATTTTCCAGATGTACTTGAAACAAGTCAACAAGAAGTTTATCCAATGTACGAAAAATTGGATAAAACTTAGAAAGTTTTCTTCAACACACAAGTCATTTTTTTTTCTTTTTTAAAAAAGGCCCATAATGCCATGTATGGTCAGAGGCCTTTACTATATCAAAGAAAATACAGTCAAAGTGAATTCTACCAGAAATTGATAGTAAGTTTTGGTTTCCAATTGGATATTATCAATAGTTGAACATGATTAAGGAAAGCCACTTAATAGGTGCAGAATGCATAGTTTATTTTCTCCAATTCAAAGACAAGTCGGGCATTGACCATATGCTCAAGCATCTTGCAAGCGAGTTAGAGAAATTGGTTGATACCAAATATGATAAGGAAGAAGCTATATATTTATCGAATATTGGAGGCTTTGAAAAAAAAAGGATGCACAGATGGACGAATTATTGGAAGCATGATTAATAGAAGAGAGCACATTCAGTAATCTGCATAAGCAAGGAAGATGGGAGTTAGACATTTTGTGTAGATCATCGAACTCTGAATGCTGTTACAAAACCAGTTTATTTTCCTACGGAAAATGCTATCGATTTGATGTATAATATAAGTAAAGCTAATATCATCACAACCTTGGACCTATTAAAGGAATACTGGGCTATTCCAATGGAAGAACAGTGTAAAAACTAAACATCTTTCAAAACTCATAGAGCCCAATATTGATTCAATTTTTTGCCTTTTGGACTTAAAAATTCTGTATCCACATTTCAAAGAATCGTAAATAATATTTTAAAAGATTGTTGGGAATTTGTAAGTTCTTATATCGATCATATTGCAATATTTTTTTCTAACTTTTTTTCTGAAACTCATCTACAACATCTATATTGCATATTTACAAAATTAGATAAACTTAGTTTCACTGTAAACTCAAAGAAATGTTTATTTGTGAGAGCTCAGATCAAATATATTGGACACTTAAAAGACTCTGGGAAGCATCAACTGTATCTAGAAAAGACAAGAGCAATACAAGAGTTGAAAGCACCAAGAACAAAAATTCAGCTTTAAAGTGCACTTGGATTGATGAACTATTACAGAGATAACATTCCAAATTATGCTGAAACTGCTGATTTCTTTACAGATTTGAGGAAGAAACAATCACCATAAGTTTTCGATTGGAAAAAAAAATACATCAAGAATCCTTTCAAGAGCTGAAAGATAAATTGTCAAAAAAAACAGAACCTTCATATACCATCACTGAAACAGCCTTTCCTTATCAAAAAGATGCATCTCAAATAAGCATTGGAGCATGTTTATTACAGAGCTACAATGGAAAGCAATATTCTATCTGTTACGTGAGCCAGAAATTGACTCAAGTCTAAACTCAATGGCCAAAGATAGAGAAGGAGGCTTACACAACAACATGGGCCTTGAAGAAATTTGAACAATGGAATTTTGGAGCCTCTATTAGGATCATCAGTGACCATGATCCCTTAACTTACATCGTTAAGAATCCACAGTCATCCAAGTTACAAAGATAGACTCGTGCCCTGCAGATATATCACCTAGATATAGAACATTGCCTGGGAAGTAAACAGGTGAATGCAGATACTTTGTCTAGAATGCCTGTCTCTACTGAAGAATGTAAATAGAATTTTCATTTATAATTTTAACATATGTATGTAGATTTTACAATATTTCTATTTGATAATCTTCATGCTCATTCTCTTTGAAAATTTGATAGAGAATTTAAATGTAGTATATTTGTATATTGTAATGCTTTGGCAGACAGTCACAATGGTGGACAGATTCTTGCTTCTATTTGCTTACCAAATGCAGGCATTAAAAAATCTTTCCTCCTTCTATATCGTACAAATGGAATTAATATAGATAATGATTATCTTTAATGGTGCAACCAGATTTGGATTCAGCTTTAATAGTAAGTGTGAAGATTCCACTTTTGCTGCTACAGCTGGATTTGAGGAGTTATAATTCATATTAACATTTTGATTCATAATTGGATTTCTTTTAGGTTATCTCGTAATTTCACTTTTTCTTCGATTGTCTAGATAGTCAATTAACAAATGCAGATGATTTCTGCAAGATCAACAGTGTTTTTGTTTTTGAATGCTATTGTTTACTCTTGTTTCTCTTCTATAGTGAGAAGGAATATATTTTTTCTGAGAAAAGTTCAATCGTCGAACATCACTTCGGACCTCACTGAATGGCTTCTTTCTGGCTCAAAAGTAGATACCTAATTCTTTGGCAAGACCTTGGGGTTTGAGCCATTTTTCCCCTTGCCATATGGAAATACAAAATGCCATTACACTGTCCACCGAGTCAAACAATTTATCTGAAATTTTCAGTTCTTTCAGGGCCTGAAAATCTATCACATCTCTCAATTTACAAATTTACAATAATATTTCCATACTGATGTCAATCGGGATGCAAAATAAATATGTTTGTCCAAGTTTTTTTTTTTTTTTTTTTTTTTTGTTCTTTTGCTCTTCAAAAGTTTTCCAGCAAACCTGTGGTTTTGGTTCAATTTCTTTAAAATTAATTTCTACGCTTTGACGTAATTCTTTATATCATTTTCAAAAATGCAGACCATCACATTTGAAGCCTTCTCTACAAGTAGTCTCAACAGGATTTCCACTTGAAATTCTTTAGGAACCTTCTTATGCCTAAAGGCTCATTCCATTGAATCAAAAAATAAATTCTAAAATTCAGACTTTTGGGGTACGAGGATTGTCAAAACCTCCACCCCTGTAATGAGTTTATAGAGAGACATTTACTTTTTATCTTGGTTGCGATCACTCAGACTTCCGTTATCATTATTCAGCAATCTGACCAGTTCCACTTAGCATTGTAATTCCTGCATTCTTCTCCTTTGGTTTCCTCTGCCTCTTTTCAATTTTCTTCTACTTGTCTTCTATTTTCCTCTTCTTGTCTTTTCTTTTCCTCTGTCAAAACATATAATTTCAAATAAACTATTCATCTTTCTTATATTCTTTGCTTTCAATTAGTTTATTATATAGCTGAACTTTCGTGTCAATCATCATTACTTCTCCAATTTCATTCAATACAATCACCAAATATTCTTTTCTAGAATTCTTAAACATTTATATATATATATATATATTCAAACTAGCAACTATACTTTACTAATCTCTGATTCTCAAAAGACAGCATGTGATAACAACACAAGATTTTTACACTTCTTTAGAAAAGGCATATAACTCAAATAAAACACAGTACTTAGACTTTTCTTAAAATTATTTATTCAAAATCAAAGCAAAAACACAAAAATCTTCCCTTCTTCTACATAAGCTCTTCTGTTCCTCTCTTTACAAAAACAAAACAACACTAAATGAGGTGGAGAATCTCGCCAATTGTTTCCGCAGACCTTGAAAATGGGGGTCAAACATCACACTTACCTTATAATTTCTCATGACTTTCAAATCACTACATATTATATCTACACGAAATCATACATTTTAATCAACTTACCTTAGACATTGCTTGTTTTAATACTTCTAGATGTAAAGAGTGAGAAGATTCATCTTTGGAGTCCCAATCAATTAAAATGATGTAATCAGCTTCACCTCGCATATACCATTTTCCAAGTGAGGCTGGTGGAAGAACGCCTTCTAGTTTCATTGCTGTAGTGCTTTTGAATAGATCATTTATTAATATTAACAAAATTGACAGCTAAATCAAATACTGAAAGCATAATTTACAAACCACAACCACAACTTTGAATCCTAACTGAAAACAATTAAAGAATGGTATTTTCACAATTAATTTCAATCTTGAGACATTAAATAAAAGCAGTTGGAAACTTATTAACACATTAAAAATAGAGCAAACTGTGCTTATTTACAAAGTAATAAATTTTTATCATATGTTGAGTTATATTAGAGCTATTCAACATTATCTCAAGCAAGGGCATATGAAACAATTTCAAGGTAACGAAAACTTTCTCAGTAAATGCTTCTTTTTCGTTTTAAATATTTGTACGTAAAAATTATTCAGGTAATTATCCTGAAATGAATAATTAAAAAGAAAAAATTAATTCAGTTTTACCATGATAAAATGTTCAAAAACGGAAAAATAGATTTGTATAAATTTAAGAAATTATCAGTTTTTCAGTTAAAAATTGGATCATTACTGAGAAAAAGTTAAAGAGACTTAAATCTTTTCACTTAAAAGTAGAAGGCAACATAAGTACTAAAGAATGAAATTCCTAAGTACTGTTTGATTATCATAACACAAATTCCAAAAAATATTGTAAGACATGAAAAGTGTTCTATTCTCAATTTTTTCACATACATCACAGTATCACATGACATAGAACATTTTACGCGAAACTTTATCAAGAGAATCAAGGGCATATTTAATTTCCTTTACCCAAATAGATCCTAATTTGATACTGATTTATATCAAGGTTTGATGTCAAGATTCAAAAGCAAATTTTATTTATGTTGTGACAACTTTAAAATTTGCTTACAATTAAGCAAATATGATAGTCAACTCTTTCACAGATTTAGTCTAACATTAGTGATAAAATCATATACTAAATTTCATATACCTTATCTTCAGTCACAAAAGAATAAATGAACTGTTGATTGATTGCATATTAGAAACAATATTTAAAACTGTGCAGATGTCCAGCATGTATTTACAGATGTTTAATGTAGCATATCAATATGAAAATATTCTTTTTTAATACATCAATAAATAATTTAGTTTAAGCAACATTATTTATATGCTGGGTCTGAAATGCTACCCAAATGAATGTGAAGAAATATGTATCATGGTGAATATTAAAAATGTAATTATTTAAAACAAGCTGCTTTGTTCAATCAGCTCAACTGAAAAGAATTCTAGTTATGTTTTATGTCAGTTAATTCTCTAAACCATAATATGATGACCTCAATAAAGTATTTTTTGTATCAAATTGTACAATACATTATAGCCAATTGATTTCAATATATTACTCCTGTTCTATTTGTTATGTGAACAAAGCAAGTTCCAAGTCATTGTTGTGTCATTATATATGTAAAAGCCAGCATAATTAATCTTCAAATATCACAGAGTACTTTCATCTTTTTACCCTACACTTAAGTTAAAAAATCCTATTCCCTTAACTTTTGACAATTGAAGAAACTCATGCATTTAATTACATGATAAAAACAATGTAAACTATCTAAAGTATTTATACTTTCAATATTACCTTTTTCTAACCCCTGCCTTAAAATTTTTATGTGTTTATATGCAAAGTCATCCTCTTTCATATAACAGGTTTGCTACTCAAATGCAGAAAAAAATATCCCCTGTTTTACCTGTATGTGTATACAATATAAGAGGAAATGCATGAAGAGATTCCATGTGTTGGTTATAAAGGAATAAAAGCACTCCATAGTTTTAATAAATGAAAAGAGCAAGGAAGCAACACTTTATCATTACTCAAAATAATAAATTAAAAGAATTATACTTAAATACAAAAAAATATTTAATATCCTAGAATTTAACATATTTGTATATATGAAAGGAAGGCCACTTAACTAACTTTTATACTCTTTAATTGCATGTCACACAACATGAAATAACATATTTGCTCTCATGATATACAACATTTAGTGATTATTAAACAAAAAATATTACAAAGAAGGATTTATGATTTTTATTTATTAATTTTCGCCAATTTATATAGTTGGGCATGAATTTCTACAACATTCACAGAATTTTTTGTCATTAGTTTCCTTTTCTTTATTCCCCTTATGCAATAATTTCATTTAAATGTTGCTCTGCATTTGTTAGGCATCTTTTTTCCCCCATCTTTTATTTCTTATTATTTACTTCTTCATTTTTTTTATTATTTTATTTATTTTCCCCATTTGAAAATTTTTATACTTTTCTAAAGCTGCATAGTGCCTTGAATAGGTTAATTTAGCAAAATATTGCAAATATTTTGAAATCAAAACGTTTAAAATACCGACGAAAAATCATGTTATTCGACATAGTTCTTAGACCAATTAAATAATCTTTCAGATTTTAAACTAAATCCACTTTCCATAGCTGATTGCTATGTGACAACAGAAAAATTATTCCTACAATTTCCTAAATATGAAGAAATTCTTTTGACTTCAAATTATTAGAATAGAAGTTAATCTCAACAAATTTTGTTCATTAAATGAATCAACGGTTATTTGTATTCCCTTTCTAGTTTCTCCAGAAAAATTTCAAATTTAGTCTGTGCATGGTCAGAACAAAGAAAAAAAATTTGCACTTTGCTATAAAAAGCTTAAAACTAATCAACCATTCTTTTTTCACATAATAATGCATCATTCAACAATAAATATGATTTAAATAAGATGCAGGTTTAAAACTGTTAAATTTTTTGGGTATGTGTTTAAATATTTTGTTAACAATATTCTTCACAAATATAAATAAACTCTGTTAAAAAACCTCTTTTTCCCAGCTTAAATAATCACACTAGTATTCAAGCAGCTTGATATTACTATTCTAATATTGGATTTAATTTCTCAGATTTTTAGCATCATCAAGCTTCCTCAATCAAAAATAAGCTGACTAATGCTCTTGCTTCTTTGATTATGCCCTTTTTGACAAAGTCAATAATTGATTACTTAGCAAGAATGAAAATATTTTCATGTTAGAATTGCACAATAAATTCAAACATCTGATTTCTTAAAAAAAAAGAAATGGCTGAAGAATGTTAAAATATGAGGCCAATTTTAACTAGAATAAATTTAACCTAACAAGCATTTACAATATTATCATTCATGACATGCCAGACAAAGCTTTTAACTGAAATAAATTTATTTCTTCATACTGTCAAAACCTATAAAGCATATTCACAAATACTGATGCTTGCCACCAAGAAGGTTTAATGGCAATTCAAATGAACATGTAATTTCCAAGAAATAGACATAACAACTGGACTATCTTTATATATTCTATACATTTCCCTAAAAGTAACATTTAATTTCTATCTAGTAGATTTATGTCCATACTGAAGAGATGCTTCGATGCTAATTTTTTTTATTTATATTCAACCCATACACATTAATTCATAATGATAAAAATCAGTCCAAATTTGATATAACTTCTTTAAAATTCTCAAACAGTTCTTTAGTCTTATAATTCAATATCTTGTGGAGATTCTATAGCTGATTCACACAAATATTCTACAATAAGATCTAATTTTGTATTTTTGTGAAGTGTAAATCAAAACTTCATCAAAGAATATGACAAATGTTTTATTCTTTAGAGATTTCTTAAGAGATATTTGAAATCTATTAAACATAATGTATGACATTACAATTTTGACTGTTTCACATCAATGAATATGTGAAAAAATATATCCAATAAATTACTGAATGCATTAAATTACAATTGTGAGGCAATAAACTTTAATGACAATGAAAGTTCAGCTTTAAATATACTGTGTTAGACTTGCTAAGTCTTCAAGGTAACAAAAAAAAAGTGGGAGAGGGGGTAAGTTTCTGAAATTATAGTCACAAATGGTGTTTCATTTCATTTTATTTTTTTTCAATTTTTAAAATTTTGACTACAATCTTTTTTTCTTTTTTTTGCAATATTTAAAATTTAGCATCTTTTTAGATGTAAAAACAGAAACTCACAATTTCCAGCTCTTTACCTGTTTTTTAGATAATTTTTAAATTCCCTATATATTCCTGGTACCATGACAACTCCGTATAATGTAAAACTTTGATTTGCATGAACAAATAATAAGTACTTTCTCTCAGGGTCTATTCATTACATTATCTGGAGCATTGTTCCAAATTTCAAATTAGTACAGTATGAAATTACAAACAAAAGACAAAACAATAAAACATAAATACCTTCAAAAACCAAATACTCATGCATTTAATATTATCTAATATAAAAATAAACAAAACATTATTTCGAAGTATATGTTACAACAGAATATAACATACAATTCTTTAGAATATATCATATAAAATTACAGCTTTGAACTGATGAAAATTCCCTAAAGGTATTAAAAAAGTAATTTTTCATAAAATTACCATCAATCAAAAATACAAAATAAAAAGTTCATAATAAATCTTTCAAAATTTCATGCTAATTAAAAATTTAAAATGTGTACATCTGTCACCATTTTCTTTTTAAAAAATTCTAATTAAAAAAAGCATTCATCCAGTTAATCTTAACTGTTTTTATATCCTTTACAAGCTATATGTGAATCATTTTTGGTGTTTGCTTTATTCATATGAATAAAAGGAATTATAACTGAAACTACCAAGTAGTTATAGCTACAGAGCAGCTTCATTGAAGAAACATTTTTTGTTAAGCACATCAAATAAAAATAGATCTCTATTATCAAGATGATGCATATAAACTTAAATAAATGTTTACACTTCTAAAATTAATTTCTTGTCTGAAACCATAAAGTTCACCTAATCATTAACTTTAAATAAACTTTAACTTGGTAGAATAAAAAAAACACTTTAAAAAAATTGCACTAACTACTTAAATATATTAACACAGCTAAATATATTTAAGTTAAAGATAACATAAGAGAAATTTAATTAAATTGGCTTTCATGATTTTAAAAAAAAAATGTTACTTTTTTTACCATCTTAATTGGAAAAATAGTTAATGATTAATCACAAACCTATTTGATCTAACAGATTTATCAAAAAGATTAAAATTTAATTAATTCTCCAATTAATACAAGCAGAATATTATAAAATATTAAGGTATGGGTAAATGCTTACCCAGGCTCAAGTAAACATTGTGGTATGTTGATGCACTGGCTATGTTTAATATGAGATTCTTCAAAATCTTTTGGAGGTCTTGTATCCATAAGAATGATGTTGAACAGCCGGTTTGTTATGAGGGAAAAAAGTTTTAAGCTAGAAATTGAAAATTCAGGGACATCTGGAAAGTAATCAAATATGATTTATTAAAAAAATAAGAAAAGGAATGTAATTCTGCAAATAAATAAAATAATAACTTAATAGCCTTTATTTGTAATACAAAGAAAAGAATGTATATTATCTATATCAATTTATAGTTAGCTTTTAAATAATAAAAATCAAAATTTATCTATTTGTTTTTTATACAAATATGCTGTTATTCACAAAACTTGATGAAATTTGGTACACAAGTTTATCAAAACAAGATAAAAAAAAAAGGAATTAATATTTCAGTTAATGAAAAAATATATAACATTTTGGGGAATGATATTTTCAAAAGAGATTATTCCATAGAGAGCTTTAAAGATCATTTTAAATTCCAAAATTACATTCTTCTTAATGATAGTAATTTATAATATTTGTATTTTCTTTTAATGACATTCAAAAATATTTCTTATTGTTGTAATGAAAGTTGGACTCATTTCAAGGTTTAACCACATTCTTTTAATGTTAAAGCAATGACTAATTTAGTGTTCTTTGAAATATCCCCCCAGTAGATATTCAATTACTAGCAGTTTTGAGCATTGTTTTCTTTTTTCAATATGTATGGAAGTTCATGTTCATAAATGAAACTATTTTTATTTTGTTTGATAAATTTGATCCATTTGTGTATTCAAACTGTTTTCATTTCATTTAATATTTTATTTACTTCAAAATAAGGTTTCTTATTATAGATTTTTAACTTCTTTTAATTCTGCAAATGATATAATTTAGTTTTTTTCCCCCTTTAACATTTTAAACTAGGGGGGAGGGATGAAAAAAAAATTTTAATCCTCAAAATATTACTTTTTTTCATTTAAAATTTTAAACTAAGAAAAAAAGGGGGAAATTTAATCTTCAAAATATTACTTATTTAAAAAATACTGATTGCTGGCTTTTTTAAAATATTTTTAACATTTTTCTAGGAATTATTTTTGAAAATTACTTTTCTTTCTCTATAATTTCATTTATTTTAAAATGCATGATATTCTTCCAGTCTATATATACACATATATGCCAGTTAAATATTTGTTATTAAACTATTAATAAAGCTAATAAATTAAAAAAACATTAAAATTACTTTTTTAGTGAGTTTCCAACATTATTAATTATCATTAATGGTTCAAAAAGATGGAAGTATATCCTAAATGTCATTTATTCTTAATATGCAACAGAAACACAAGTAGTTTCCAGATGAAACTAATTTGCATATTATGATTTGTAATGCCAATCTGATAAATATCTGCAAGTCTAATGGAGTTCAGATTCTTTACCCAAACCAAACTTAGATTTTCTTCTCACTTTAAAAACTATTTAGGTATCATTAAAAAAAATCATGTATTTTCTTAAAATTAGCACTGACAAATAATTATATTTTTTCAAAATAATGGAAGTTTCAAAAAACACAGAAAAAAATTGCCAAGAGAACTGTCAACTAGTGATGCAGCACCAATTTAGTGATTTTTTCCCACACTTAGTAATTATGTACAAAAACTTGCTCATTGATTCAGTTGTAAGCCCTATCATTAATCACAGTTGATGTTCATATTTTGCATTTTCAAATGTGTCTTGGCAAATTTGCTTAGATTTAAATTAACTAATAACATAAATGAGAAACATTATTTTTTTTTTCACCTTCAGTTTTTGGTAACTCAACTTCTGGAGTAACTTGCTCAGGTGACACAACTACATCAGGCTTGTTATTTTGCAGAGTAGTAATCATTTCATTCTTTTCATTTTCAGCTAAACAATTTGCTTCTTGAAGAATGGAGTACCTAAATAAGTTTACATTTTTAAATACAAGAGAGATTTAAAATTTATTTTAAAAGAATGTGGATTTATAATGGCACAGAAAGGACTATTAACTTAGATTTAAAATGGCACAGAAAAACTAACCTTTTCAAAAGGCTAGCTTTTAAATCTTCTGCTCTTGCAAGAGCAGTTTGTGAATTTCTTGAGAGCAATTTACTATCAGGATGCTGAAATAAAGATTCATAGCATTAAAAATATATAAAAGAAAAAAATAATAATAAGGAAGATACAAAAATTATAGGTAGTAAAAGAAGAGAATACTATCTTTAGTAATAATGTATAGATATTAAATCATGTACAAGTTATAAATTCAAAGGCATTCTATTTCTTATACTTCAAGATTTTTATTTAAATAATGAATACCTTATAATTTTTTGACAATTAAGTAACTATAGAATTTTTAAAGAAAAAAAATTTTTAATTAGTCCAAATAATTTTAATCAAAAACAAATTGTCTATTTTATCAAAGGCATTTTCCAAACTTTCACCCATTATAATTTTACACTTAAAAACATTTTTAGTTTTTACTGAAAAAGGAAATAGCAATGTAATGAAGGTTCATTTGACATCAATAGCTATGTTGAAAATTTTACCAAATACCAAATAAATTTGTTTTCAAAAAATGAATTATTGTAAAATATTTCAGCAAAATTCCCCAAGTTTTAGCTCAATCATGAAAAATGTGGCTATTACTTTGTCAAGGTGACATATAATGCCTCTTTGATTTGTCAATGATGATTATTTTTCTTAAATTGCATTATTCAGTTATATTAGTTGTTTAATGAATATATATAGACTCATCTAGCAATAAAATTTAAATGCTATTCATATTTTTTGCTACAATCTTTTCTCAGTTTATATTATTGCAAACAACTCATTTTTCACTACACTATTTAAAAATTAATAGCCTTTATAACATTTCATGAACAAATTACATTCATTGATGTTATTGGTTAATATATTTAAGTTCACAAAAAACATTTAAATTGAAAAAATTCTTCCTTTTCCCTTTTTTTTTCAATAATTCAGGTGCTTTAGAGACTTTTCAATACTCTAATACTTTAATTTCAAAATTCTAACATTTCTAAGACTGCACTCCATTTGATTATCATCATTTTAACTGGATGGCAAGGATGTTATAGAGAAAAATCACTAATACAAAGCTTTGCAAATCCATCATGAAAAAGTTTATTTATTAATTTTAAAGTTTTGGCTCTACACAGAATGCATGATTTTCTATAAGCTACCACATTAACTGTTCCACTGAGTAAAGAAAAAATGTAAATAATAATGAAAATATTCTTTTAGCTTTTCTATTTTTCATTCCAAGCCAAACAAAAATGTCATTCTCAATCATTATAAGATTTAAGGGTTGTACTTCTGTAAGGGGTAGTATGCAAAAAGATTAGTTATTAGGCCTCCTAATTCTTCAAATAAGCTGAAATCACCCTAATGATAAAAGTAAATATTTCCTTTCATCTTTTCTGTCAACCTTTTTTTGATGAAATAAATACCTCCTTGATGCACATGCATCCTCCTGCAATGAATACCTCCTGATGCATTCTTTTCTCTGTGTTGTTCAGTTTTTCTGTTTATCCTAATAATAGGTGCATTTTTATCTGAAGAGAATGTGGACTAGAAACAATCTTGCATTCTTGAATTAAAATGTAAAACTTGGTGGTGGAGGAGTGATGGTCTATGCCCCCTGATGAACACACCTATATTCATATAATTTGAATGGAGCTCTGGCCAATTGGCGATATAAAAATGAGATTCTGTGACCTATTGCAGTCCACTATGCTGCAGTAATTGGAGATGACTTCATGTTAATGGATGGCAATTGTAAGCCATATTGTGCTGACTTGGTGAATGGTTTCCTTTTGGAGGAAGGAATCATACAAATGGATTGGCCAGCAATTCTAAGCAGATAAACTCTTGGATGCCTACAACCCCTACAAACTCTCCAAGAACTGGAAATAGCTCTTCTGGATAGAAAATCCCAGTCCCTTGTTAATAGCCTCATTCTCTTGAGGCCTCAAAGGAATTTAACATTACTGGTCATCCAAGGAAATCATAGCCCCCCCCCCCTCCTTTATTAAAAAGAATTTTCTTTTAAGACTATGCCTATCTTTGTATTTCTCATATGCATATGTTTTTTTTTTCCTTCTTTCTTTCTTTTTGTACTTAAATGCTCAATAAAACACATTTTTTCTGCCAAACAAATGCCATTTATAACCTACACTACGTCTGTCAATAATGTATCAATCATTCAAACAATACTCTAGGTACAAGAAAATCCACAATGTTAATATCCTTTAATTGCCTTGAGTGGTGTATATATATCTTTTATTATAGAATTGTAAGTTTGAATAAAATAAATTGAATAGGATATTGAAGAATTATGTGCCCAATTTTATATCCATACATACATAAAATATTACAAGGAATAACTAAATATTTTTATTGAAACTAAGTTATATAAAATGTTTTCTTTAAGCAGATTTCATTTGAAAAACCTCATTAACAGACTTTTTCCAAACATCTTAAATTAGCTAATTGCATTGCAGTTAGTAATATAGGGAGGGGGGAATATTATATACTTCATTAATATTCCAATTCTTCAAAAAAGGTTAAGAACATAAGTAAATAAAAGATTGTTTCTCATTAAAGATTTTTCCAAACTCAATTTTTTAAATTTTTTATTAAGAACTTTACTTAAATAATTAATTTTATTAGAAATAAAAGATTTCTAGTTTGTCAAACAAATAAATACATTAGCTTTATATATTCAATTTCCAGTTTCCTATACTGAGAGGAATTTCTTTTTCCATAAAGTTATTTCCATATCAAGAAATTGAATTCTAACTTCCTTTATGTCATTGACAGCTATTTCAATTTTTTTTAGCATTTTGATTTTGCAAGACCCTATGAATTTAGACTATGTGTTGTGAAAAATGATATTTATCATTCAAATTTTCCATTTAAATATTTTAATTAATGCTGAATCCTCTTTCTTACATGACACATCAAAATTGAGGTAAAGTGATTTGATTAAGAAATCTATAAACTCCATGAGAATAGAATCTTCATACCATCTTTTATCCTTTCAGAAGAAAGTATAACATGAAACATGATTCATTTTTTCAACTTGTGCGTTTTCTGACAAAACAATATTTCTTACTAATACAAAATTTACTAAATTTGTTATGCATTCCAAAATTTTAAACAAGCTACAGGCAATTCATGCTTGAAAAGCATATATTATTATCAAATATTGCTCATGTGGAAAGCAAATCTTTCAATAATTTGCCCCATCTTATGCTTGCACTCATTTGATAAATTGCAGAATAAGATACATTGCTAAAAAATCAAACTGGCATTAGCAATTAGCTGAAAAAATAATTTCAACTGAGAAATTTTCTTTCAAAATTTTAAAAAGTGTAAATGTAGTTCTACTAGCTTAAATATATCTGATATATAAAAAAGCAAAAGTGAGTGGGTCATCACTGATGCATCTGAAGAAATGGTTTAATGCACTCTGCTGGTTTCACACACATGAAAACATATGAATGTCTTGACAATGCTTAGTTGCATACTTTGTAATGAAGGTCAGCCTTCTTCTGGCATAAAAATCCATGAATGCCACAAGTATACAAATTTTTATGCCTCAAGTTTACAAATTGTTATCCATACACAAAAAGAAAAAAGAAACTGATTATTCTCTGAAAAATTTTAGCCACCCAATTAAATCCAAAATGTATGACAAAGATACAATAATACGCAAAAGTTAACATAACAAAGTTCCTTTAACTAAATGTTTTTTTTTCACATGCATACAAACATATGTGTAAATACTTTTAAAAGATGTAAAATTGATCGAAAGAGGATTAAGTTGTCGACAGATTTGGTTTAAAATTTTGATAACTGGTCTATACTTTAGATGCAAAGACATGCATAGTCTGAACAGAAAAGGGAAATTTGCACTTTGTAAATTTAAAGCAAATCAATCATTTATTTACTAAGCAATTTTCACATAACAATTCATTGTTCTTCATTACATATAAATTTAAACCAGCTTTTAAAGCAGTAAACTATTTTGGATATATGTCCAAATATCTTTTTAATAATATTCTCCACAAATATAAATGCCCTGTTAAAAAGTCTCTTTTTTCAGCTTTAATGGTTACATTAACAATCAAGTATCTTGTAATAATTATTCTAACATTGAATTTTTTTTCTAAGACTCGGATTTTTAGTATCATCAATTCTCAATAAAAAAACAGCCATCATGGTTTTGCTTCTTTGATTATACTTTTTTCTGACTAAGTTTTTCATTGGTCAAGATTGGAAATATTTTCATATAAGAAATGTACAATTGATTAAAATATCTGAATTTTTTCAACAACAACAAAAAAAGCTGAAGCATGTTAGAATGGGACAATAAGCTAATTTTAGCTGGAATAAATTTACATTGACAAGCATTTATAATATTATCATTCATGACAAATCAGACAAAGCTTTAAACTTAAATCTATGTATTTCTTTATGTTGTCAAAATCTCTAGAGCATATTCACAAATACTGATGTTTCCTACCCACAGATAAAATAGAACTTTAATGGCAACTCAGAAGGAAGTGTATATATGCCAAGTGTTGGTACACCAACAAATAGGCATACCAACTGAGCTATATTCAAACATTCTAATTTCAAAAATGTTACAGTCATTTTAACACAAAAGTTCTTTTATATCTTTTAAAATTTTAAATTTATATTTGATTTATCTATACAAATTTGAAAGTAAATTTATGTCCAATCTTGATGTAACTTCTTTAAGATTCTCATACAATTCTTGAAAAGTGAGATGCTTTAAAAATATTGGATTCAAATTTTTTTGGAGACTGTCAGTTGATTCTCACTAAAATCTTACATAAGATCCATTTGGCATTTTTGTGAAATGCAGCTCAAATCTTCATCGAAACATATTAAGACTTATTTTTTATTGTTTATGAATTTCTTAAAAGATTTATTTTTTTCTCACACATAGTATAGAAATCTTGTGCATTTTCATTGGCTGCAATACTGGAATCTCATGAAAAAGATCAACTGTCTTTCAAAACAAAATTGGATCGATCTGCTTGTATATATATAAAAAAGAGTAACAAATAAAAATTTAGCAAAAATGCATCATTACATATTTCGGAATGTTGTGTTTCCTTTCAGAAGCCAATAGTTACAATCTTTTATTTTTGAAATGTTGAGAAATCAGTATTTTGAAGGGGGGGGGGAAAGGAAACCAAGCAATCCAAAATTCCCTATCCGTTTCTGCTTTACCCCCATTATTTTAACATGATTTTTAAAATCTGGGTGTTTTTCAGTTCTTCCTGAGCCATCATAACACTAGAGAGAGGAAGAAACAATTAGATGTCATACAGTGAATTTTTCTGTCTCAGTCAATATTGCTACATTTGATACTTACGAAGAAAATTTAGGTTAGACAATGTTGTTAAACAAAATTATGAGGGATTTGAGCAAATATCCATGGAGCCTCAATCTTTGAGATTATGTTAGGGTTTGAGTTAGAACATGGGGAGAAGTATATCTGGTCAAAACTAATAAAGAACTTATATGCTCTATTCCACAGTACAGCAAAAAAAAAAAAAAAGCAGAGGAAATTAGGTTAAGAGAAGAGGAAATAACAGATTCAACAGAGCAGCAATAAGAGAAATAAGAAAAATAATGTAAATAGGAAAATTATTGATTTAAGATGAGAAGCAGCACCTTAATAAGGTAGTAGTTATGCATGCTATACATTCATTTAATGCT
>JAOUZG010047904.1:2277513-2306450 GCA_026289955.1 Argiope argentata
CTGGGAAGGAATTATACTAATCAAGTGAGATTCCACTTTATACTAAGACTTAATGTGATTTGGTATGAAAACTTATTACTAGCTTATAAAAATATAAATTGGAAATTGAAAAGTAAGAGGTAAACTAATAACTAATAATTAATATTTATACGACTGAAAATAATTAAAAGGCAAAAAGCTTTATTTAAATGAAAGGGTGGAGAGAAGTATTTAACCCTTCTCTTAATGGGAGAACAACTGAATGAAAGATGTGCATATTTGTTTAATGTTAAATTTTGGCAAAATAATACACAAATCTTAGATTGAAATTATGTGAAGTTTCAAAAAAATATTTCCTAAAATTAAAAATGTCAGTAAAGCACTTACATTTGCAAAATCCTTGCGTTTTCGCAAAAGAAGAACCAATTCAATAAATCTTGTGTATTGGACATAAGCCTTTTCTTCGTCTTTATCAATGAAAGAAGCCTCTGCGGCTTTAAAAACCTTTTCAGCTGAAATTACTAAACTGTAAATAAATGAATAATAGTTGAAATATTTTGGAACCATGCTGAGAACAAAAAATAGAAAAATATTAAAAGCAACTGCAATCTATTTCAATAGACTTAAAGCTATTATGGAATAATTATTCAACATTATTTTATATTATGCATACAATAGACATGTTTAAAAAGAAGTTTTGATATTTGCTCTTTTTTGGTGGAGACAGAGAGCTTAAACTTTTATGATTTATTATATAATTATAATTCGATATAATTTTAAATTGAGAATGATTAACAAAACATTTTCACGCAAACAATGTCTTCGCATTTAGTCCTTCAAGTTGTATATATCAGCCAGAATATTAGAACTATAAAGTTTAAGAGATCGTGTATCAAGCTACAAGTGTAAATTATTCTGATATTCAAAAAAAAAAAAAAGGAATTAGGAAAAAAACTAAATGTCATCAATAAGAAAAGCAGAACAAAATAAGTCTTTTTTTTTCCCTATTAAAATTTAATGAAAACAATAAACATTTTAAACATTTCCCAAAATTTTACAAACAAAATGTGTTAATTAAGGGACAAAAATTATTTGATTTGCTTTGAATGAAACAGTTATGATACTAAAATAAAAAGAATTTCCAAATATTTCTTATGCGAGTAAGACAATCGCATTTATAGGATCACTCAGAATTTTTGAATATCATATGATACAAAACTGAAAGGTATTCTAAATCAAGACATAAAATATAAGAATTAATTTGAAAATATCATTAAAAACATATATTTAATAAATAATGAAATAATTCAAGTAGTCTACAAATTTAATCTAAAATTATATTAATTCTTAACTACTGTTTTTATAAAATTTATTTTTGCACGCAAATGTCTTGCACCTACAAATTATATAAGTAACTTTCAGAATATATCAAAACATAACCATAGCCAGAATTTCTTTCTCTCTCTCTCTCTCTCTCTACTTACAGAAGCCCATCAAAACTTAAAACTAAAATACTCTTCAACATTTAATCTTTAGAAATAATTTATGAATGAACTTATTAACCAGCAACTATCCAGAATATGAATCCTTTTAAAATAAAGACAACTGAACTTAGAAAAAAGTCTCTCTTCCAAGCATTATTAGTGACTCCAAGCAGTGATTAGTGATTCCAAGCATTATTAGTGACTCAGAAAAACATTCTATTTCCAGCTGATTGGTAGGTTCAACATCAAAGATTTTAGTGACATGTATATAAAAGAAAACTTCAAATAATTACTTACATATTTGTATTTTTTCCTTTAAAAGTATTTTCAATTTTAGATTGAGAATCAAGATCTTTCATACATTTTGCAACATACAATTGTTTTACAGAAGAGGCAGGCATACTGTAGATCTAAAAGAGATAACAAATATATGTATATAAAAATAAAGAAAAATTTAATGTTGCTATTAACTTTCTAAAAGCTAACAATCTAAAACTATTTAAAATAAAATTTTCTACAGAAAATCAAAATTTTAATTAATTGTAAGATTTTTTTTATATTTAAAATTTTTTAAATACATAAATTAAGTTCACACCTTGATTCAAATCTACACCAGTGATGCAAAGACCACATAGTATAAGCTTTTTTTTATTTTTTAACTCCCTTTTTATTTTTACTCATAGAGGACAAGATTTATCAATAACCTAAATATACATAATTTTTCAATTATAATACTATCTCTTTATAAAAGAGTAATTCAATAGGTCCAAAGACAATATTGGAATTTTTTCAGTTATTCTATGTGATCAGAAATCTTCAACTGAATGTGTTCCTCAATGGTAACCATTCTAAGGGCACTTTAATAAAAATAATATATATAAAAAATCTTAGTTAAGAATACAAGAAAAATTACTTAATTTAGTTAAATAATGATATATATTTATTTTTTATGAGATTTAGAAAAGTTCTATACATTATTAGATTGATAATAACCAATTATAATTAAAAAAATAAATTTCACACAAAAAATTTAATCAATGATTATTCTGAAATTATATAAATGAAATGATAATGCATACTTTTTTTGCAATAATTCTTCTTAAATAACCAAACATTTCTTTATTTGATTTTTTATCACAAAACATTACCATAATTATGTGTGGTTGCAAGCCACTTGTGGCAACAAACGTTTTCGCAGACAATAGTGGATATTTTAAATTAAAATTAAATCTTAAATTTATAAAATGATGTTTATTACTCCCACAAGAAAATATTTTTATGCCTCAAATTGTGATGGGCATTATAGTCGCGATATTTTATTGGCTTTGAAACTGTCGTAAATTGTGCATATAAATCAACCTCCTAGAGTCAAGTTCAATGACATCATTGTGCCATCAAAACTATATAACTATATCCTACAGCTATATCCTACAGTTTCTAATTTTTGTAAATTAAATTTCTTATCCCTTACTAGGCACCTATAGCAATAAATTGGAGTGACAAAATTAATTGTTAAAAATTTCAATAAGATATTTTTTGTAATTCAGTTTTAAACGTTTTTTTCCTCGGTAAAATATTTTTAAATATCAAATTTTTTAGTATATATAAATAATACTATTTTAAAAGTTTTATAATGTTATGTTTATTATGGTATGTATTTCTCTGATTTTCTGCTTATATCTTTAGACCTTAATTCTAAGTACAACAACATTTCAATAATTCTATTAAAAACATGCTATTTACTAAAATGAACATATAAAAATGAACTGAACTTTCACATTTTGAATAGAAAAATAAAAACCAGAATGAAATATCTGAATCTTCAACTGAAATAAACAGTTATTAAATATGTTTAAAATTAATTAGTAACATTGAAAAAAATTCTTTAAGAAAATGCAATATTAAAAACATGATGAACAAATATCAAAATATTTGTGAAACTTTAATTAAATTTATAATTTATTTTTAAGTCATTCTAAGGTGCATATTTCTATTCTCCAAAATATTAATACCAAATTTGACATCTTTTAGTTTTATAGCTTAGCACTGGTACACAGATAGATACATCCATTTTTATTGTTAGTAGATATATAACTGAAAAATCTATATGTTTCTTACAATATACACTAATGGACAAAATTAGTAGATGGAAGACATTTTCGCACATTTCTTTAAAAATATCACATGAAACCTGGTTAGTTAATTGCACAACGGCACTGGCGTCAATGAGATGAATTTACATATTTTTGAGGGCGTTGCTAAGCCAGCAGGAGGTATAAAAGTCGGCAGCTAGCTGCTCAACTCATTCCACTCTACAACACAGTAGAGATTTGCATTTTGTTTCATGAATAATTTTGTTGTTTTTTGTTGATTTCTAGTGAAATGAGGGAAGATCATATCATCGTTTACACGAAGGTATCAGGTGGAGAATTGTGGACAAACTTGAGACAGGGTAGTCCCAAGCTCAGGTTGCTAGGGAATTGGATGTAGCTCCAAGCATTGTTTCAAATTTGTAGTCAGTTTAAAAACAGTGGGACAGTATACAGAAGACCAGGACAAGATCGTCCGAGGAATAAAGTCCAATGAAGACCAGTATTTGTTATTTACAGCCAAGCACCAGAGGACGTCTACAGCGACATTAGTTTCAAGGAAGACAGTTGCCAGGAGGCTTGGTGACAGAGAGTTATATGCCTGTAAACATGCCATTTGTATTCCATTCACTCCTTACCACAAATGAGAGTGTGTACAGCCCCAATACTGGACATAGTTCCAATGGACTAATATTTTCTTCACAGATGAGTCCAGATTCAGTCTACAACCTGATTCTCGGCGAATATTCATATGGAGGGTGTCTGGGACCCGATACCAACCCAGTAGCATCATGGAAAGGGACCATTATGCTGGTGGAGGATTGATGGTTTGGGAAGGGATCATGCAAGATACCTGTACACCACTCCATGTGTTTGACACTGGTTCCATGAACGCCCAGAGGTACAGACAGGAGATCCGACAACCCTTTCAAGGGTCTGTCGGCCCTGAATTCGTTTTTATGGACGACAATGCCTGCCCACATAGGGCTGTTCTGGGTGAGGAATATCTGGAAAACGAAGATATTCATCGAATGAATTGGCCAGCCATATCTCTTGACTTAACTCCATGAAACATGCTTAGAATGCTCTTGGAAGGGATATAGCGATACGCCAACCCCCACATAGAACCATTCGGGAATTAAAAAATGCTCTGGTATAAGAGTGGGAGGGTCTTCCACAAGCACCCCTTAACTCTCTAATTAACAGTATGCATACTCGGGGTGCATGCTGTTTATCTATCAGAGGTGACCACATACCATATAAACCTCACTTTTGTTGTCATCTTTCATCATGAAGTTCAGTCCACATTGGACTGTTGGCAATAACTCTTGCCAACCAATGACACATTAATTTTTGCTTTACACACATTACTGTCATACTATAAGTTATACTCATAGCAAATTTCAGTTATTTTTATACAGTATTTCTTGAGACTTTTGGGTAAATGCCTTCCATCTCTTAATTTTGTCCACTAGTGTAATTTCAAAATAGCTACAAGAATTTAGATTGATATACGTGATTCCCACCAGTTAAGTAATTATTTAAAATATAGTGTTGATTAATAAATCAAGGTAACCTTGATTATAGGTGAGATAGGCTACGATAAAACTGCTTATATTCTTATATGAAACAAATCAATTGTTATAAAATTTTATACAAATATTTTAACTCATCACACTAAAAATAAGGTAGTATTAAACTTTCTTTAATGTACCTCCAAGATATATTTCCCAAGAACAGTTTGATAAAAAGTAAAAGAACATACCTTGTTCAATACAAAAAAAAAATTATAAAGGAATTTTAACACACACTCTTTTATGTTAAGGGAAGGGGATTATCAATGAAAGACACTTAACAAATAAAATTAGGGATAAAATTTTGATGTTCATGCAACAATGATTTCCATAAATAGGGTTAAAACTATTAATACCAAACAATATTTAAAACACATGTCTTAGTAAACTACCTTTAAGTTATTCTAAAAACACCAAATATTTAGACCAAAGAGTTAGACTTTGAATAAAAACTAAATTCAATAAAAAGTCAATTTAAACATTCTTTCATTGACACATATTTAAATATATTTAAAACATAATAAAATATAAAATTTTCTAATTCCTTACATTAAATCAAAAATAAAGCTAAATACAAAAAAAAAATGCAAAATGATTGTACTTTGATTGCATAATTTGGCTAATGATAAGTATGAGGGTATAGGAATCTGATCATACGTACTGATTTTTTAAACAAAATAAAACGGTAACATCATAACTTTTCAGCATATTCTCTTTCACACATAAGTTTGGGAAAGTCACACATAAAAATTGGGCAAGCTATGAATATTAAGAATTTTTATTTTACAAATCTTACTCAAGAGAGTTTGGTGCTTCATAATAAATTACAAAAGACAAAAGATGCATTTTTGCACTTTTTTTCAATGAATTAAAAACAAAATTTATAATCCATCCAAAGGAACAAATTTTAGAACAAAAAATCTACATACTAAATTTTATTTGTCTAAATTATTGGATACACATTCATTAAAAAAATATTTGCATTGGGACACATTTATGTAATTTTATTCGAGATTTTATAAAAGAATTTATTTCATTTCATATTATTCATGATATAATTCCAAGATAATATTGAGATAAATTACTGAAAATAGTAATATAAAAAAATGAAACAAATTCAAATTCATGTCATTTTTATCTGTCAAATATGTCCAAAGGATTTTGCTGGGTTTTTGAGTTATTGTATTTATATGTATATGAAAGTGTAATATGATATATAATCAACCCTTAATCAGTCTTAATTCAAAATATTATAAGAGGAAGCATTTAAGATACTAAAAATATGCACCAAATTTCCTTTATTTAAGTTGTGGCCTTTTTGAATTATCTTAAAATGCATGAAAAAGTATAGACTGTAAGAGGGTCAATCCATTATCCGATTTCATTCAAAATTTGATAGGGATTTACATTGTAGAGTGACCTGTATCAACTTATGCCAAGTACTTAGTAGAAAAGGACCCTTATTTTACAATGGAAGAAATTTTGGCAGGACAGTGTAGTTAAATGTCACTCTGGGGGTGGGAGGGGCTTAAATGTGGTAATCTAATGCACGAGATAGTGTTTCTGGCTACGATTATTCAGCTGATGGTGGTTAGCAATAACATCAGTAAACTGTGGGAAAAACATAACCAAAGCTATTAAAAGAACATAATGAGCAGCATTCTAAGCCACAGCAAAATGATGTAGTAGAGACTTGTTTGGGAAAGTACAAAATAAAAAACTCAATAAAGTAACAACCTTCTAGAAAAATGACGAAAATGCTGAGAAGGAATGAAAAAGTTTTGCATCTTATATTGAGAGGCAACATCCTATTGAGGCAGTAGCCACACCCAGTTAAAATTCACCTAACAATAATGCAGCATCTCGCTTTCAGCAAATATTGTTGTGAAAGACATGTAGCTTTTGACAATTTTCTAGTAATAAAAAAAGCACTCATTATAAATAATAAATTGTATTTTTATAAGTATGCTTAAATATTTTTCCTTCTTCAAAATAGGGTACACTTTCCCATTTTACATACATTCTTAAGAAAAAGTGTTTTGCATTACCAGTAAGATTTAGCCATGAATTATGCTTTTTAAGAGGTTTTCCTAAACTTTCTCCTTATATATTTCATAAGCAAGAAGGTAAAAGCAAACAATGGAATATATCCAATTTTGTCATAGAAGTGAAAGCATGCTGCACCATAAGTTAGATTATACAAACTAATGGATTAGTTCTAAAAAGATGAGAAACACAGTATATAATATAATAAAGTCAAAAAATTTCATTACTGTGCATAAATTTCTTAATTATTTTATTATAATTTGAGTAACATTTCACCAATACTTTTCCATATATACATTATATGTCCTTGTCTCTCAAAAGACATTGAAAAAGAAGCTTAAAATCAATTCCTCTTTTATAAAAAATGAAGTATGATTAAGAATTCAATCTGATATGGCTTCTTTATGTCATTAATTCTTCTAAAAGCCCCCTTACTTCCTAAAAATGTTAGCATAGTGTTCAAATTAAAATTCTGTTTCAAAAAAAATTGGTTAATTTTGGTTTTTCTATATTGTTTGATTTTAGATTTTAATTACATTGCTGAAAAATAAAATACAACACCATAAAAATTTTGATGGTACATGTGTAAAATCTCATCAAGCAAGAAAGTTTGTGCAAATCATTTTACTAATACCAAAGGAAAAAAGCATAAAACAATAAATATTCCAGCAATAATGCAAAACTATATACCTAATATATGGCTGTGACTTTGATAAATCACTTATGTTTCTTTAAACAAGAGATTTTTCCATTAAAAGCCCATTTTGGCAAAAATAATTTGTGCTAACTTTCCTGGTTGACAGGATTTTGCACATATTCTTTTTTGATAACAAGAAAGAAATATTTCAATGTTTTGATGCTCTTAATTGTATTATTAGAAAAATGATAAAATGATTTCATAATTACCAATGTCTATTAGTCCTAAATTAAAAACATGTTAATATAAGAAATTAAATTCAGTAAATATGATTAAATGTTTGCTTTGGAATAAAATATTCTTATTATCATTTTTACTTTTTCTTAAAAAAAGAATTCTAAAACAGAAATCTTTAAAAAATTTTACCAAAAGATTAAAATGAATCTCAACAACAAAGGAATCTCAAATCCATCTATATCATTTTTAGAATTAAATAAAATTGACAACTCAAAACAAAATCAGATTATAGAATATAAACTTGATACCAAAAATGTGGGTCTCAATCAAATTTTAGATTATTTTAGGGAAAGGAAAAAGACCAAAAGTTTATGTTCAATTTTTATCACTAAATTACAAAGCACAAAACATCATACCAAGTTAGTATATGCTATATTGATGGTGATAAGGAAATGTAATCATTTTTAAATGAAATAAATGTAAACTTGAGGGGCAAGTATGCTAAAATTTTTAATCTTGACATTACTAAATACCTCCAATATTATAAATATGTTTAAATACTGCAATGAACAAGAATAAATTGATAATAAAGACTGATTATCAACAAATATAGTAAAAAGTAACAATAATGTTTTCTGCACATTTAGAAATTTTTAGGACCTTCAATTACATTGGCATGATAATTATAATGAAAATTTTGGAAAAAGATTAAGATTTAGAAAAACTTCCACTTTAAAATTTAGTTATTTTTAACACATTATGAAAATCATGAAACAACTAAAATAAGAGATTTTTACTAAATGTACATTTGAATACAAACAAAAGCTATTAAACGGGCTCTGTTGCTAACTGGTATTTCAATATTTCTAAACTGGTATTCAAATTTTCTAAAGTTTAAATCAAGAAAATTCAAATATTATGGTATCTTTTATAATATATTACTCACAAAATTCTGCATCATTATTTCAAAACTCAAACAGCTAACAAAACATATAAAGATTACAGAAAAAATTTTTGGAAATTTTTTTTTCTATGGTCACTAGCTTATTATTTTCTGTGATCCTTATAAATCCAACATACAATTAAAAATATGTTCGTTCTTTAATATATATATCATGAGTGAAGGTCGCGTCTCCTCCACCAGTGAGTCGGCTACCGGTCCTAGTGTCGCAGGTTCTTACCGTGACCTTCACTTGCGACACATAAATAAAAATTATTTCATTTAATTATTTTCATAAATTACACATTTTTTCTGACAATCGAATAATTTTTTTAAGTTTTTCATTTGCTCAAAAACTTAATTACAAAAATATCCAAAATATTACACTGTTTTTAATATCTTAACAATTTTAGGAAATGTTACAATTATTTAGAAATTAGATAGCACTATTTATAGACTAATTAAACTACTTACTACTACTACTGCAACTATACCACTGCTTATTGATTATTTTAAATTATAATTATTATCACTTTCTTTAAGAAAATTACACTTTAAGTTATTCATTATCTATAATTATTTATGAAACCATTTGATATTAATAAAACTTAACTACTAATTTCAGTTTTAAAATTATCCTTTTATCTAGCTCTATTTAATTTAAATGCAATTCTAGTTAATTCAATCTTTTGGCTAAATCTATTTTTTAATGCAATTCTAGTTAATTTAATTTTTTGGTTGAATCTAATTTATATTAGGACTTTATCAGCCAGTCTTTAATCAAGATGAGAATGATTTGCTAGCTTGACTTTTTTTCTTCTCTCTCTTCTCCAATCTTGTAATAGATGTATCAAGGTATTTAATGTGTATAATAAACTATTTCATTTCCTAAATCTTAAGCATTGTTCATTAAGCACCTTAACAACTTTTCAATTTTATAAAAATTAAATGGTTTTAATGTTTTAAATTAAGTGATAAATTTCTACCTGTCATATTAAAATGAATAAAGGATGGATTCAGATAAAATACAAAAATTACATAGTTATTTCCAATAAAAAACATGTTTTTCCCACATACTTCTCAAATAGAATCTATCTAATAAAGGCCTGTATTTTTGTAATTTATATATTTTTTAACTTCTATTGGAAAGAAAATAATATTAACAATGCAGGCTTCTTTAAAGCATTTTTTAGAAAAGGTCTACTTTTTATGTATTCTAGGACAACAACTAACTTTTTTTCAAAAATTACAGACTTTTTTTTTAATTTCCTAATTTCTAACAACAAATAATTATTTCACATCTTGGGATTCACGACGTAAATCACAATACTTTGCACCCTCAGATTCAAATTTAGCAGAAACGGATAAAAAATAAAATATAATAAATCAACCAGCGGGTTACAAAAGAATAAAATTAAAATCTTTTAAAAAGTAAAAGTTCACTATCGTCTTAAAATTATATTAAATTTCCACATAGAAAATACATAATTATATATTTTTAAAAAATGCAGCTTACTCTTTTACAAATATGTTCGCTGAAGGCCAATTTTAAAATTCAAATTCAACATATATATTTCTGTTTTTAGGATAAAAGTATAAAACTATAAGCATAGGTATATCTTTTGGTGTAAAATTTACAGACATGAATTTTTTAAACTGTAAAAATCTATAGCGCTGACTTAAATAACCACACAGTCATAAAATTCTCATCAATTGAAAACTTTAGGTATTAAATTCTTCTAAAAATAATCAAATAAATGATGTAAATTGTAATAACAAAATTCATTCGTCCAACAGCACCCAGTCAGAAATCATAACAAAACGAAAACAGATTTCTAGTTTTCCATTAGTAGTGAAAGTTGTAGTCGTTAATCATGTTATTAAATTTTAGTTCGAATACAATATGACAACATATTCCTTAAATACAGTATTATGTATAGGGTTTATCATTTCAATCGGTTTTCTATTCATTACTTTTATCTAAGTAACAAATTTGTACGAATCACCTAACGTGAAGAAGGAATCCTACTTTACTTTTTTTTTGTTGATATTGTCAACTTTTTATATATTTAAATATTTCAGGTTAACTGAAAAATGTTTCCCAACCTCAGAACTTAAAAAGTTAATTAAGGACTTTCTTTGCTATCTTAGTGGATATTATAAGATAATAAGCAAAAGAAGCGGACAGCGGAAGAACGATCATGTAATGTTAACGGACTTAGAAAACTTTTCGGGAGAAATATCCACCAAGCAGCTTTTTTTGTGATCATCTGCGCATCAGAGCGATCTTTCTAATGAAGTGTTTAAAATTAGGGATGACGAATATTTTAGAAACGGTTATTACGTAAGCAATATCAAAAAGTCACAAATCTCAGTGACCAATACTTTTCAAAAATGGGTGTGATTCAAATCACTGACACGTTCTTATTGGTTGATATTTCGATTTCATGTCTTGAATCAAGATAGAAAGTAACAATCGATACGATCTGTCCAATGGACGCTCTCGAAGCCAATTTCAGTCATGCATTGGGAAAGTCCCATGCCCACTTATGCTCTTTCTTGGAACAGACCTCCCACAAATAGTTGTGGCTGGCGGTGGAACCTTTGACCACACGCAGAGAGGTTCCTATTTCACAAAGAGTCAACTTTCCCCATCGCTGAAAGCTATACTGAAAGCTCTGTTCTCATTTTACGAAAACTAGATTTCTTCCGCATGTATCTTCAAAGAAAAATATTAATTTGTGTTTTAAAACAAGTTTCTGCCGATATTCATTGCTTCAAACAAACTTCATATGTATTTATATCATTCTTAACTGGATATAAACACCATAATTACTAAATAGTCACGATTGACACGATTTGATATTAGCATAATTGAATTTTCTGTTTCTGGGTAGCATGAGAATTCCGCTGCTCTGAAGGATTTTCCAGTTTTTAAAGATAGAATTATGGTTTATTTTAAAGCTGTTTTAAAAATAAAAGAAATATTTTAAATTAATTACCAATGATAAATTTCTCTTCATTGATTTGTAAAAACATTTTGGGAAAGATGCACAAAAACTCATGCAAATTTAAATACTTTTTTTAAAAATTTTATAACAGAGAATGTAAAGGCTTGCATCACGTATATATCAATAAATTTGTTTAGATATCATCAATATAATGGTTGGCAATATGATAAAAAATGCTTCGTTTGTTAAAAATTCGTGGATTTCAGAATTCATCGGGAAATAATTTATAATGTTACCATTTAAGATATTCTTTTACTCTTTTTGCTTTAATTGATTTTCTTTAAAATATTTTTTATTGGAATGAACTTAAATAAATTAATAATTAAAATAATATTTCTTCTGCCTTTTTACTTTCTTTCTTCTTCAAGGTGTTTTAAGTGTATATAAAAGAGAATTGATATCATTAGACTCAAAAATTTAATCTCTTGTATTTTCAAAAACGCCATTTCAAGAAAATATCTGTAATGTATACTGAGTCTTATTCAATCTAAACGTAAGATTTTAACCCCTTGACATACGAATTTGTTTTACTTAAATTGTTATTTTAATTAGATGACGCATACTATCTTAAATATATATTGTTATCTTCATTCATATAATAATATAACGAGCATTTGAGATGTTGAAGCATTTCTAGATGATTTTTTTCATTTTTAAATGCTTAAACATGTTCACTTAGTTGCAGGCTTAAAACTGAAATAATTCGATGCACGTGTTAGACATGACAATGTTTACGAAGGGGTTAAAAAATCGTATGGAAATTTCTGAAAGTAAAAGATGATAAATTGCTGAGTGCAACCTGCCTTTCGATTATAAGTCATGCATACTCTATATTCTATTGTCTACATATTATTTTTAGTAAAATTATATTTTATGTTTTCAGATAAAGTTTTAGTAAAAGAAATGGATAAAAACTATTTTTTTTAAAACCATAAATTTCCTTAATTGTAAAATATTGATTATAAAAACTAAAATACCTTCAAATTGACATTCTTATACATTCAAATAAATTCTGCATTTTTAAGAAATCCCTATTGTAACATTTTTAGCCGTGTTTCACAGAAAGCGTTTAAAAAAATCGGTATTGCGTAGGAAGGATATAGATAAATGCGTGTTTGTGTCTCTCAAAAAATATATACTTTTAGGAATTAAAAAGTAATATTTTGAGCAAATGGAATGGCTTGAAATGTTAAATTTTAAACTTATAGCCGATAAAAATGCCTTAAAAATATTTTATAATGAAAATAAAATTTATAATGTAATGATTTAAAATGAGCCAATTCTACCGATTTTTAAAAAAATGTATACCTTAACATAATTACTGAGCCAAATATCAAATTTGCTGAATATTCTTTAACGATAATTGTGTTTCAAAATAAGAGAGAAGGGGGGAATACGCTTGAAGTTTACTAATATCTTCTCAACGCGAAATTAATAATAATTGACATTACTACTCTAAAAAAAAGAAGGTAATCGATTTTGTTGGATCACAAGTAATAACTATTATAGATTCTGAATATTAACTATTGTGAATTCTTTAACTATAATAGATAGAACTATTTCATTCTGAGAATTTGTTATTGATTAAGAGCATATATAAAAAATTAAGAGATTTAGCGCAAAAATTGCAAAGCTTTCTCAGGTATTAAACAAACATATATATACATCAATCAAAATTACTAATTTAAATACGTCATGCCTTTTGTTCTGGCACCCATGTATGTATGTGTAATTCTCAGCTGTCTTATGAGTACAAACATTTCCACACTAAATTATTATTCGCAAAAGAAATTGTTTTGAAGAAAGACTGAAATTAATTTTTGAATTAAATACACTTCCTTTTTGGAGAACTGGTGCCTTCTTAAATGATATAGATGAAAATATAAAAAAAATTTAAATCAATTTTCTTTAAAACATGCCAGTTTTTTCTATAAGAATTAAGATTTAAAATGTGAAGGCATTAGAAAAGTATTATTTAAAATGAAAATTCATTCAGATACTTTTCCATTTGTTTTTCAAAGTGTGTTAAATATGAAACAAAGCAATGTTCAAAATTCCTATTGTTTAAAATTGGTGCGTGGGTAAAAGGTTTACTGAAAATTAGTAAATGTTTTGTGCTTGGGTGGTCTGTCTTTCATTTGCCCACTTCGAGGGTTCACATCGCATTTTACCTCCTTTTAGGACTCCATTTCCGGGAAAAACTTTCTGAAGAAAAAGATCAACATCTTTCTTTTAAATAGGCAATTACCGAACACATGCGGAGAATTGAATAGGTTTTTTCTCTATGACTCTTTCTGATATTTCCAGTTTTATTTTGTTTTCGGCTTATTGCTTCTTTAACCCTCTCGATGTCAGCCGGGCGTTTTGGAAATTTACCCCCAAACCTCCAAGTCAGTCGGTTTGGGGCGTTTGTTTGCGTTTTAGGGGAGATGGCTTTTAAAAGCGGCTGCTGTGTTACGCACTGCAGGAGATTCGTTTTATCACTGGCGAGCGCGGCTTTTTCACAGATGATTCCCCTGTGCCTTAAGGCGGTAGAGGTGGGGAGGGACTCACAAAATAGGTTGTTTGCACAATGTTGTGTTTTGAAAGGGCTTTAAGTTTCTATTTCAACGTGTTGCTATCTCAAAATTGGTAAGATTTTATGGCTACTTATAAAGAAGTTTTCCACAGAGATGTTCTCTGTTAACGATGAATGATATGTAAGCATTCCGAAACGTAATTTTTTTCCTTCGGGTAAACATTATAAGCTCGTTTTAAATATTAATACTACTATAAAGGTATAAAGAAAAACTATTGCATTTACTTTGTGACCTATTTACATAGTAACTTTCTCAGAAAACGGGTAGAGACTCTTGTTACTGTGGAGAACAATCGTTTCATATTTCTAGCTACTAAATCTATCATGAAACGGTCGTCAGAAGTTTAAATGCCGGGGACAAACGACATCTTTCAAACAGCATTCCCCCCCCAAAAAAATAAGATTTTACTTTACCCCTCCTTAGAGGGAGATAAGCTTTAGAAATGGTGCGTTCCTTGCCCGAATGTCATTCTGCAAATTTTTCTTCAGTTGTGAATTTCTACTCTTTATTATACAAATTGTGAATCATTTTTTTATCAGAATAATTTTTTTATTAAAACAATTTTACCTTTTAAAATTAAAACAATTTTACCTGTTACTGATGAAGTGACAGTGATCTGTTAAACGAAGATGATGGTTGCCCAAAAAATAAGGTTTTAGCTGTTTTGATGTTTTACATTTTCTTGAATTTCATTTATTTTTCTTGCTTCATTGTAAAATGAAGTTTTAAAACTATCACATCTATTTCCTGCTTTATTTTGATGTAATAAAAAATTAAGCAGTAGCATATGTCATTTTATCAACTATTGACAAACCATTGTTTTAATGACATTTTAAGTTTTATGAAAAATAAGGAATTTTTTTTGTAGATATTTGTTCTAACTTTTATTTCAATGATTGAAAAGTGATTTATTAAAATTTGTGCGTGATACACTCATGCGTAAATTTATGGAAACTTAATATGGAACGTTTGTTCTAAAATTCATTTTATTTCATTGTAATTAGATCTTGTCTTAACAATACTAAAGAAAAATTAATTAACATTTTAAAATCCGAAATTATGCTTGAAAAATTTATCATGACGGTTTATACCAAAAGAAGTAATATTTATGACAAACTAAAGTAAAATGCTCAGACTAGAAACTGAAGGAATGTGTTTGCGATATTTATTTCACTGAGTAACTTTTTCCCCTAAATTTATTGCGCAATTTTTAATATCAGTATTAAATAATGTTTAAAAAATGTTATTTGATTTATCGAATTGCTTTTATAGATAAGATAGAAATATTTTTAAATATATATTTATCTCACACTCCTTTTCGATTATTTAAGCAGAAACAAGAATGTATAAGCTTTCGGAAACAAAACATGAAAACATTTTTAAAAATTTAATTGAAGGTAAAAAATTCATTCAAAATTCAAAATAATGTTTTATATTCAAGAATTCAATGAGAGTAACAATATATATTAAATAAAGTTGATACTGACGGCAAAAAGTAAAAGAATTCTCAACTGAATGTTAAAAGAACAAATTTTAGAAGTGTCTTTCAAAAGGCGCTTGTTTTCACATTTTTTTAAAATTCAATGTATGCTTTCATTTTAATAATAAATAAAGATTTAAAACATTATCTCGTCTGTCACTAAGTTGAATTGACATCTGAACCATGTAAAAAATATTTTAATTGCATTCCTTTATACAATATACACGTCGCATACTATTATAATGTAAAAGAAATTGCCTTCTAATATCTATATAATTATTTAGTTTTGACAATACAATATTGTATTAATATTTTAAAAGTATATCGGGGAAAATTAAAAAAAATTATAATGTTTTTGAAATTGCCATTAATGCCAGTTTTTATTTCAATGGTTTGAAATCTAATATAAATTTTCTAAAAACTATTTTTGAAATTATATTGTAAAAAAAAAATTGTCAAATATTTGGCGATGAAAAAAAATACCCCATAAAGTCGATGAACGAAACGTTTCACGCTAAAAAGCATCAACACATTAGAACACTTCGACCGGTTGAAAATGCAACTCCTTCTCGGAAAACCGCAAAGCAATAGCTCAAAGGGGAACTGTGACAGATTTATTACTTCGGACCCCAGGAAGTAACTGCCCCTCAGCTTGGAAGAGCCCATGTCGTCCAGAGACACCCGAGAAAGTCTGGATGTTAAAGGGAGTGCTTCTTGAAAAGGGCTTGGAGGTTAAAGAATTAAAAGCTGTAGTTTTAAATAAAAAAAATTGTTATGAGACTAATTTTATTTTATTATTTACTAAATTTGAAATTGATAATTTTTAAGAATCTCTTTTTTAAACTACTGGTAAATATATTTGATTCATTAATCTTCATTGTATTATCGTAAATTTTAATTCAAAATGTTCTCAAAACATAATTTATCTGACTTAATGTGAAAAAAATAAATGAAGTTAAATTACGAAGTCGCTGGAAACTATGCGATTTTATGCAAAAAAGAAAGCTCATAAAATATTCTGAAAATCGTTTCAAATGACATTTGGATGGACACTAGGGATTTTTTAACTGATTTAAAATTTTATTCCAGGCAATGATATTGATTATTAAACTTGTCGCTTATTGTATAATTCCATTTGTTATAATTTGAATTTTAATACAGTTCTACATCTTATAAGTCTTACTTAGTTATTATTTTGTTGTAAAACCAAATTATTTTCTTCTTTATTTTTATGAACACAAAAGAATATATGCATTCCCTTATGACAATGCATTAGAAAATTTAACCCATAGAAAAATTGTAAAAATGTTAAACGTACAAGCCCTTCTACGGTAAACTTGCAGAATAGTGTAGTATAATAAGACTATTAATAAAAAACTTTTAAATAACTTTTAATAAAAAACTTTTATTAAAAAAACTTTTTAATAAAAAACTTTTAAAACCTCATTTTTCTGGAGGTTACGAGAAGCAAATTTAGTATTCACAATATTTTACTATGAAGAAATGTGATATTTTAATGGCAAAGTAAAAAATTAAGATTTTAATTCATTAAGGGTTATAAAATATTTTAACAATACTATTTTTTCGATACTAGGAAATCAAACCAGTTTTAGTAATTCTTAAAAATACACAAACACAAGTAGAACAAGAAATAAATTCCTTCCCCCCAAAAAAATTATGCAAATATATACATTTTTTGTTTTGTTTCCGGAAATAAATAATTCTCCCTAATTTTGAGAAATAATTTTACCATTATATGAAGTAAAAAATGTTTTAATAAGTTTAATTTTTTTTCAAAAAGTTCAAAAGATCGGACACGTTTAATTTATAACAGCTAGAACCTCATCAAAGTAAAAATTATAAATATATTTTTAAGCAAGTTTTATGCAGTGTTATGCATAACAATTGAAAAACGATTTCCAATTCCTACAAAGAATTACTACGTTTTGAAATTATAAGATAATTTTAAAGAAAAGAAGAAAAAAAAGATATATTCCGACAAAGCGAAAATACGTCGCGATAAGCAACAGTGACGTTGTTTCCAGGTGGCTGGAATTAATTTTTATCTATTGTCCAGAAGGGGAAAACAATATTGTACAAGCGGACGAGCGGCACGAAAACTCGCCAAAGATGGCGACGTTGGCGAGGAGCCTCGCGCCAGCTTGATTGGTTTGGCGAAAGGAATAGTCTAGTAGCCGCTAGATTGTGCGCGATGTCTTGAGAATTTTCACGAGATTCAGGTGCACGCGCTTTTCGGCTATATAAGGACGAGTAGCCGGCGTGAGTTAGTTAGTTGAGAGTACAGTTGAGTTGTCGTTCTATGAATTTTTGAGTGAATTGTGTGTTTATTTGTATTTCATTTAGCATCACATTTCGAATTCTCAAATTTTTCGCTGGTTCAATTATTTTCGGTGATTGGGCTTTGAACTGGAAGGTCGTGTGCGTTCCAGCTCTGTTTCTTCAATCACTACCCTGTCGCAATTAGCAGTAGATGAACCTCCTAGATCCGACTCGTCCTTATTAGGATTAGTTCCGGAAGGGTCAATGATGGAGTCGAATAAGAAATTATGTGCTGGGCACAATAATGAAAACATGATGATGGATGAATCTAACGTCCCCATGAGCCAAGATGTCAACCAATCCTGCCAGCACTGCGCCAGAGTCATTCATCTTCAAGAATGCATCAAGTCCCTTACCTTCCAATGTGAATTCCACAAAAAAGGTTACCTGGATGCCAGACATGTATTTGGGATGGACCATGAACTCACAGCACAACTTGATACATCCTGGAAGACGCAGCCAGGGGTGAGTTGATTTCACTTGGCGATTGTCAGGACCCAAATTGTAGAACTAAAAAGTCCCCCCCCCTCAGGCGAGCAATAATTTTCAACTTCCTTCCCCCTCTAAGAGGAAAATCGCAAATAAAAACTCAAACAAACCAGTTGCAAACTACACCCCAATTCAAAATCGTTTTGCCGGGTTAACAATTGAAGAACCCAGTGTAGATACTGATAAAACTCCAGAGACTAAAATACCTCTTATTATGTTGCAAATGGTTGATAACTTAAATGAAATACTTAAGGAAATTAATCAAACCTGTGGCGAAACCACCAACAAATTTAGTAATAACTACATTAAAATTTTCCCCCAATCTATAGATCAACATCGTAAAATCCAAGAACTTTGTAACGAAAAAGAATATGAACATTACGTTATCACACCGAAAGACAAGCGACCACTTAAAGTGGTAATTAAGGGCCTTCCCCACCGTTTCAACCTTGATGAACTTAAAAATTGCTTAATGGATAAAAACATTCCAGTAAATAAAATCTCCCAAATGACAAAATTCCGTACTAAGGAGACTTTACCTTTCTACCTAGTAGAATTACCAAAAAATAAAGCAGCCGAGGAAATATTCAACATCAAATATCTTTGATATCTCTCTGTTACAATCGAACACTTCAAAGGACGTCCCATGGTAACACAATGCTTTAAGTGCAATAATTTCCACCACACAGCAAACAATTGTGGATACAACCTCGCTGCCTTAAATGCGGAGCAAACCACGAGACCAACGCATGTAGCCAGAAGGAAATTATTCCCAACCCAAGATGTATAAATTGCGGGGAATATGGACACATCGCCTCTTATAGAGGGTGCAGTAAATTTCCCAAGTTACCATCGGCCACGCAAAATAGGAATAACTACTTCCGAAAAAATCAATCAGTTGTTCAGGAAAACATGTCTTATGCGAGCCATTTTAGTAAGAGCCGAACCGAGAAAATGGCGCCACATGAAGGCCATGTTTACAGCCAGGTAGATCCGATAAACCAAACTGACATCGCAAGCGTAGTTGACGCTATGCGGGCTTTCAATGAGCTCGTCAGGGAATTTCCCAATCTTATAGCAGAATTAGGTAAATTAAAACACGCAACCAATCGATTAGACAAAATGAAAATATTCCTCAATGCATTTTCTGATCAGGAACTCTTCGATAAAACGTAATTTTCAATCGCCACAGCCTCCGTATTTTTTACTGGAACGCAAATGGCATTAAAAATAAAATGTTTGATTTTCGTAATTTTGTAAATAATTATAATCCCGATATAATTTTATTGCAAGAAACCCACCTTAGACCACAAAGGAAAATCTTCCTGGCTAATTACTTTTCGTATTACAGCTACCGCTTTAATAAAAATGGAGGTGGAACCGCTATTTTAATTAAAAACGGCATACCTCAAAGTGAGGTCCCCCCGCCCGTCCTACAACATGTAGAAGCTAGCGTGGTTAAAATTAATATTAAAAATATGGAACCCTTTCTCTTAACTTCTACTTATATCCCCCCAACTAGTGATACTTCCAATTTTGTCTTTGATCTCGAAAATTTAATGCAATTAGGCCCTATTCAAATTTTTTGTGGAGACTTCAACGCTCACCACGTTAGTTGGGGTTGTAAATGTAAAAGTCCAAGAGGCAACTCCTTATACCACTTCGCCCAACAGGCCGGTCTTGAAATTCTAGCACTAAATTAGTTAAATTAACTCCCCCACTAAATTAGTTTCTCACTCCGCTAATACCCTTGATCTTACAATAGTTAATAACTTTCATTACCCCTACGACATTAAATCTATCCCTGAGCTTAACTCAGATCACAACCCCATCCTTCTAAATTTTTACTTTAAATACTCGCTCCCAATAAACTCCTCTATTTATAAGACTAACTGGAAAAATTTCAACTACCTTCTCAGCCAATCAGATACCCCGCTTAACCCAGAAATCTCCTCTACTAGCGAATTAGAAGCTGCCGTCAAGCTCCTAGAAAACCAAATGCTCAAAGCCAAAATGGATGCATCAGCTCCCAGTATGACCAGCCAAAAACATTTAGACCCCAAAATTAGAGTCCTCATCAGAGATAGGAATATTGCCAGGAAGATTTTTCAGAATACTAGGGACCCAGTTTTCAAGAGACTCATGAATAGATTAAATAAGGAAATAACTAAATTAGGCACTCAACTTGATAACAATGAATTCGTCAACAAAATCGTAAATACCAACGCAGAAGACGGGTCCATTTGGAAATTAGTTAAATCGCACAAAAATAAACAACACAAGATTCCGCCCTTAAATGGCCAATCTAGTATTGCAATTAATGATAATGATAAAGCAAACTGCTTGGCGGAAAGCCTTGAGAACCAATTTAAACCTAATGACACCCATGATCTCACAACAGAGCACCTTGTAAATAATACAGTCAAAAGCTTTCAAGACTCCCTCCCCCCCAATTTTAATGACTTCTCACCCACAAATTTTAATGAACTTAATGACTATATTAAAACTTTAAATATCAAAAAAGCATCTGGAATCGATAATATCAGCAACCAGATGATCAAAAATTTACCTAATAACTACATCTACTTTTTAGCCATTATTATTAACAATATGCTCAAGTTAGGATATTTCCCAAGCTCCTGGAAAACTGCTGCAGTAATTCCAATAATTAAACCCGGTAAGGACCCAACTGATCCGACTAGCTATCGCCCCATTTCGCTTCTCCCCACAATTAGTAAAATCGCCGAACACATTATTTTAGCCAGATTAAATGAACATCTTAACAATAATAATATTCTTATCCCAGAACAGTTTGGTTTCCGCCATGCCCTCTCTACCACCCACCAACTGCTCAGGGTAACTGAATTCATAGAAGAAGGCTTTTCAAATAAACAATACTCAGCAGCAGTTTTTCTCGATATACAGAAAGCTTTTGACAGAGTTTGGCTTGAAGGCCTTATTTACAAATTAATAAACTACAATATATCTCCGCACCTAATCAAAATTTTAATATCTTACTTCAGCAACAGATCCTTCAGGATTAAACTGAACAATGTTTTCTCAGTTATAAAACCGATTTTAGCTGGTGTTCCTCAAGGATCCAAGCTGGGGCCAGTTCTTTTTTCTATTTTCATAAATGACATCCCGAAACAATTCAATACCATATTATGCATGTACGCAGATGATACTGCAATACTAGCACGCAACAACAATCCAAATTACATTACAATAGCTCTTAATAGACATATTAAATCTCTTGAGGACTGGTTCTCCAAGTGGAAAATTGTAATTAATGCGTCAAAAACTGAAGCTATTTATTTTAGTAGATATAAAGCTAAGAAATTCCGCCCCCTTCAAATTAAAAATCAAAACATCCCGTGGTCTAAGGAATGTAAATATTTAGGAGTCATTTTAGACAGTAAATTAACTTGGAAGCCCCACTTTAATTATCTAACCAACAAGTTTCGAGACCTAACTCGTAAATTATATCCCTTAATCTCTAGAGACTCCAAAATGACCAGGAAAAATAAAATACTTATTTACACTGCCTATTTGCGTCCAATAATTACATATGCTTGCCCTGTGTGGGGTTATGCGCCTAAATCCAATCTAATTCATGTCGAAAGACTCCAAACCAGATTTCTAAGAAATATCTGCAAAATGCATTGGTACATGCCAAGTAAAAACATGTACCTTGCACTAGACTATCCTCCACTTAAAAAATTTCTTAAAAAACTTGCAACTAAATTTTTTGAAGACTTGGAAAAAATCAATAATGAAGCCATCCTTAATATCCCCAGATATACACCAAACATTAAAGTCAGAAGACCTAGAAATATTTTACTCTAATCTCACCTCATTTCCAATATTGTAATTTAACTTTTGTTATTTTTAACTTTTTCTTTTTTCCGTACTTAAACTCTTATTTTTGATGATTTAAATCAGCTCTAAGTCTTAAGTTCTCACAAGGTGCATAACTCCTCACCCACCACCCCTAAATAGCCAATCAAAACCTGTCCTGACTCTCGCCAACTCACCCACCCCTACTCCTCAACAACTACTTAAGGCCCTGCAGAACTTTTCCAGTCCACTTCGCAGACGGTCACGTATGTAGCTGAAAGCAACGTGGAAGCATTTCATCATGACTGGGGATAAGCTCCTGCCGGGGCTAGAAGCCCCAATAATCCAACCACTAGCGTGAGTTAGTTAGTTGAGAGTTTGCTCTGAAATAAAAAGCGTCTCGCTGGACTAAAGGATTAGTGAGCTGTGTTTGCGTTTGCTGTTAACGCTGTGTTATTGAGCTCGCTGTGATTTGCTGTTGCTGTGCTATACGATAGCTGTTTTGCAGTCTGTTTGTATCGTGCGTAAGACTTGCATTTACGCTGTAATTGACTGTTGACTGCTGAATTGTACTTATCTAAAATTCTTACTTTATCAATTATCCTGTAAATAACTGTAAATAGCTGTAAATAAATTTGTTTGTGCTGTCTTCAACTAAAGTCCATTCAATCCGAACCCGCTACGCTAAAAAAACGTAACAACTGGTGTCAGAAGTGGGATTGAATGGTGAAGACTAGAGCGATGGAGGAAGCAGATAAAGCAAAATTTGAACAGCTTTTTGCTTTCATTAAAGAAATGAAAGAAGGGATAGAACGAGGGCAAGAGAAGATGGAGAAGATAGAACAAGGCCAAGAGAATATGAAGAAGAAGATAGAACAAGGCCAAGAGAATATGGAGAAGAAGATAGAAGAAGGCCAAGCTAATATCGTTGAAGCAATCAATTCCAAAATAGATGCTTTAGCGGAAAAGGTTCAAGAGAACGACAAAAAGATTCACAATATTCAGCAGAGTTGTGAACAGAATGGGGAAAATCTCCGTAGAGTTGAAGAGAAATTTGATGAAAGATTTAACACCTTTGAGCAAGAAATTGAGAGGAAAGTCGAGGAAAAATTGAAGAGAATGGAAGGTGCACAGATAAAAGCTGAAAACCAATATCCGAATGTTCGAGAGTCTGAAATAGCTCAACCTGTGCCTGTTATTCCTAAATCAAACATAAAAGTGTCCACCTACGACGGAAAAACATCTTGGCAAGTCTACAAGACTCAATTCTCCATCGTCGCAGAAGCCAATGGTTGGGATCCAGTCACGAAAGCTCGTCAACTGGCTGCGTCACTACGGGCTGAAGCTGCCGATATTTTGAGAACTGTTTCCGAAGATCAACACCTGGACTTTGATGCTCTTTCAAACGCTCTGGAATTGCGCTTCGGAGAAAAGTGCCTCAAGGACTATAGCCGTCTTCAGTTAAAGACCCGGCAACAACGATCGAATGAAAGCCTGCAAGAGCTTGCAGCAGATGTAGAGAGGCTCTCCTATCTTGCCTTCTCCGACTGTCCTTCCGAGGTACGGGAAACACTGGCCCTGCAGAGTTTCATTGACGGTGTGAGGGATCCAGAGATACAAAAGTCCATGCGAATGGCTGAATTGAAAGATTTGAAAGCACCTTTGGCTTATTCAGTGAAATTTGAAGCCGCTCAACAAGCTGCACGGATGGATCTCCATTCAGTAAGAGGTGCTACGGCGCAAGATGCATCGAATTCTTCGCTGCAAAATCTAACTGAAATGATGAAAACAATTTTCCAGTTTATCCGGAAAAGAGTTGAAAGGCCCAACAAAATTGGTCAGAGAACTGTAAAATGTTGGAAATGCGGCGATGAGGGCCATGTTCGAAGGAATTGTCCAGTCCGCTTAGATAAACGGGTTAAAGACTCTTCTAAAAGCAACCAGGAAAAACGTTTGAGAGTATTACAGATATCTTCAAGAGGCGGTGGTAAAAATGGTGTATTTGTTGATGCCTTCGTCAACGGAATTCCCTGCCGAATGATCGTTGACACAGGAGCCAACGTGACCATCGTGCGTAGAGATGTTGCAGAACAACTCGAAAAGAAAATTCTCTGGACACCGTCCCGTGTCTCCCTCCAAACGGTCACTGGTGACAGAATTCCAGTTACAGGGAAAATGAATATTGAAATTGGATTTGGAAATGCTACTTACGACCATACTGTTTACGTAGCGGAAATTACAGATGATTTCATACTTGGTATGGACTTTCTGAAGAAGTATGATTTTGTAATCGACTTGAAAAATTACTCCCTGCACTCCACATCAGAAGTCATGACTCTTTTCCATTTGGGATCTGGAAGAGGAAATGGAGACGCCTTGTCAAGAAAACCCTGTTCTGAGGGTTGTCGCAACAGCTCCTCGGCGGAAAAGAAACATTGGATTGATACAGCAACTGCGCGCCAAATCGCAGAATCTATCCCACCTCAATCTGATCCCTGGAGTGATGAGGAGGTTCTCAAGGAACAAAGAAGTGATCCTGACATTGAACCAATTATGGAATTTATGGAATCAAACAAGTCAAGACCTGACTGGCAGGACATTTCAAGTCTCAGTACTGGAACTAAGCGTTATTGGGCTCTCTGGAATTCACTCGAAATTAGAAATGGTATCTTGTATAGAAAATGGGAGTCCGAAGATGGGAAGTCAGTTAAGTGGCAACTTGTACTTCCCCGATCGAGGATACACCAAGTTCTGAAGGAGTTACACAGCAGTCCTAAAGGAGGTCATTTCGGAGTCATGAAGACAACTCGTGAAGTCCGAGACCGTTTCTATTGGAACAACATGAAAGATGATGTTCGAGAATGGTGTAGAACATGTGATGCCTTAGACAAAAACACGCAGCCGTGGCAAGTTACAGCAGTGTAATGTAGGTGCATCGTTTGAAAGACAAGCCTCTGACATCTTGGGACCTCTCCCTAGCAGAGATAATGGAAACAGAAAAGAACTCCGACTGCCCTGTGATCCTCAGTTCGGGTGTCCACCGGATACGCCTTCTTCGCCTGTGGATTATGTTCAAGACCTCCAGGCCCGTTTAGAAGACGTACACAGATTTGCCCGAGATCGGATCAACATAGCGACGGAGAAGATGAAGACCAGGTACGACACGAAAGCCACCGGACCTGAATTCAAGGAAGGTGACAAGGTATGGTTCTGGAACCCGATTCGACGAAAGGGACCCTCTCCGAAGCTGCAGTCTTCCTGGGAAGGCCCTTATACAGTCCTGAAAAGACTGAATGACGTCGTGGTTCGAATAAGGAAGTCACCGAACTCAAAACCAAGAGTAGTACATTACGACCGGCTAGCCCCTTATTATGGTGACTTGTCAAATAGTTGAAACCATGGTTTCCTCATTTATGTAAATATGACCTGTATATTTGTAAATAGTGTTCTTCATGTTAATTCTTTTTCAATGATTTTGTCTGTAATTTTGTGTGTATGGTATTGTTACTTTTGAGTGTCTTCTGCTCAGGGTCTGTACTGCCCGGGACGTGCAGTCCTTGAGGAGGGGGCAATGTTACAAGCGGGCGAGCGGCACGAAAACTCGCCAAAGATGGCGACGTTGGCGAGGAGCCTCGCGCCAGCTTGATTGGTTTGGCGAAAGGAATAGTCTAGTAGTCGCTAGATTGTGCGCGATGTTTTGAGAATTTTCACGAGATTCAGGTGCACGCGCTTTTCGGCTATATAAGGACGAGTAGCCGGCGTGAGTTAGTTAGTTGAGAGTTTGCTCTGAAATAAAAAGCGTCTCGCTGGACTAAAGGATTAGTGAGCTGTGTTTGCGTTTGCTGTTAACGCTGTGTTATTGAGCTCGCTGTGATATGCTGTTGCTGTGCTATACGATAGCTGTTTTGCAGTCTGTTTGTATCGTGCGTAAGACTTGCATTTACGCTGTAATTGACTGTTGACTGCTGAATTGTACTTATCTAAAATTCTTACTTTATCAATTATCCTGTAAATAACTGTAAATAGCTGTAAATAAATTTGTTTGTGCTGTCTTCAACTAAAGTCCATTCAATCCGAACCCGCTACGCTAAAAAACGTAACTTTACCAAATTTGTCACACTTAAAAGTTGTTAACAATGTAGCAAATATTAAACAATGCAGGAAATGGAGAAATTTAATTATAAAAAAATCTTCTTTCAGAGCAATGGATAAATATATTACGTCATCCATTCTTTAAAATTATATTTAAAGCATGCATTTTAGAAGAAAAAAAAGTTTAAATATTTTTTTCAGAATTCAAAAACCCGATAAAAATGAATATAAATATAAAATGAATGTGGATGAATATAATATTAAAATGAATGATAAAATGAATATGGTTATGCTTTGAATAATCCACTCACTGATGATTATTTCTAATTCTATACAATAAAGGAATGATCTCTTTTACAACGATCTTTGAAATCACATCCATAAAACTATGCATTTTGTATAAGAAATATTTACGCAAAAGCTTTTTTTCCCCAAAATATGTGAAACAAAAATGAATATAAGATCTCTTTATTGTATAATGCGTAAAAAATAACCATCCAAACATTTTAATACACAATTAATCATTCTCTTGTTAATGCACCATGAAACCTCATGATAAACACTAGACAATACTTCGTTGTCAAAAACAGTAAAAAATGAAATAAAATTATCAAAAACTGCAATTTGAAATTTAAGTAAAATAAATCGCAATATTGTGTTGATATCTCAGTAATGATAATTTTACTTTGAAATGCTGAAAAATGTATTAAATAATAATAATAAAATGTATTCATAAGTCTTAAAAATTAATACACAATAGTTTTATTATTTAATGAAGGGACCAAAAAGACAATGAAGGAGTCAGTCGATTTCAATTTATTCACGATATTAATGTAAAAACTTTAAGTTGGCTATAAGCAAATGTGTTGTGTAAGAGAAATAAAAAGAGTAGCTGATTCCTTTCAAGCTAAAATTGCAAATTGTTTCAAATCCCCGTATTGACACTATGCTATTTGAAAACGGCCTGAGCCAACAGCTCTGAAAGAAAAGAAGGGTGTCGGGTGATCCCCGACCCTACAGGGGGAGGAAAGGAAATCCTAGAAATACAAAGCATTCACCCCTTGTGTCCTCAGGGTTCCGTCTCCTTAACGGGAATAAAGATAAAAGGAGAAATCTGTGAATGGGTTGAAAAGTGACCGGACTGGTATTCTCGGAATAATCGTAACACTGAATTGCATATCACTGAAATCTATCGGAACAGCGACTTCTCACTTTTCAGTGAAGTCGCTGCAAAGTTATAAATCACAGCGGGCCTCACACTGATAGTGACCTTGACTTTCGAATATTCACATTTAACAATGCGCTATACTATATGATCATTGTATTGCCTGTGACGTGAGTCGTACCGTCTCTGGAGGGTCACACGTGACCCCAACAATAGTAATTTGCTTATTCACTTCGCTGGCGCCATCTATCGGTAGAATTTAGAAATAAAAAAATATAAAGAAATGACATTTAATTTTAATTTAACTTTTTCAGAAAATTCTTTAATCTAATAAATAAATTAAATAAATATTATTGAAAAAGGATTTAAAAAATATGTTAAAATAGATAAATTAATTCGATTACGTATTTCGTACATCAGTAAATGAAGTATTAAATATTATTAATAAATTTTAAATTTAATAACAATTAAAAATTTTTAATTAATAATATGATTGAAATAACAGATATTTGGAACAAATATTTAAAAATAGCAATAGCAAAATTATTTGTTACTCAAAAAAAGGTGGATTATGCATCTCTAATTAAAACAGATGTGACGAAGTCCGAATCCCTTTTATACTCATCGCTGTTAAGAATTAAATTCTTTGAGTCTGAAATGGTTGCTTTTTCTGATATTACTTCACCAATTTCTTCTGCAACCAGTAACAGATCTTCTTTTTTAAATCCTTTAACAGTAGCAAACATTATAATTAAGTAAATGATCCTGTCGCGGACGCCATAAAATGTTAAAATTCAGAACTTTCAATGCAAAATATAAACGACTCGAAGCGTAAAAAACTGAACAACTTTACTTTAACAGAAAGGATCATACACTGAAAAACATTATTACATTTTTTTTCCAAAAAAAAAAAATGATATATATATACATCCGGTCACATTACTCACTCAACAT
>JAOUZG010047904.1:2306850-2343854 GCA_026289955.1 Argiope argentata
TCAACACAATGATTTAAATTAGAATTTTAACTATTTGAGTAATTAATTTTATCAAATGTTTGAAACGGAGATTATTAAAAATAAAATTTTACACTATTATAAATATGCTTTGTAAAAAAAGACTTTGTTTTATTTTTATTTTCTCCTATTTAACCATGCATTTGATCTTACTATATATGTAAAACTTTGTTTTAAAATAGTTAATGTTGTTTCAGCCTTATAAAATTCTTGATGGCTCTGTACTGTTTTGCAACATATGCTTTATTAATCATGTACTCTAAGAAATTACATATATAGCCAAACTGGCTATTTGGGGGATGCGGTAGATGCTATGCACCCAAAGCATTTTGATTGTGGGTCCCCAACATAATTAAGAACTAAATTATTGTTCTGAATGGTAATAGCAGGATGGAATGAGCATGACATTTAACTGGAAAAATTAATGGGTTTGAAATCAATTCAGAATATATTACAGATTCAGTAAAATATTAGAGGTTTAGTGCCAGTGTGTAACATATTATAAGCATCAAGTATGATAATTTACAATTGCTAAAATAAAGGCTAAGTGCTCTTTCAGCAAATTAAATTAACTACAGAAGTTTGTGTTCATAATGCTAAAATGTACTTTCTATACTATTAAATAAATGTGCGATAGTAATGTGTTTGTTTTGTATATTTTTCAAACTTTGAAAAATTGTATGGCCCTATATATATGTTTTCACCCAGGCACCTTAATAAAACAAGCTAGCTCTGTATATAGCTTTCAGTGTTAGTTAATTTTTTTTTAATATTTCTGATTAGTGCTTGTTCAAAAGCAATGTTTTTTCCCAATTATAACAAAGAATATGATAGGATGGTTTAATAAGAAATATCGTGCATATCTGGTTTTGGATTTGTTTATAAATTTTAAAGTTCTTTTTGTTATGTCACTCAAGTATTGTTTTAACCTTCCATATTTTACATTCTTTTAAACATTTATAATTTTAAATTTTCATTATACTGTTGTTTGAATTTTTTTATTACTGATTGCTTTTGCTTAAAGTTGAGGAAAAATAGCAATGATTTTTTTTATAATGGCACAATGTATGTTATATTTTATGTATATTTGATTATTTGGTTGTATATTTGGTAAAGGTTACATATAGTGTGCCCCTTGCAGCGCCAAGGATGCCAAGTTGCCAAAAAAGATGACGGACAATGTAAACAAACACTTTTATGGGGTGGTGACGGTTATGACTTTTCGCAATATAATGATTTTTTTAAAATCGATAAGCATTGTCTTTTAAATTATTTTTTTTCAGGCCCGGTGCCTTCAACAGATGACTCCGGCATAGAGATGCATAATCCACCTTTTTTTGAGTAACAAATAATTTTGCTATTGCTACTTTTAAATATTTGTTCCAAATATCTGTTATTTCAATCATATTATTAATTAAAATTTTTTAATTGTTATTAAATTTAAAATTTATTAATAATATTTAATACTTAATTTACTAACGTAAGAAACAAGTGGTCAAATTAATTTATCTATTTTAGTTTATTTTTTAAATTCTTTTTAAATATTAATTATTTCATTTATTTATTAGAGTAAAGAATTTCCTTAAAAAGTTGAATTAAAATTAAATGTCATTTCTTTAAACTTTTTATTTTATTTCTAAATTCTACCAATAGATGGCGCCAGTGAAGTAAATGAACTTGAAAGGCAACAGGCCTTCTATCGGAGGTCACGCTACTACTCATTTCGCAGGCAATAATAGAATAGCGGATTGTCCAATGCAAATATTGGAAAGTCAAGGTCGCTATAATTGAGGGGGAGGGGTGACTAATCACTTTACAGTGAAAATTATCGGAAAGTGAGAAGTCACTGCTCCGATAGATTTCAGTGATATGCAATTCAGTGTTACGATTATTCCAAGAATAACTAATCGGGTCACTTTTCAATCCCTTCACAGAATTCTTCTTTTATCTTTATTCCCTTTAAGGAGACAGAACCCTGAGGGCACAAGGGGAGAATGCTTTGTATTTCTAGGATTTCCTTTCCTCCCCTGGGAGGGTCGGGGATCACCCGATACCCTTCTTTTCTTTGAAAGCTGTCGGCTCAAGCCCTTTTGAGATAGCATATTGTCAATACGGGGAATTGTGAGAATTTGCGATTTTAGATTGAAAGGAATCCACTTTTTTTTTATTCCTCTTTCACTTACAATACATTTCCCTACAGCCAACTTTAAGATTTTACATTACTATCGTGCATGAAATTGAATTCGACTGGTTTCTTCAATGTCTTTTTGGCACATTCATTAAAAAATAAGACTATCGTGTATTAATTTTTAAGAATTACGAATACATTTTTTATTATTATTCAATACATTTTTCAGTGGTCCAAGGTAAAATTAACATTGCTGAAATATCAACAAAATATTGCGATTAATTTACTTAAATTTCAAATTGTAGTTTTTGATAATTCTATCGCATTTTTTTGCTGTTTCTGTCAACGAAGCATTGTCCAGTGTTTATCATGAGGTTTCGTGGTGCATTAAATGGCGGATGATTAATTTTATATTATTAATTTTTTAAACTGGTTATTTTTTACACATTATACGATTAAGAGATTTTATATTCATTTTTGTTAAACATATCTTGAAAAAAAAAAAAAGAAAACGCTTTCGTGTAAATATTTCTCCTACAAAATGCATAGTTTTATCGATGTGATTTCAAAAATCGTTATAAAGGAAATCATTCCTTTCTTGTATAGAATTAGAAATAATCGTTGGAAGGATGGATTATTCTAAGCATATCTAATTTTTTATTCATTTTATCGGATTTTTGTATTCTAAAAAAATATTTTGAAAAAAAAGATATAAACTTATTTTTTTTCTAAAATGATTTTTTTAAATATAATTTTAAAGAAAGAATGAAGTAATATATTTATCCAATGCTCTGAAAGGGGATTCTTTTAAAATTAAATTTCTCCATTTCCTACATTGTTTAATATTTGCTACATTTACTACTTTTAAATGTCACAAATTAGGTAAAGATATTGTTTTCCCCTTCTGGACGGTAGAGGAAAATTAATTCCAGCCACCTGGGAACAGCTTCACTGTTGCTTATTGCGACGTATTTCCGCTTTGTGAGATTAGATCAATCTTTTTTTCTATTTCTAAGAAAAATTAAAATTACCTTATAATTTCAAAACGCAGCCATTCTGTGTAGGAATTGGAAATCGTTATTTAATTGTTATGTATAACACTGCATAAAGCTTACTTAAATAATATATTTATAATTTTTTCTTTCATGAGGTTCTAGCTGTCATAAATTAAATGTGTCCGATCTTTTGTACTTTTTTTAAAAAAAATTTAAACCTATTAAAACATTTTTGTTTGATATAATGGTAAAATTATTTCTCAAAATTATGGTGAAAGATTTATTACCTAAAACAAAAAACAAATGTATATATTTGCATAATTTTTATATGGGATGAATTTATTTCTTATTCTGCTATTAATTTGTGCGTGTGTATTTTTAAGAATAATTAAAACTGGTTGATTTCATAGTATCGAAAAAAAGAGTGTTAAAATATATTATAACCATTAATGAATAAAAATATTAATTTTTTACCCTGCCATTATCATATCACATTTCTTCATAGTAAAATGTCTCCAATACAAAGTTTGCTTCTCGTAAGCTCCAGAAAAAATAAGGTTTTTACGAAATAAAACTTTTTAAAATTTTTTCTTATTAATAGTTTTATTCTACTACACTATTGTACAAGTTTACCGTAGAAGGACATGTGCTTTTAACATTTTTACAATTTTTCTATAAGTTAAATTTCCAAATGCATTATCATTAAGTGAATGCATATATTCTTTTGTGTTTATAAAAATAAAGAAGAAAATAATTTGATCTTTCAATAAAATAATAACTAAAAAAGACTTATAAGATGTAGAACTGCATTAAAATTCAAATTATATCAAATGGTATAATACAACAAGCGACAAGTTTAATACTTAATATCATTGCCTGCGATAAAATTTTAAATCAGTTTAAAAATTCCCTATTGTCCATCCAAATGTCATTTAAACATATTTTCCGAATATTTTACGAACTTTCTTTTTTGCATAAAATCGCATAGTCTCCTGCAACTTTATATTTTAACTTCATTTATTTCTTTGACATTAAGTCAGATAAATTATGCTTTGAGAACATTTTGAATTGAAATTTACAATAATCACAATCAAGATTAATGAATCAAATATATTCACCAGAGGTTTAAAAAAGAGATTCTTAAAAATTATCAATTTCAAATTTAGTAAATTTTAAAATAAAATTATTCTCATAACAATTGCTTTTTTTTATTGAAAACTACAGTTTTTAAAGATGCAATAAGCCGAAAATAAAATAAAACTGCAAATATCAGAAAGAGTCCCACAGAAAAAAAACTTATCCAAATCTCCGCATGTGTTAGGTTATTGCCTATTTAAAAGAAAGATATTCATCCTCTTTTTCAGATAGTTTTTCCCGGAAATGGAATCATAAAAGGAAGTAAAATGAGGTGTAAACCCACGAAGAGGGTGAATGAAGGACAGACCTCCCAAGCACAAACATTTGCTAATTTTCAGTAAACCTTTTACCCATGCACCAATTTTAATCAATAGGAGTTTTAAACATTACTATGTTTCATATTTAACACACTTCGAAAAACCAATGGAAAATTATCTTGAATTTGAATTTCCGGCAAACCGTAATTGCCTCTAAAAATTCCTTTCCATTTGTGCTACACCCCTTAGGGTCAGGAGGTTTTGTCCAGCTGTAGTTATAATCACTGTTGGCGTTAGTGAGTTTTGTGGACCCTTCTTTGGCGACATTTTTTAAGTGACACTGATAAGAGCTCACGAATGAGTTTGCTTTTAACCTAATAAAATTTTATTCTAATATGCGTTTATAATTTTATTCAAATGATAAATTTTTTAATCAAGAATTACTTGAAATTTCGTTTTTGATAGAATGGTTTGTGAAGATTATCGCGCCCTAGATAACTTGTTACATCCTTGATCCCAATTCGTCACAGTGCAGAAAAACTAAATTGATCCTCGGATAGGTTTTTTTTCGCCTTGTCATTATATTTTATATAATGATTATTTTATATTTTATATAAATATTAAAATCTTTACTTCTTCATTTTAATGAAAGTTACTAGAACTGAAATGTTACTAGACATTTAAATTTTTCCAGAAATATTTGTACTGAAACCAAATAAATTAAGTGACTGCGTAAAAATGGCAGGAATTCTAGATTTAATTTTAAGCATTTCTGAAAGATAATCTAAATAATCTGCTTGCAAAAATATTTGTAGTTCATAACAAATGCTGATCGTTTTGAATTCTAGCCTTATTTATTAAAGATTTTTTTTAAAAAATTATAACTACTTTTTTATATAATTTTATAGCAATGAAATCTTATAAATCAAATTCTAAGTAAACCATATATAATTTACTTTGTTTAAATTAACCTTCTTTAATCTGGTGATTACCTACAAATTAATAAATTTTTATGTATAAAAAAATTCGTTATAAATCGGCTATTGATTGTTTAGAAAATGAAGCGTACTTTTCAGAAATATGACATTGTTATGAGTAATTGAAATAATCGGAAAAAAATCACAATAAATTATAAGAAGAGACAATAGAACAAAGAAATGTTACTAGTAATTTATAATAAAAACCGTCCGAAATATGAAATTATATCCGATTTCATAAGCTCAATATATTGATATTTAAAAAATTCAAATCTACAAAATAGCTGAAAATCCTACAAAATAGCAGAAAATCGCCCGCTATTTTGCAGATATATTTTATTTACAAAATGGCAAAGGATTGTTATATGTGCTTTGTGCAAAGAAATGAAAATATTTTCAAAAAAAAATCAAGTACGACATTTATACATGATATATAAATTGTTGCATTTAATAAAGATAAATGAGTCAGAAGAAACTTTATAAGAATTAAATTTACAGCTTCAGTAAGGCTTGAGAAATTTATTTAATCACAAATATGATTGAAAAATTGACAACAATTTGTTATGTGCTAAATAATATAACGCATTCATTTGAGTTACAAGTTATTTAATAACATAAAATTTAATTCATTACTCCTTCATGCGCAATTAGAAAAAAGAGTGTTCCACAAAAAGAAAACAAAAACTGCGATAAAAAGCTTTTTCTAGGGGGCCAGAAGCAGTAAAACCGCAAAAAAGCAACCTGGTTAAAACGGAGAGGACAGATGACCAATTAACACCACGGGGAAGGGGAAAGCAGTTGTTATCTTTCTTCACTGAATGCCCGCATTCAAAGTAACTTTTCCGAATTTCGGTTCCCGCAACTTAAAGATTAAATAATACTTTTCTAATGCCTTCACATTTTAAATCTTAATTCTTATAGAAAAAATTGACATGTTTTGAAGAAAATTGATTTTAAATTTTTTATGTTCGTCTATATCATTTAAGAAGGCATCAGTTCTCCAAGAATGAAGCTTATTTAATTTTAAAATTAATTTCAGGCTTTCTTCGAAACAATTTCTTTTGCAAATAAGAATTTATTGTGGAAATGTTTGTACTCATAAGACAGCTGAGAATTATTCATACATACATGAGTGCCAGAACAAAAGGCTCGACGTATTTAAATTAGTATTTTTGATTCATGTATATATATATGTTTGTTTAATACTTGAGAAAGCTGTGCAATTTTTGTGCTAAATTTCTTAATTTTTTCCAAATGCTGTCAATCAATAACAAAATCTCAGAATAAAATAGTCTTATCTATAGTAGTTAAAGAATTGACAATAGTTAAAATTTAAAATCTATTATAGTTAGAACTTCGGACCCAACAAAATCGATTAACTTCATTTTTTTAAGGTAGCAATGTCCAATATTATCAATTTCGCGTTGAGAAGATATTAATAAACTTCAGGCAAATTTTTTCTCCCTTCTCTCTTATTTAGAAACGTAATTATCAATAAAAAATATTCAGCAAATTTGATATTTGGCTCTGTAATGATGTTCCAGGTATACAGTTTTTTTAAAATCGGTATAAACTATCTCATTTTAAATCATAACATTATAAATTTTATTTTCATTATAAAATATTTTTAAGACATGTTTATCGGCTATAAATTTAGAATATAACATTTCGAGCCATTCTATTTGCACAAAATATTATTATTTTTAATTCCTAAAAGTATATAGTTTTTGAGAGACACAAACACGAGTTTATCTATATCTTTCCTACACAATACCGATTTTTTAAAACGTGTTCTATGAAACACGGCTAAAAATTATACAAAATAGATTTCTTAAAAATACAATATATTTCTTAATAATGCAAATATTTGAATGTATAAGAATGTTAATTTGAAGGTATTTTAGTTTTGATAATCCATATTTTATAATTAAGGAAATTTATGATTTTTAAAAATAGTTTCTATGTATTTCTTTTATTATTAAAATTTATTATTAATAATGCATTTCTTTTATTATTAAAACTTACTTATCTCTAAAAAGATAAAATATAAATCCACTAAAAATAACATGTAAACAATAGAATATAAAGTACGCATGACTTATAATCGGAAGACTGGTGTTATTCAGCAATTTATCTTCCTTTACTTTCAAAAATTTCTATTCTATTTTTTAACCCCTTCGCAAACATTGTCGTGTCTAATACGCACATCGAATTATTGAATTTTCAGTTTTAAGCTTGCAACTAAGTGAACAGAATCAAGCATTTAAAAATGCAAAAATCACCTAGAAATGCTTCAACATTTCAAATAATCGTTATATTATTATAAGATTCAAGATAACAATATATATTTAAGATAATATGCATCATCTAATTAAACTAACAATTGAAGTAAAATAAATTCGTATGCCAAGCGGTTAAAATCTTAAGTTTAGATTGAATAAGACTCAGTATACATTACAGATATTTTCTTGAAATGGCGTTTTTGAAAATACAAGAGATTAAACTTTTGAGCCTAATAATATCAGTTCTCTTATATACCCTTAAAACACCTTGTAGAGGAAAATAAAAAGAATAATAAGAAATACTATTTTAATTGTTAATTTATTTAAGTTATTTTCAATTAAAAATATTTTAAATGAAATCAGTTTAAAACAAAAAGAGTAAATAAATATTTTAAACGTGAACATAAATTATTTCCCGATAAATTCTGAAATCCACGAAATTTTGACAAACGAAGCATTTTTTTTCTTTATCACATTGCCAACCATAATATTTATGATATAAACAAATTTATTGATGTATACGTGATGTAAGCCTTTACATTCTCTGTTATTAAATTTTTAAAAAAGTATTTAAATTTGCATGAATTTTTGTGCATTTTTCCGAAAATGTTTTTATAAACCAATGAAGAGAAATTTATCATTGGCAATTAATTTAAAAAAATTTCTTTTATTTTTAAAACAGCTTTAAAATAAACCATAATTCTGTCTTTAAAAACTGGAAAATCCTTCAGAGCAGCGGAATTCTCATGCTACCCAGAAACAGAAAATTCAATTATGCTAATATCAAATCGTGTCAATCGTGACTATTTAGTAATTATGGTGTTTATATCCAGTTAAGAATGATATAAATACATATGAAGTTTGTTTGAAGCAATGAATATCGGCAGAAACTTGTTTTAAAACACAAATTAATATTTTTCTTTGAAGATACATGCGGAAGAAATCTAGTTTTCGTAAAATGAGAACAGATGCGTATAGCTTTCAGCGATGGGGAAAGTTGACCTTTGTGAAATAGGAACCTCTCTGCGTGTGGTCAAAGGTCCCACCGCCAGCCACAACTATTTGTGGGAGGTCTGTTCCAAGAAAGAGCATAAGTGGGTACGTGACTTTCCCAATGCATGACTGAAATCTGCTTCGAGAGCGTCCATTGGAGAGATAGTATCGATTGTTACTTTCTATCGTGATCTAAGATCTGAAATCGAAATATCAACCAATAAGAACGTGCCAGTGATTTGAATCACACCCATTTTTGAAAAGTATTGGTCACTGAGATTTTTGACTTTTTGATATTGGTTACGTAATAGCCGTTTCTAAAATATTCGTCATGCCGGAGTCCGGCATCTGTTGAAGGCAAAGGGCAGAATTTTTTAACTTAAAAAAACATCCTACGGCTTCGCTATGCCCGGGAGCGGGAAACTAGTAGCTTCGCTTTCACATTGAACATAAGGAATGCGTGGATAACATAAACAGTAAATGATAAATAATGGAGAAAGACAAAGATGCAAAAAGAATGGATTTAATAGGAAATTTTAAAGACATAATGCACAAACTTGAAGCATTCAATTTGTTGTAAAAAATATTCCAACCACCTTTCATCCATTTCTCAGGTTCGAAATGTTTTTTTCCATCCCATTGAAATGGCATCCACTTTTGAATAATTGCCGACATAATAACAAGCGAAGAAAATATAACTATTCGGCAAATTTTCCCTAAAGTCTCTTCAATTATATTATTTCGGTCTTTGTATTACTAACTAGTCCAGAAGATTAAGAATGTGTTATGCTTTAACATTTTTTTTATTTTTATGTCAAGGCAATTATATTTATGTTGTCTGATTTTCAGATATTTTATAAAATTAATCCTTTTTTTAAAATCCTTTTTTAGTCATGCATTGTAAGACTTCTAAATCCTACCTTAAATTGTACTCATTATAATTTGTTTTGTGATTTTGATATTTGAAAAAAGTTTATATTTATAACTTTGTGTAGAATTCATCTTATATTTTCCAATGAATAATTCGATGCATTTTGTAGTTTTAATGTCTGTAATAAAAATTTCAAAATTGTGTATAATTCTTCTAATTTATTATTCGTAGTCTGTTTCAAATTTTAGTAGACTTTTTCTTTCATTTAGCTAAGCAAAATTCCAAGTAAAAACATTAAACTATTTATTCCCTAAAATCTTGTGAATGAATGTGATGATATAAGTAATTTATAATTTTTTTGTAAGAACACTAAAGTTTTAGTTCAGAAACTTTTTAAGAAGAAAAGGTTGATAGTTGCTCTTGAATTACTAATGAATTTTGTTTTTGATAAATGCATATCAATCATGGTGAAAACCTGTAGATTTGTTGTTTTATATAACTTGCCTAAATACAGAAAACTATTTCACCTGGACAAGATAAAGTTATTCTGTGACTGACTACCTTTTGAGTAAGCAGTCGTGTTAAATTTTATCTAAATATTCTTCATTTTAAGAATCCGAAGAATTGAGGTGTGGTATAAAATTTTACTTTTACCTCTCTTGATAAGTGTTTTATTATTAATTAATGCTTAACTAATGATTAACTAATGATTTAATTTCTGATGCTACCATTATAAAAATTTGAGTATTCATCAAACTTAAAGTATATACAGAAACCAAAACTGTATATTCTTTAAAAGGAAGCTCTTACCACTGAAGGAGGAGGGTAAATACAGTTGCAGAATGGATCAATTTTATCACAGAAAAATAAGGATTAGCCTTAATTTTAATTAAAAAAATCCTTTATTTAAAAATGTTGAAGATCAAATATTCTTATCAAGAAATTAAGTATAATATAATTTTGAAAGCTTAAAGAAATTTATCATCATTTGAGGAATTTCTGAAAAAAAACACAACCACATTTTAATTAATGTTTTTTTCAGAAAACAAATGGCTTTTTTCCTTTGCCAAAACTGAATTTCAAAACATGATTCATCATTATTTTTTTATCTTGTAAATTATTTATTTGACTGAAATAAAATTTAAGGAATGATTGAAATCAGTATAAGTATAATCAGTATAATCCTCTCAAAAAAGTTTCAAATCAAATTTTTGTTCCTTTGATAGGGTGTATCATACTTATTATATTTTAATTATTATGCACAGAATGTACTTATATTTCAAAAATAGTTATATTATTCCATTAAAAAATGCATGAAATTTTTAAGTTGCAGATTTATTAAATTCTTATAAAAACTAGGAAACATGATGTAAACAATCCTGGTTTTTATAAATTAAGATAAATATACTAGTTGGAATATTTATTATTATGTATAAGCTTAGTATTTTTTTTTCTCTCTTAAAATTTTTACAAAAATAAGGTATAGAATTTGTGATTTTTTATCAGCTCACATTCTAATTCAAAAAGAAAGGAAATATTCTAAACCAAAGTATTTTAAAAAATGAGGATACGAAGAAAAACAGCAGCTTCAATTAATATGGAATATACGTCCTTGTTGCTCAAAAGCCTTTTAAATAATGTTTTCTGAAAAAAACATTAATTAAAATGTGTGTTTTTTTCAGAAATTCCTCAAATGAAGATAAATTTCTTTAAGCTTTCAAAATTATATTATACTTAATTTCTTGATAAGAGCATTTGATCTTCAACATTTTTAAGTAAAGGATTTCTTTAATTAAAATTAAGGTTAATCCTTATTTTACTTTAAATATAGAAACAAAAAAAATCATACTTTTTTTAACTTACATCCTTAATACAGTGCTTAAGACGCATAGATTTTATTGTCATTTTTCAGGAAGTTTCATTAAATTTTTAAATATTTAAGAAACCAAAAATCAATCCTATTTTTAAAGTTTGTTTAGATTTTTATTTATACGATATTTTTTTAGTATATTTAAAAATTCGTTTCTAATTTTTTTAATGAGTTGGAAATGATGAAGTATTTCAAACATTTTTAATTTTCTAAATACGAAAAAATTCATCCTGATCTTAGTATTGACGTAAGCGGATAGCGAAAGAACGATGAATATTACTGCGCATGCTCAGATTTAACAGGAGGAAATGAGTAATATTCACTGTGTTTCATGATCGTTCTCTCGCTATTCGCTTCTATAAGCAAACACCGTATAAGACTAGCCTCTAGGGACTGCACCAAAAATTTGCTCATTGGGAAAAACATAAGGATTATCTGATGTTTAGGGGAAAACATAGGGATTTTTCAGTCCGCGTGATTTCTCCCTCAGATGCTTGAACTGAATTGCTCATTCTGTTCGCTGTTTGCTCTTAAAAGATTCGAAATGTGTCGTCAGAATTCAGAATTGTAGATGCCGCTGAATTTAGAATAGTATTATTGAACTAAAAAATACGACGCTCTTTTATATAGAAGTAAGGATATTATAAGAAAAGTAAGATGCAGCAAAAAATTATTGTTAAATAAAGGATACACTTTAGATTTCTCCTCCGTGTCAACAAAATCATTGATTTAATTTTTATTACTTAATTAAATAATTTGATTAATTTGAAAGTAGCTCAGTTTACTTGCAAACGTATCTCGAAATAACAAACGTAATGTCATTATTTGTTTAGGTAGAGTTTGTGTGACAATAGACATATATATATAGTTTTATACTATCAATTAGTAACTATCGCTACTAACTTAAAAGCTTTTGTATTTATTTAGTGAAAATTATGATTTGATCAATTTACTATCATATATAATTCAGTGCCAGGTTGCATTTTAAAGGAATATTTTCAAATATATATAGTTGGGTAATTGGTGCTTTTAAGTATTATAGAGCTGAAAATGTAATTATAAAAAATATGAATGTATATGAGTAATACTTCGATCTCATAAATGAAAAATTATATATTAAAGTGTATACATTCCAGTTTCATAATTCAAGTGGGTTTTATTAATTATTATTGAAATGGCATTTAAATTACTAAAGTTATTCGTGTTATTATTTTGTAGAAAAACAGTAAAATAGTTTTACAGTTTTGAGTACATGCATATTTAGCCTTGATATCTGTGTCATTAAAATGTTTGGTATTTCATTTGTCTACATAAATGCTACATTAGTGTTAAATCAGTTATTATTAAACTTATGCTTATGAAGAATTGCTTATCCTACAATGAGTATTTTAGAAGCTGGTCCTTTTTTCTATTTAATTTCTTTTTTTTAAATAAATTAGTTGAAATGAGAGCCTTATTTATAACTCAATAAGAACAAAAGATAATAATTACATTGTAATCTAAATATGCACTTAATTTAACTATTGGAATTGCTATATATATAATAGCTTATTGAAAATGTTGAATATGCCTTTATTTTTTAAAAGAATTGAGAAAAACTAACAATTTGAAGCATTATTCATAATAAAAAAAATTTTACTTAAAAAAAATTTTTTTTTAAACTTTTTCTTCTATAATGTTATATTAAGCTTGTTTTTGTCAGCTCTATGTTTTCCGATGTTTTTTTTTTTTCTTGTTTATTGAAATGTTAATGTTTAATATTTTTATTTGCTGACAGCATGTATAAATCATAGGATCTTATGATAATATTTTAAAACTCTAAAATATTAAGATATAATTAGAATTTTACCATTGTAAAATAATGCACATCTAAATAATCAGTGTTAATAGAAGATAAAATATCAAAGTCCAAAGCTGCAAGTTTGTTCATCAAAGTTTCATATAGAAATATGGTCTATAAAAAATTATATAATAACTTTATGTTCATGCTTAATGTCCGTGACAAAATATTTTTAAGTATCTGACTATTATAGAAGTTAAAGTTATGGCACTTTTAATAATCTTACATCTCTATCACATATCTTATCCCTCAAAATATGAATATGAATTGTAATACGAAAATGGCCTAGTAATCATATATATATATAATTAAAAAAATTTACTGTAACTTTAAAAATTTCTATTTGCAGTCTTTAACAGATTAATTTTAAGAAAAACTGCATGGCATCAAAAATATATAGAAATTTTTTTAGGGCTGTGAAATTGCATAAGAAACAAGTTTTAAAATTTTAAGTCGCTGTATGTGTAGCTTTATTGATTGATATCAATTTTTTCCATTATTACAGTACTGGTACTTAACCATATGTAATAGATTAATTTGATTCTTTTCACTTTTTAAGTAAAATTTAGCCAAAATGAAAGGCTAAAACTTTAGAAGTATCTCACAGACAGGCTTATGAAATTACTTCCATGTTTAGAAATACATGAGTAATTATTTTTGCTTATGACATGAAATATGTTTTATGTCTGATCCAGAATTACTGACATTCACTTTGTATCATTTTGAAATGAATCAATGTATTCAAAACATATTCCTTGAGATAAGGATGATGATAATAAGTTCCCACATGCAAGTAAGGCAGTATTGATATTACTTTGGTCTTCAATTTGTTTTTTAATGACATTTTTGAAATAGATTAACATATCTGTTAAAAATATTTTTTTTTTCCACTCCCACATAAACTCAGACCCTATTTATTTTGTTCAAGATAGCAATGGAGTTAAATATCTTTGCTATAAAAAGGGAGGAGTTCATGAAGCAAATAATATTTTAAAATATAATAATAAGAGGAAGATTTTAATTTTGAAATTTTAAACAAATTCTTAAATCCTTGTGTTATGTATCTTTTTAATTAAATAATTGTTGACTTGATGATACTTCAAATTATTTAATAGTTTTAATTTGTTATTTACTAATATCCTTATTTTTGAATGATTCCTAAGAGATATTAAAAGAAGAGTTTAAGTGAAATTGATTGCACAAAATATCACTATACATATATGTTTTATGTAAAGTATAAATATATAATATAAAGAGTAAAAAGTTTAATAAATTCAATCCTCTGATTCTTGAAGGTAGCCAAAACTCTAGTATTTATGGCAGAGGTAATTCTAAAACTGTTGTATCTAAACATTTTATGCATGAACATTACGTTAGGAATATTTAACTGGCATTTTAAATAACTTCACTGTACAAGAATAGCTGGTATTTGAATTAAAAATAAAATTAATCACATATAAAAAAAGCAAGGTAAAACTTAATTATTTCTAAAATAAGTAACTATGCATATACACAAATGCTTCGTCACATGAAATGATGATAGTATTTTAAAACCCATTAGATATGAAACTATATCCTCTGAAGTCAGAATTATCATTAAAAATTATTATTATTAGGTAATCAAATTAAAAGGATATTTCAGTATATGTATATTCTTTTTTTTTTTTTTTTGCTGAGATGTTATAAGTTATGTAAAAACAATGTTTTTAGTGGTTTTCTTTCCAGCAGACAATGAAATTATTTCTTTTACAGAAAGAAAAGTAATTTAAAATATGTATTCTCATTTACCTTGATACATTTTTTTAAAAAAAGATTTTAACTTTTTATTGAAAATTAACATTTTTACATATAATCTTGTAATAAAAAATAATGTATTAGGCTTCAGCAATAATTTAATAGCAGGATAATTTTCATACCTTAATACAAAATACAATTTAAAATTTTTACAAAAATAAAAAAGAAACAAGGTTTTACATTTTAAATAAATGTTTTTACATAAGTAAATGCAAGACTTGCTTCATTTCCCAGTTTGATGTGGGATTTATCTTTACATGTGATGATTATCTTTTGCTCATATTCAATGGTATGCTTATGAACTACTTAAAAAATATTTAAAATAAATTATTGAATCTATGGAGAATTTTTTAATCAAGAATCTTTTTAATTAAATAAATGTTGGTTTGATGAGACCTATATTTTGATATAAGTTAATTGCAAGTTTCATTGTTTTTTTTTATCATACACCTAATTTTTGAATATTGATACTGATATATTTTAAGAAATAAATTTAAATATATATATTATATAGATATATTTAAAGTAGATAATAAATGGAACTGTTAATGCAAAATATCATATATAATAAGTAAAATATAAGCAAGTAATTATGCTTATCCACAGCAACTTTTTAATAAAATATCTAATCCACAAATATCCACAGTTAATATTTTAATAAATTTAATCATAAAGGTATGACTAGGATAGCATGAAAGGATTAAGCAACAGAATTGCATTATATTGTTTATCATGCAAAGTAAAATTTCCTACGTATGAAGTCTACAATGGATTAAGAATTTCACAAAATTGTTATTTCAGATTTTTAAAGTAAGGAATATGAAGTAATGGAAATATAAATTATGTTAATATATAAAAATAATTATGACTAAGCATGCCAAATATTAATATAAGTTGAAAATTTCAAATTCATATATATATAAATTTATTCAGTAGACGGATTATAAGAAAAGGTTACAGTAACTCTGTTTCTAAATACTAAAATTGAATCACTTTAAAAATCTAAAATAATTTTCACTAATTTACAATATTTGTGTCATACAAAGATGCTTATTTCAAGAAATTACTGCATTTGTGACTAATTTACTCAACCAAGAAGTTTGATAATCTCATGGAAATTGATACAATCTAAAAGTTTTCCATTGAATTTGTCTATATTTTTCCATTGAATTTGTCATTATTTATTTCACCTAGATTCTATATTAGGGATATATAACTTATCTTTTTTTATAATTTCATTGCACCAGAGTAGCTGTTAAATGAGTTAAATCAATCACACATAAAAAATATATGAAGGCAAATTTTAATAGTAAAGCATTACTCATTACACACACAAATAAGTTTTCCTTACATATGATGAAAATTGTTTAACAATCATTAGTAATTTTTTTAAAGAAATAAAGTAAGATTTATCTTTAAAATTTTTTCAGATATAATGAAATATATCAGATATTTTATCACATATATTTTTTTCTTTCTGAACTGAAGATAATCTTTTGTCCAACTTTTACATCATTTGTCAATGAAAAGCTTTATTTTTTAAATTATAGAAATAGTTGTGCATTAGATTTATTATCAACATATGTAAAAATATATGGATAAAATATTTCATGTCAACAATGTATGACTTTTTATATGTAACTTACATGCTTAATAGTCTGAAAAAAAAACCTTTTATAATTTTGACATCGTGTACAGCTTGCAATTCTTAAATCCATATTAAACTTTATTTCACAAAATAATTACATTCGCAAGTGATTGAAAGGTAATACTTTTTTATATACACACTATAATTGCATTAATTAATAAATGAAAGTATTTAAAATTGCTAATAATAAATTAATAAGTCTTGTGATGCTGAATTTTATGCATTAACAAAACATAAACATTAATACACAATAATAACGTATTTTAAATTAATCAAATGCATATTTAAATCATACAATAATATTTAAAATGAATTGAAAATACGTTCAAAGCAACCTTTGAGCTGTTAAAAAATATCGGACCCAACCTTGATAACAATAAATAAATAAGTCTTGATACTGGATTTTATGGATATACAAAATATAAATACTAACACATTTTAAATTAATCAAATACATATTTAAAATTAATTGAAAATGAGTTGAAAACAATCTTTTAGCTGTTAATAAACACCGGCACAATCAAACCGCTCTTTAGGGATAGAGGCTTAATGAGGTCCTTTTCTGAAGATTTTCCCTCGTAACTTTTTCCCCTTTTTTCCCTCGGAGCAGAATTTTTGGAGCAGCCCCTATCCGCTTCTCCGTATAAGTTGATTGCTTGTAAAATTTGATATCTTTTGTGTCTAAAATTATCTCTTATTCTGAGATTCATCATGGCACAATCGTTTGATCTTGACAAAGATTGCTATTTTTAAATTAACTTAGTTCCGTATATTGCTCATATTTCGAATTTATGCTTTATAAAATTTCTGTTTCATTAAATTCATGGAAATCAGCTTATCTTCTTTACCTCTTGAGGTATGTGAAATTGTTTTAATGCTTTAAGTACCTAATAACCCTTGTTTCTTTGACGGAATTCAAGAGGAAAAAGAATGTCTGTTGATAAATAAATATTGATTGAATTAGCTATAATCAGAAATTTTAATAATTATTTACTTTTTATAAACTTCCAATGAAAACAAAAGTGCCATAGTGCTTTTATTTTGCTTTAGTTAAGTTAGTTTGCTTAAGTTATTAAAAATATCTTTGAGTTTTCATTTAATTCTTGCTTTTAAAAATTAATATTAAACAGTCATTAATATTTGTCTGCTCTAGTTATTAAGTAATTGTAATTTAAAATATAATTTTGATTTATGAGTTTGCTGGGAATTTCAGATTATTTTTGTACTTTCAAAATAACTGTAAGCTTTTTAAAACCCTTTACCTAAGTTGATGTAATGTAGAATTTACATTTAATGAAGGAATCAATGCCATAATTATTTGTTGAAGACCATAAAATAGTGGTCATAGATTTATTTACTTCATTCCCATAAGCTAACCAACCTTTTAATTATTCCTTCAGTTAGTTGAAATACATTTTACATTTAAAAAAATTTCTATTATTGGAGTGTAGTGAAATGTTATTTAAATTAAATGAATAATTTCTTCAATTTAATCATTCTAATTGTGTTGTGAATTATCTTATTAGCATTAGTATACTAAAAAATGCTGGAATAAATTCATTTTTGTGTCACAATTTTTTTCAGTTTTTCATTTTCTTACATTTTTCAAATATTTTCTTACTAAACTATTACCTAAACTTGAAATAAACAATTACTTATGCTAAATTAAAGGATTTTATACAATTACTAAATTGTAGCTTTTTAGTGGTGGTTGATTGCCAAATATGATTATCTGTATTCTTTACTTAATTTGATAACTGTTTGATAAAAAGGGGCAAAAAAAATCTGTATCAAGTTCTTTAGATTTACTGATGAGTTCTTTTACTAAATAACAAAAGATAATAGAATATATATATATATATTTTTCTATGTAACATAGTATAATATGTCAATTGGAATTACTATGAAAAAATAAATAAATTGTTAATTAAGAATATAAATAACTGCTACTTCATGAAAAAATTAATTAAATGATTTACAGAGTATTAACTTACAGTACAGTATAATGTTCAATGTTTTTCTGCAGATCTTATTAGTTTGTAATATCAGGAACAGCAATTCTTTGGAATAACATTTTATTGCTAAGTTTCTTTAGTAAATGTGGAAACCTATCCAAGATTAAATACTAAACACTCTTCTACTAATAAGCCATGTAGTATTTAAAAAAGTGTCTCATTTAGGATTTGCTCAACAAGTTCTAATTCAAAATGGTTTTTTTTTCTTATTAATTTTATTTAAAAATACCCAAATGCATTTCAAAATATATAATTAAATACACTAAAATATTTAAAACCTTAAAGCGCTGAATACCCTAGCAAAAAACATAGTAAAAAAAAATTTAAAATCTAACACCTTCCTCCCTCAAAAGTGATGAACAACTGCAGCTGCAAATTCTGGTGTCCTAGGGTAATAATATAAATATATTATAACATTGGCTTTTGATGCTTTTTTCATATTCTTTGTTTTTTGTTTAAAAAATATTTTATTTAATTTAATTCATTAAATAATATGTAATAACTTATTTTTTATTTAAAAGCTATTAATATTTTAGTCCAAATTTCATTTTTTTCTGTTGAAGTACTGACTTTACTAAAAAATTGCGATAAACAGCCAAATATAACAAATGAACACTATTCTTTAATGAATATTTAGGGAATTTTCAACTGTTTGGCAGATTTTTGTGAAAAATTTATGCTATATTCTTTAATTTTGCAAAATCATATGCTTGAAAATATTATGCCCTTTATTAAAAAGAAATCATGAGTTTTTAAAAAGTGCAGTGTCCTGATCCAACCTAATAATCTTATTGGCTCATCTTGATGTAATTCATTCAACAGGTTAAAAAGTTACAAATGGGGTTCTTTTTTCATAATATGTTTTTTGTTACATTTCAAATATAAGGAAAGTTGGAGCACAGTATTATGATGAATTTAATTTTAAGACAGGATGGTAGCATTAATTTTAATTATATAAAATCTTGTCAGTCATCTTTACCTGAAGTACATGTATGTTGGAAAAAATTAATCCTTAATTATATTTCTATAATTGAATAACTATTTTTACATATTAAAACTAAAAGTTTATATTGATGATTAAATTCTCTTTATTCATGAGTGGTGTTTACTTAATACTTAATAATTTAGGAGAAAAAATCTGTATCTATGTTATATAATCTTAAGAATGCAATTTTATAAACTATTTCAACCTACTTTGTTGCAGAATGAAATGGGGGTGCACACTTATTGCATACATCAGTGTTAATGCATTTCATTCAAGCATATATTTCACAAAATAAATTTTATTACTTTTAATTGTTCTACATTTTTCATTAATAGTTCATTTACGATATTTTCTTACTTTAAAAAATTATTAATATTTGCTCTTTTTTAGATTTGCTCTTTTTTACTATCTTTTCGAAGATAAAACAGACTTGGTCAGTCATGCTATCATCAAATAGATAGTTTAAATAACTGGGTGCTTTAAAAAAATTCAGAATGGTCAAGTAAACTTTCTTGTTAGATGATGAAATATAATATATTCAGTTCTATTATAGGATGACAAAATCCATACTGCACTCCTGAAACATATCCTGAGTTTGATCCTACACTCATTAAAAACATTGTATGTTAGTGGAAGGTGGGCACAATGTTACAATTTCCATCATTTTCAGAAACTTGAAACAAAAGTAATATGTTTTAGTATAAATTTTATGTGATATGTACATAAAAAGTAAACTGAAAATAAAAAACATGAAACACTAACATTTAAAATCTTATATATCAAATAGTCTACTAACTTTTTTTGTACAGATATGTTTGGCGCTATTCCTTTAGCAACATCCAAAGCAACTGCTGATTGTTGGTGAACACATATACTGTGCCATTAGCATCAAGATTTGTTGGTGAAAGTTATCTATTTGGCAGGCTCTTATTGACTTATATTTGGGGCTGGGTTTATGGAATATAATAATAGTATTTGATGTTTTATTATTTAATTACCAACTTATGAGCTTTTAAGATCACCTTAGATTTAGAATAAATTTTTATTGCATTTGTTATTTAACATTTCTTATGAGCTTTCTTTTCTCTGTTAAATTAAAATGTGTTTTGATTTAGCACAAGGTATATAAGTTTTGTGTGTCTTGTGCATCATTTATATTATCAGAAATTAATTTAGTTTGGAAACATGATAAAACAAAAATATTACGTATATTGCAGAAGAATATTGTAGGTGAGTGTATTTTTAGTTATTGAAGAGAAGAAGAAAAATCCCTTACTTTATAAAACAAGTTTGATTTTTTAAAAACCCTACTTGTAATAATAAAAACAAGTTGTTTTTTATTTATTAGTATATGGTAAATGATATTTGGAAAGATGTTTTCTGATTACTTATATTGTATTTAACTTATTTATGCAGGATTTTCAAATTATGGGATCTGAAATAAAACAGTTTTATTTTTTTTTTTTTCTAATTTGTCTGTAAATGGAAGAATAATTTCATAAAATTTTAAAATATTAATTGTTTCTAGGAAATAGAACTAACTTTCACTTAGTTATTATATTTTTATTGTCCTCTCCTTAACAATTATTGGTAGTTTTAGAAATGTGTAATTTGTATACATATTTGTGGAACTGATCTGTGAAAAGTGACCTTGTCGTGGCTGGTTCGTGAGTGCTTTTTTTTAAAAAATAACTAGGCAAATAGAAAAACAACAGATTTATTCCCGAATCGACCGAGTTACTCTGCTCAGTCTCTCCTCTCCTCTCACAGCCAAACCTCCGAATGACATCACATTACACTCACACTAATTTTCTAGCGCCATCTATGAACGCTTTCAAAATCCAATCACTACACCCCCAACGTAAGAGTAGAGTTTATATGAAAACATAAACATACCTCTGAATTAAAATTATGCATTGGATTTTGAAACGTATCTAATAACATCAAATTACCCAAATAAGATTAAACACAAATGCAAAGTTAACTCGAATGAATATTGTGACGTTTTCGGATAGATAAGGAGAAATATATCAAATTCTGTTCCCACGGGAAAGCAATTATAGATAACTGAGGAATTTGTGGAAGGTGGAGATTGCAGACTAGACGGAACCTAGACGTCTCCTTGCTAGACCCCGTTTCCCCCTCTCTTGTGATTAGGGAGATACCTTGGATCAGATGATCAAGAAAATTGAGAATAATGCTGATTGGTCATTTGCCACCGAGGGCCGGTTTTTTGAGACCGAGATAAAAAGAGCGAAGAGAGGAGGATTGAGAGGGAAGTGTTAGGAGGAGACTGACGAAGGAACAGCTGGTGCTTGGAAGGAGGATTCAACTTGGAATTCTGTGGAAAAATTCTCAGGAGAGAATTTGGAAGGTACGTAGGCCGCCTCGCCCTGTAGCCGAGCCCACGTGGAGTTCACCGGAACCTTTGGAAACATTCAGCGTCTCGTCTGAAGTGTGAAAGCTCATCCGAGCTTTGGAAATACCTCCAATTAGCTGAACAGCTGTCTCCTGAGGCGCTCTTCCAGCCAGTTCATCACCTTACGCTCTACAAACCCAGCAGGTTAATCGACAGGCAGAGAATCCCGAACCTCGGGCCAGATCTTGCGGGAGTTTCAAGAACTCCACCCTCCTTCTTCTACGAGAGAGACTACCTTACTATTTGAGGCACAGCACCTTCCCCTAGTGGAACTCCGAACGTAATTGCCTAGGTGTTCATAACCTATTTAATCAAGAAAGTGTAATTGTGCAAATTATATATGTATTATAGCTGGAAATAAATAGATTTTTATTTCTCCAAGTCCTGGTTTGTTTACGGCCCAACTCACCAGTAGCCCCGGCCAAAACGTTACAATATCTAATTACTAACAACCATTCAAGAAAGCAATGAGGTAAAATAAGAAATTCACTTATCAGTTAATATACATTAGTATATACTTAATAATGTATATAATCACTTATCAATTAATAAACACAGATTTATAATGAATATAATCACTTAGTAAACATTAATATATAATTAAGAAAGGATTTCACTTGATGAACATTATTCAAATGATACTTCAAATATAACTAAAACTGTTGAAGGAAAATTTATAACCATCACTAGAAAAAGTTATATCCCTGTAACTAATCCTATTCCAAATAGTTTTGCACATTATACTCTTAAGGAAATTCTCAAATACATATTAAGAAGATGATAGTAAAAAAAAAACATTAAAACAGATTTACATAAATATCAAGTGCAAATTATTATTATTTTATAGTCATTAATCCCATACTGATATACATTGAAGTGACAAAAGTCATGGGATAGCAATATGCAAATATACAGATGGCAGTAGTGTCGAAGCGAAAAAGTATAAATGCGCAGTTCGTTTTCCAGAGCTTTCATTTGTGTTCCAAGTTATTCATGTGAACAGGTTTTTCGTGATTTATGGTGGCACGACGAGAATTAACAGACTTTGAACGTGGAATGTTAGTTGGAGCTAGACGCATGGGTCATTCCATTGTGGATATCGTTAGTGAATTCAACATTCCGAGATCCACAGTATCAAGAGTGTGCCGAGAGTATAAAATTTCAGGCATCCCATCATGGACAGCGCAGTGGGCGACTACCTGCACTTAACGACCGAGACCGCCGACGTCTGTGTAGAATGGTCATTGTTAATAGACACGCAACACTTCGTCAAATAACTGCAGGAATCAATGTGGGATGTACGAGGGACGTGTCCGACAGGACTGTGCGGCGAAATTTGTCTTCCTTGGGCTATGACAGCAGAAGACCGACTCGAGTGCCTTTACTGACAGCACGACATCGCCTGCAGCGACTCTCCTGGGCTCGTGAGCATATCGACTGGGCCCTAGACCAATGGAAAACCGTGGCGTGGTCAGATGAGTCACGATTTCAGTTGTTACGAGCTGATAGTAGAGTTCGAGTGTGGCGCAGACCCCACGAAACCATGGACCCAAACTGTCAGCAAGGCACTGTTCAAGCTGGTGGTGGCTGCATAATGGCGTGGGTTGTTTTTACATGGCATGGACTCGGTCCTCTGGTGCAACTGAACCGATCATTGGCTGGAAATGGTTATGCTCAGCTGCTTGCAGATCACTTGCAGCCATTCATGGACTTCACGTACCCACAGAACGATGGGATTTTTATGGATGACAATGCGCCATGTCACCGGGCCAGAACTGTTCGCGATTGGTTTGAAGAACATTCCGGACAATTCCAGCGTATGATCTGGCCACCTAGATCGCCCGATATGAATCCCATCGGGCATCATCGAAAGATCCGTTCGTACCCAAACTCCTGCACCATCCACACTTTCACAATTATGAACGTCTATACAGACAGCATGGCTCAATATTCCTGCAGAGGACTTCCAACGACTTGTGGACTCCATGACACGTCGAGTTGTTGCACTTCGCCGGGCAAAAGGAGGACCGACTCGATATTAACAGTCATCCCATGACTTTTGTCACTTCAGTGTATAACAGAAAAACGATATTATTACAAAAAAAAAAAGGTTTTTCAGTCTATCTTGGTAATAAACGTGGCACAGCATCAGCATGCGACATTTTATAACCAGGGCAATGTTTTAATGTTATGTTGAATCTCTGCAAGGAAAATACCCATCTTTGTAGTCAAGATGACTGAGGAGCGCACTTGGTCAGATAATAAAGTGGGTTATGATCGGTAAAAATGTGGATCTCGGATCCAAACACAAGGGTTTCAAACTTTTTCAAGCTCCAAACTATAGCAAATGCTTCCCGTTCGATTGTCGACCAAGATTGTTGGCTTTTGTTTAATTTTTGACTTGCATAAGCGATAGGGCATATTTTTCCATCAACAGTCAGTGATAAACACGAGCCAATCCCTATTGACGAGGCATCACAATAAATCACAAAGGGGTTGCTCATATTCGGGGTGTGTAGAGTAGGAGCGTGTAACAATGCTGATTTTAATTTTTCAAAAGCAACACTATGCTTTTCACACCACGGTAACCCATCAGGGCTCCTTTTCTTTGTAAGTTCCGTTAATGGAAAGGCAATCTCGCCGAAATTCTCAATATAATCACGATAATAGTTGAACAGGCCAAGAGCACTACGTGGCTGTTTCTTGGTTTCAGGTACAGACAAACGAGAGATTGTTTCTAACTTAGCTGGATCAGCTTGATGCTTCCCTGAGCCAATTATATGTCCCAGGTATGAGATTTCGGATTTTACGAAAACACACTTTGAAAGATTAACAGTGAATTGCAGCTCTTCCAATTTATCTAGCTCCAAATGAAGGTGTTGCAAATGAGAAGGAAAATCATTGGAGAATATAGCAATGTCATCAATATAAGCGCGGCAAAAATCTCTGTATGGCGACAATGCTTTGTTCTTTTCCCTTTGAAAAGTTGCAGCTGCATTTTTCAGTCCAAAAGGCATTACTTTAAAACGATATTGTGCTCTGTGGGTCTTAAAAGAGGTATAATCCTTCGATTCTTCTTCCATGGGAATCGAATAGTACCCCTTCAAAAGATCTAACACACTAATCACATTTACCCGTCCTATGGAATATATCAATTCCGTTGCGTCTTCCATGGGGGGAACCGTCGGTTTTAGTCACTGCATTCAAATCTCGATAATCCACGCACATACTGATAGACCCATCCTTCTTGTTTACACAGACTATAGGATAAGCAATGTCAGCTGAGCTCTCTTCGATTAGATCTAGTTTTCGGAGTTCTTCGATTTCGGAGTCTATTTGAGGTTGCAGCGCTTCAGAAATCCTGTACACGTAAGGTTTTTTCTTTCTTTATTGTCCTCTAATTTTATCTTGTGACGACCAACCTTTGCAACTCTAACTTGTCCGGTAAATATTGAATGATGATTCCGCAATAAGTTCAATATTTGACATTTCACTTCCTCAGAAAGTTGTCGCAAATCTACTTGATCAAATATTTCTTTCCAATAACATACATTTTTACTATTGGGAGATGAATAAACTTCTCCAAAGTCTGTATCATCTTCAAAGATCACGCCTACAGCATTAATTCTCGGATAGTATTTCCGAATTTTATTTGCATGACAATGCCGAATTTTTCCAACGTTAAGTTTTATTTTATATGAATGTGGTGGGCAAGGCTCGATAACTTCTCCAGGACCAGTCCAACGGGCATACACTTTGTTCGATGAATCAGGTATTAATAAATAAACTTGGTCACCTGGCTTAAATTCCTTAGAAGCGGTTCGGCGGTTAAAATATTCTGCATATACCTGCTGTTTACCAGACACGATGAGAGATGCTTCCTCGGCAGCTCTTTCTAAGTTCATTTTTTGCTCCTGTAAATAATCCACAGCTGATTTCTCCACGTTTAATGGAATGGCAATATCACCACACCAGCTCGATTTTAGGACACTGAGAGGTCCTCTTGCTTCACGTCCATACATCAATTTGAATGGCGAAACAGCCGTCGTACTGTTAGGAACTTCCCTGTACGCAAAAAGCATATACGAAATGTATTTATCCCAATTACTCGGATCAGTTCAGATAATGGGATGAAGTGAATTTTCGAACACCCTATTATATCTTTCTATAAGGGCATTCCCAGCTGGATGGTTAGACGTCGTAAATCTGGGAGCACAACCTTATCTTTTCATGAACTCCTGGGTTAACTTAGAAATAAAGATCGTTCCATTGTCACTTGCAATAACATTGGGTATTCCAACCCGCATGAATACCTCCAATAAAGCATCACCCGTAGTTTTAGCTGTTAACGAACGAAGAGGGATAGCCTTCGGCCATCGCGAATGCTGGTCCATTAGACATAATACATACTTATGCCGACGAGCAGAAGAGGGTTCAATGGGTCCTATTAGGTATATATTTACTATCTCAAAAGACAATTCCGGACGGAGAACAGGAGTAATAGGAATTTTATCAATCATTTTTTCCGGACTCCTAAACTTTCATTCTTTGCAGGATTCACAAAACTTTTTAATATCATCTGTCATATTTGGCCAATAAAAACTGTATTTAATTCTTTCACTAGATTTTTTTAATCGCATATGGCATCCGAGAATTGATTCATGTGCTAATTTAAGAACTTGCTGTCTCTTATTTTTGGGCAAAACCAAATGATTCCCTTTTTCGCCTAATATTCTATACCGGTGGAATATTAATTCATCATTCATAAAAAAAAGTTTCCATTACCAAGCGATACATCTTTTCTTGCTGACTGCAAAGTATCCCATTTTTTTGTTTTTCTTTCAACGCATTAATTTTGTTTTTCTTATCCAAAGAATCGCTTTCATTTCCACTGGGTTGTTCATCGCTCTGACTCACTCCACAACAAATCCTAAATTCATCAAAGCTCTCTTCCATCGGCGCTTCCAACTCAGACGAGTCTGGGCTGCGGTTTATGCTTTCCCCCAGTGAGTTTAATACAGAGGGTGGGGGAAGGATGAACTGCTCTTGAATTTTATCCGTGACAGCTGCAACTATCTCAATAGGCCTGCAAAATCCTTCCTTGTTTTTTATCTTTTAGTGATATTTGAAAACTCGAAAGAGTAGCGTTACTCCTTTCTCCAAATGCATTTTTTAAAATGATTTTTCCTTTTGTTCACTTGACACATATTTAGAATTTAAAACTGGTATCATAGCACCTGAGTCAACTGGAGTTTTCAGTTCTCTATTGTCCACACAAATATCAAAGTATTGTAAAGGATTGATATTTAAGCTTTTTTCACCATTAATTAATTCCGACTGAATTTCCGCGGTTAAAATGTCTTCCCGTTTCTTTTCTGTCGCAGATTCTCTCAACTGCGATTTTTTATGCCTATTTGGGCAGTCTCTAGCAAGATGCGACAATCCACAAACGTAACAGTCTCTCGTTACTTTTCTTGAACTTGTAGTTTCGTTTTTATGAAAGTTTTTTTGAATTCTCTTTGATGTAGGGGTACATAGTATTTCCGTTCCAAAAATGTTTCTCTTCTCTTTCGTCGTAGGTTTGATGTTTAGAAAAGTTATTCTCTTGATATAGTTCTTCCCTTTTCCTCACACTGTTTGATCGCACATTTTCATAATCATCTAATTTGCTTGCAGTTTCGTTTGGATTCGTGAATTGTGTCCAAACATCAATAAAATGTTCTTTAATATCCCGCAGGTACCTTTCGTTTTATCTGTTCTGTTATGATTAAGGGTACAATGGACGATGAAAATGTAAAAAATCGATGAAATTTGCGATATTTTTATTTTGATCTTTTACGTATATTTAAACTGTAAGTTATCGTTTGGAAAAAAAATTATTTTGATATCTTAATTAGTTTGCTCAATATCAGCGTTTTGTTATTGTTATTAGGATGCCACGCTCACTTGTTTTCATTTGGACAGCTAATGTAAAATCAGTTTCGCTTTCATTCAAATGTTCTAGTGGATCTAATTTTTAATTCTGACTTTATGCTGTTGTTTTTGCTTTGGCAGATGTTATAAACTTCTACTTTTTCTTTCTTTTATTCTTTGTTTTGGTTTGTTTATTCGTTCATCGTACATTTCATATTCGAATTGCTCGTTTTAGTTGCTTTGAAATTAGATACAAAAGCAGTTCTATTCATGGTTAAAATTGAAATTTACTCTATTTTTAATTATCTTTTTTTGTTTTTGTTTTTCTAAATTTTGTTTTAAAAAGAATTTAATCAGTTTTCACTTCCAAAAGCCTAATAGGTCGTCCAAATAAAAGCAGACAAAGTTTGAAAATGCTAAAATATGATAAACAAAGAAATCATTTGATTCATAACCAAGCAATTCTAATGACATTTTGGAAGTTTCTACCAAATGTAATAAACCTGAAATATTGAATTCATCATCTTAAAATTGTGTATAATAGTTACATTGTTCTGTGCAAACACTTAAGTATTCTTTTTTGAAGAATATTCTTTGTCATGAATTTCAGGAAAAATTTCTTCAAATCCTTTAAGCAAGTTTTTTTGTTTATTCTTCAAAAATGTGTCTATCCTGTGCTAAATATGGTAAAGAATTTGGTTCTGCATTTAGGGAGGAACTTAAAGGGAACTTACAGAAAAAAATCTTTGAAGTGAACAACAAAGTTCTAAAGCCCTTCTTTTCTCGACAAAGAAAATATATCAAAATTTGATTGCTGATTTATTCTAACTCAGAAAAAAAAAAGTTAATCATATAAAATAAGTTATATCTTATAAGCATGTATCATATTGTCATCATATAATAACAATGAAATGAAAAAAAAATCAGCACATGTCAAATTAAAAGAAAAACACGAGGATATAATTTATACAGCAGGTGTATTTTGATTTGCTTCAAATTTCGTATGTTTATGACTGCATATATAGTTTAAAAATGTTATATGAATATAAATTAATCTTTGTGGCTTAATAAATGTTATTAAACAAGTCTAATTTTTATTTGAACTTTTTTTAATGATAAAAGAAGGTTGTTTTGCTTCATCAGAAGTATTTCCTTTATATGCTTAGTGGATTCTTACAAATATATTATAAATCTATGGATGTATATATTACATAAAATAAACAATTTTTTTAATAAACACAAATGTTTAACAAATTTAAGTTGTTTCAATTATGTTTTTGGTCTGTAGGAATCATTGAAATGTATTTTTAGCTTTTTCTCAAAATGGCATTTTATGATGCTGTCCAAATTTTCATATACTCCATGTGCATTCTATTTTTAGTTACAACTCTGAAACTTTTATCTTATACTGTATGAACATATTATAATATAATTTTGTATTTTAAGATAAATTATGTGGTTTATATTTTTTTATTGAAGACCTCAAGTAATATTATTGCATTTATTTTTTTAAAAATTTCAAAGTCAATAATGCCAAGTTTTAAAAGAAAAATCATATTTTGAATTAATTTAAGCATGCAAAATATTTTGCATAGTTAAAAATTGTATCTGAAAACACTGAAATAGTTCATTTATGTTCTATTTTTATGCTCATGGAACAATTTGAAAGTCTACAATGTTTTCATTTTTTTTAAAAAAAATTTCTAACAAAATTAAAAAGTTATAAATTTTGATGAAATTCTTATTGGTGCATTAGATTGATAAAATGCATTTACCATGAAAATTTCAAAACAATACCTCAAAAATTGAGAAATCTTGGTTTCAACGTCCATTGTACCCTTAAACACGACAAACTTTCAAAAGTAGTTATTTCCAATCCTTGAATCCATTGCTCAAAATAATTTATAAGTTCGTAAGTAAAATTGCACCAGGTAGTCTCCAGTCTTTTAAAATGAGTCATAAACTTTTGCCTGAATTTTTCCGGGCTGAGTTTAAATCGTTTTACTAATAAACTCTTGATATGGTCATAGTCCTTGACTTTCTCGAGCGACGAGTTGGGTTAATCCTAATAGATTGGCAATAATCCTAATAGATGCGACACGTAATCTTCTCGTTTTATTTGAGCCCACTCGGCTTGCCTTTCGAACAACAGCAAATATAAACTGATATCACTGTTCTTTTCATCGAATTTCTGCATCACGTGCCTGAGTTCTATTTTGGGAGTTGGTTATTCAACATCCACGGGTACACTGGAATATTGCAGCTTCAGTTTCGCAAGTTCGAATTCTCGTTCTTCTGGGGCCTTTTTCTCCTGCAATTCTCGCTCTTCTTGCTTTCGTTTTTGATCTTCTCTCTCTTTTCTATCTTCTATGATAATTATCATTTGTTTCCTCACAAATTCTTCCTCATAATTTTCACTTCCAGTAATTAATTTTTTTAAGTCTACAATTTTCATCTCCAATGAAACAGTTTTACTCAGCTCTTCCGCCAACAACCTCAAATCTTCCTTTTTTGCACTGCCTAGGAAGGCCATATCACCGAAAGCACACCTTTATCGAATAAATTTCGATTTCAAATTCGTCAAAAATAGCACTCAATTCTCACACCATATCCTGACGATTGCACCTAGGCAAATAGAAAAATAACAGATTTATTCCCGATTCGACCGAGTTACTCTGCTCAGTCACTCCTCTCCTCTCACAGCCAAACCTCCGAATGACATCACATTACACTCGCACTAGTTTTCTAGAGCCAGCTAAGAACGCTTTCAAAATCCAATCACTATAGACCTATTAGCAAAAGGCAAATGATAAAAGATATTTAAACTCTTCGATGTTTCAACTTCAGTACATATGCATGCAATGAATCTTATCAAGATTTTATACTTTTATAGTCATATATCCCACCAAAATTGTTAACTCTTTTTCAAATAGCATAATATTGTTCGACGTATGGAATATCCATCAACTTTATAATGATATTGTGCAATTTCTTTCTATTGATAGTGATTTTAACGAGAAAAGAAACTCATAACATCAAAACTAAAAATTGCTGAATTCTATGTGAAAGGGCATAATGATTGAATCAGTCTTAGCACAAAGATCTCCAAAAAGTGTTCCTAAATCAAAGAAATAAGCTGAACACAAGTTGAGTCATTTTACTTTACATTCAAACTTCATTTACAAAGAAACAAAAATAACAAGCGATGTTTCGCAAAACAAGTGGCGATAAGACACCTTAATGTCACATTTTAGTGAGGCTTATATCCGTTTGTATTGAGCGCTTGTTTAAAAAGAACCTTTATATCTACATAGAAGCTTTGGTCGGATAGAATAGTTCAATGAGACTCCGAAAGTTTTGAGTAAGTACCTATGGAGCATTAATCGATAACATTTTATCTCTGTGCAAGATTATGGGACTAAGATGGTTGATGAACATAATAGGGAGATAAAAATATGAGAATATTCTTAAATTAAATTTATTTTGAGATTTAAATTGCCAAGAATTTTTTTTCATCTTCAATCTAATTTCTATTTTGTTTAAAAATTTTTCCTTTAACGGTGTTCCATCCAAGTGATCTAAAATATATTAAATTTAGATAATTAAAGAAAGGGATTTCTATTTTAAAAGCAATAGAAGTAAAAATGATATTCTAAACCTTCAGAACTTCCTTTTTCGAAAATTATGTGGAATAGTTATCTTTTACCAACATATTAGACTATTATTTAATTCGTTTGTAACATATCTTGTTAAAATAACTTCTCTTTCAGTAAAGCCGCATAAATGTTGGAAGTTGAACGTGATTAATTTATTAGCTATAAATATTCTCTTCTGTAATTAGAAAAATTATCTGCATTATTTGGACGATCAGAATCTGTGCTACTTGGATTGTAAATAGTGATTTTTACTTACTAATCTTAGCGTGAAAAGCTGATATCAACTCAATTTCATATTTATAACTTGAAAACATTTTCTAGAGAAGAATCATAAGGATTTTCATTGGAGGAATTGTTCATTATATTAATTCTTTTGAATAAACAAAAACTTTGTAATATGTTTTTCTAATTTTTCTTTACCTTGTAGCTACTTAGTTTATCTTAGCCGCCACTGAATCAACTTAATTGTCATTAAAAGTTATTATCTTATTATTTAAAATTAAATTATCTTTAAAGTTAATAATTTTCTAATTTTATTTATTTACATCATGTATTAAATAAGAAATAAATGTTGAATACGATTGAAACTATTCAATGCATCTTGATTTCCGGATTAAAATCCTCATTTTTGCATTTAAAAAATCGAATATCTTTGTGTTTCCAATGGTCAATTTGAAAATTTATTTTTGTGTTGTTGTTATCTATTCCCCGGTGTAGGAAAGCCTACATCAGGTCCAAAAGGCCTCTATGTGCCAAATCCCCATAGATAAGATCCTGCTCTACTCACAGAGACCTCCATGAGGTGCCAAGACAATTAAGAATGTTATCAGGACTGATAGAGAGGGAACAGCAACAAAGAGAGAAAACCCTCTCCCTATTCAAAAACCTCAAACCTTTTAAGTGGCCACTTCTAAATCTCGCCATGGCCGTTTGAAGAGGCCGGGGAGGGGCATTGCTAGAAATTGATAAACTAAGAACTTTTGCCTGCATACCAGAGGTGAGCTGGAAGAGTACGTCATACAGAGAGCAATTGCAATCTGTTTAAGGAGTTGATTTCCGAGCGAGTAAACTCGCCAGTATTGTCCATCGGAAGATCGCAACCATTCCTGTTGAGCATATCATCTATCTCGTTCCCATACATCCCAACGTGCAATGGAATCCACTGAAGGCGGACAGGTAACTTCAGGCCAATTTCGTAGAGAAGCCTCATAATATTGTGGCTTGAGATATCAAATATTTTTGGCCAGTTTTTAAAATGTTGAATAGCACTTTTGCTATCAGTAAGGATCCAAAAACTATTTTTGTCAGTGGTGAGGATGTAATAAAAATCTGCTCCATTAGCTATGATCTCTGATCTAAAGACTGAACAATAGTCAGGGTTTCGGATGCTGTCTTCTTTCGTAATCAATATCATTAATGAAAACACCGTTCCCGGTCCTACTATCTTCAAGTCTACTACCATCTATATAAATGACCAAGGCTTCGGAAGGGATGCTATTGACTACCTCCAAAGCCAACTTTTTAAAAAGATCCGAGTGATCTATCTGTTTATTTGCATAAGACTTCAGGACATTCATTCATTAAAAGTAACATTTTCCATAGACACTGGGAGGCAAACAATCATAAGTAGTCGTGGGAACTACTTCAAAATCAATAAACCCTCTTACCGCACATATTCCAGCGTTGTGTCTCCCTTTAGACGTTGGTTACTCTTCCAATTTAAAATAAATTTAGAAGTCCGGTTAAGAAATGCAAGACTCGTCAGCTTATTAACACTTTGCTGACCGGTGACGAGTTAACTCGTCTTTTCATGTCCAAACGTTGTTGACCGGTGACGAGTTAACTCGTCATTGCACTTGCATTATCTGTTTCAATTTATAACACCGAGGGCGATATAGAACATTGCAAAAACTTGGCGTATCGTGTTTAGTCTTGTCCGCTCTATAACAGAAAAATTACTTTTCCTAGTATTTACATTTTTATTAGAATTTTAGTAAAATTCCAAAAATTTCAACCATGACGGAACGTATCGGCGAAGAACTTTTTGATGTTCCAATTCAACAAAATTCATTGGAGTTTTTTTTAGAACGTTTCACTTTCATATTCAATTACAAAAAAGTAGCCGGTGACATGACATAGTGTCTGTGTAAAATTGCCGGTCACCAAAGTATTAAAATATCTATAAGAACCCATCCTAAATCTCGAGGTCAAAAGTACTATGTCAGCTTCAAAAAGGACTATTTCACTTGGGAAGCTATTCCTTAACCCTGTGGAAATTTTTGCTGCGCACAACTTAATGTCCAAAATTAGAGGCAGAAGCCGTCTGAAAGTAACCGTACTCTATAATGAGGCGAATAAGATAGCAATATGTAAGCCTGACAGTGGAGGCATCAGCTCCCCAGTCTCTACCTGAATTATTCTTCACAATTTGAAGTCGCTTTTTAACCTTATTTGCTATTTTCTCTATATGTTTCTTACAATTTACTTCAAAATCCAATGTAAAACCCAGGTGGATATTTGTCACTCTCCAGAACTGATCAGCAAAATAAACTGCAGGAGAATAATTGTAGTGATGTCTATTTGTGGTGAATAAACAACTAATTGACTTGGAAACATTAAAGCTTAACTTGTGAGATTTCAAGAAATCTCGAACAGCTTCCAAAGTTCTATTTAAATTAGATTCTAGTTTCGCAATATCTGTACCACTAGCACACATACATAACACAATGTCATCTACAAGTATACCGATATGGCATGGTGATACCATTTTTTCAATTCCTGCGATAAACATCGAGAACAGGGTTGAACTAGGAACAGAAAGTCCTGATTGCTTGCCTATTTTGATAGTTTACGCCAAAATTTATGTAATTCGGAAAGTTTGAGATCCATGGTGCTCTACCTCTGATTTTAAAGTCTTTATTACATTTATTTATTAATCTATATTTTCAAATCCTGTCAAATGCTTTTATACGATCCAGAAAAACCGCCACGGTATGTTTCGTTGGTTTGTAGTTTTGTGCATATCTAACATCTGACTGAAGAACATCTGATCCATCATCATGGCCGCTTCTAAACGCATATTGCTTATGGGGAATTCAGCCATTGGATAGTAGATGGTATGTTAATCTTCTCAAAATTATTCTTTCTATCAGTTTGTATGTAATACAAGTGAGGGAGATTGGTTTGTAACTATCGGCAGAATTGACTTTTTTTATGGGGTGGGGGTTACGAATGGGTAAGACTAAGGCTGATTTCCATTGCCTTGGCTGTTTCCCAGCTGACCAAGACAGATTGAAGAGGTGGAGGAGCCTATTCTTGCCCATAACACCCAGATGATTTAGGAATTGGCCATGGATGCCATCAGGATCTAAAGACTTAGTCAGATCTTGGTGTTGAAGAGCGCAAGATAGTTCATCTGTTGTTAAATCTTCACCAAATAAAGGATACACTATCTTGATATCCAGGCAGAATTTCACAAATTTTCTTATTATTTTAAACTTTAATCTGTAGGTACTGTCTCTTAATTTCGGCATTCAATTGTCTCTTAATTTCGGCATTTATTTAACTCAGTATTATCCGTACTAGGAGTTTGGGCAGTTTCCTTTTGTAGTTAAGTTCTCCTATAAAGCAACGATTGGACGGAATCGCTCTTATGTATAAAAAGGGGGCTCATCCCTTAAAGTTTTACTTGAGGAATAGAGAAATCTATTTTTGTTCCAATGATGCGAAGTTGAAAATTTTGTCCTGTGTAAGATAATCTTTAGAAAATGAAAGAATTTTTGTATATTTTTCCATTTTTTTAAATTTAAATGTGTACAAAAAGAAGAAGAAAAAAAAGATCGTTTTAAAGTAGACAAGTTTTTACGATTTACTTCAAATTTGAAAGGAAAGAATGATATCAAAAGTTTATAAAATAGGAAAATAAAGAATATATTTCCTTTGCAAAAATCAGATTATTTGAAAAAAATTGGAATAAGACCAATAATGCAGTAGTGTATATCCTTCTATAGAGAAAACACATTCTGAAACTTGAAAGTAAGATATTGGGATTTATAGCAACAATGGCTGTTATCCCTTGTTTTCGTAGAGAGAGAGAGAGAGAAAAAATTATCAAGAAACGCATGAGTGCGCTCACACAAAAACAAATTGGAGTTTCAATCGGTTAACAATTAAAAAGCAGTTCCGCTAATACGATTTATTCATTGGAAAGAAGAGGTAAAATAAACAGCGTTCTCGCAACACGGGATAATGATAAAGAAAAGAATCTGAAACAAAGATTAAAATGAAATCTGCTATGCATATTTCAATGTACCATATCTGAACATAATTTCTTGAACTGCCAAGCACCATGGGCTTGGCAAGTTAAATTATATTTTTATTCATTTTAATTGTTTCATTGAATTAGTAACTTAAATATTGCAAACGATCAAAAAAATTTATCTTGCATTGATTGTTAAAAAAAATATCACATCTCCTATTTATTTCATTTCGTATAATCACGTGCTCAAAATCATTTTTCTAGGCTTTATTTACTGTTGTAATTAACATTTTTTTTAATTAGAGCTTTTGTAAATGCAGAGCCAACACGTTATTAATAGCTGATTTTTTGAGATCGTCGTGCAGATAATAAAATTTTTATTTTTCGCCTACGGATTTTTGTAAACGCCAAAAACGTCATCCAAAAAACAACATCATGTTCTGACATGATAAAAATCTCAACAGAATTTGATCAATAAAGTTAGTAGACATTGAAATGTTTCATTACTTGAAGAAAAACTTGCAGATTAATCTTGTTTGCAGTTATTTTACACAGAACATTTTTGAAGGAGATATCTTGTTGAGAAACTGGAGAAAAGTTCACAATTTGTCTCTATAATATATTAACTTTTTTACAAAGTTGATCATTATGAAGGTTAAAACTATTCAGTACTGGTGTTATAAATGTTTTGCCAATTAGTATGGCCAAGACAACATATTCCCTTCGATTTTTGCGCCAGGAAGACATTGCTTCATATCTAGGGATGTCACCTAAGGAAATAAAATATTTACTGTTTCTAAAATCATTGATCTGATTTGTCTTTTTCTCGAGGTTTGAAATAATATCTTCTGGAGAGGTCCATTCAATCTAACGTGTATCTTCTTTGGCTAAGCGATCTGCAAGCTTGCTCCTAGTTATATTCGAATGACCAGGTACCCATATGATATA